>JACEFZ010015258.1:205000-307500 GCA_014155875.1 Cepaea nemoralis
TTTCTATCTGAGTTCTAATTCATCTTTAACATTTGCCGTCATTGTTTCAGTAATTTGCTGTTGATTTTCAGTGTTGTATTATCCCCAATTATTACTCCATATTATTTGCAAGATGATTGCACTGACCAATAAAACGATGTCAGTTTCTACGAGAAAACGAGTGTTGAGGTGCTACATAGAGTATGTACTTTTATATGGATGTGAAGCGTGAACAATGTGCAGTCAAGCTGAAAAACATGTGATGGCTGTAGAAATGTGGTTTCTGAGGAGAATGGAAATCATACCATGGACAGAGAGAAGAACCAATGACCACGTCCTACAAAAACAAATTAAAATCGTAAACTGATTAGATACATTAGACGTAGACAGTCAAAATCTTTTGGGCATGGTATGAGAAGAAATAAATTGGAGAATCGGGTGACAACTGGCAAGATCGAGGGGAAGAGAACAAGGGGAAGACAGAGAAGTAAATACCTGGATATCTTGGGGACGTGGCATGGTCGAGACAGGAACACCGAGTTGATCCACGACTCTTTTGATCGAGTGAAATGGCGAATCATGACCGCCCACGCTTATTGGTATGGCAAATGATGGATGGATGGATTATTCCCATGTTGTTGAAAGTGAATTAATATTGTATTGTAGTTGTGCTTTACCGTCAAGATTGGATACAGTCATCGGTAAAAAGAAGCTATTTGATTCATCATCATCTTCCACTTTTACCGTCAAGCGTCATTGGGAATAATAGTTGATGTTCCAGCGCTCGATGAGTGGCACTTGATAGTGTCATTCGATGTGATGATATACTGTCTTTGACGTCATCAATCCAATTTTCCGCTCAGATGTCCTCTTGCTCTCGTACCAGATTTTCGTTTGTGTAGCGCCAGTGCTGGCAACTGATCGTGTTGCATTCTAACAAGATGACCAAACCATTGGATCTTCTTCATTTCAACACGAGGCACAAGGTGTTGATCCCACTATCTGTTTGATACCAACATTTCTTATTTATTAATTTTGAAACTCTTCCCGGCCATCGCAGGTGTTGATTATGCGTTTGTGTGACGTGGTTTTTGAGGCGAATGTTGTGAAAACCTTGGACTGCTCTAACAACGATTGCCTAATAGGGTTAATGAAAGTGGAATTTAATTTACAACAATAAATAAGAGATAAACATCATTCTTTGGTTATGTGATGAGAAGAGAGGCATTGAAGAACATAGTGACGACTGGAAAGTTGAAATAGAAAGGAGGCAGACTTAAACCAAGAAGAATGAACCGGTATGAACTGAGACGGTGGCATGGAGGAATATCACTAGCAGAGTTGATTCAGAACATCAAGAACCAAGGTCTGAGAGACATGAATGCCAACGCCACTTGGCAAGACACCTAATGATGCTGATAATGATTTTCTTCTTTCGCTATCTTAAAATGTGTCTATAACAGCAACGTTGTCTCTTTTATGAATTTAACTGTCTTTTCTAGATTACTCGGTGGTCTAGCGAGTGTATCTTCCACTGTTGTTTCTTTAGGCCAGAAAGTTTGCCTAGATATGTCGTATTTTGGGCAGTCTTGGAGTACGTGATCTGCTTCCTGTGGCGCCAATACACATGTGTACATGGCTGATTCACCAATCTTGAATTTATTATATATGTGGTTTCGTAATCTATTGTTTCCTGTTCTGAGGCGCAGAATAATGATTTTTTCCCCCTGGCCTTTCCATAACGTGGTAGTAGTAGGATGGTGTTGGTGGCTTTCCGGATGATTTGACCATTCAACTGATTCTAATGATGATGATGATGATGATGATGTTGATGATGATTTGGATATCATCTTTACGTTACTATGAAACAGTTAGTGTAAATTATTTCCTCGAATGCCCAACTATACTTTCATTGGAAGCGGCAATGAAAAGGTATTTAAAACGTATAACCCCAAAACAAGAGAGCATTTCACAAGATAAAGAATGTAATCTGCGATCTTTCTTTATCGAGAAAAATAGTTCTTAAGAGTTATATTTCGCCACTCCAAATATACGGAAGCAAAGCATGGACAATTAACAGAAACGTGAGGGATTATGTGCAAGCTGCGGAGATATGGTTTTACAGAAGAACGATAGGATCACCTAGAGAGGACAGAAGAAATTGTGAAGATATATCGTATGTTCTTTTCTTCACATCTTTGTTTAAATCAATTCACGGAAATGTCCAACAATTGTGTAGTGGGCGTGTTTATATTTCTTTCATTTCTTGCTAAATCCAAAGACTCTCACGCGCGAACACACACACACACACACACACACACACACACACGCACACAAGCACGCACGCACGCATGCACGCACGCACACACACACACACATAACAATATACGACATCCTACAACACATAACAATATACGACATACAACAACCAAAAACACATGGCATCCTACAACACACAACAATATACCACATACAAGAATATACGACATGCAACAACCTATAAAACCCAACAATGTACGACATACAACAACCTACACCACACACAAAAATTATAACGTACAACAACCTACAACACACAACAGAATACAACACACAACCTATAACACACAATATTCTACAACACATAACAACCTACAACACACAACAACCTGCAACACACAACCTACAACACACAACAACATACAACACAAACAACCTACAACACACAAGCTACAACACAACATACAACACAAACAATCTATAACACAAAACAAACTACAACACAAAACAACATACAACACAAACAACCTACAACACACAACAACCTACAACACACAACCTACAACAACAAAAAAACAGCCTACAACACATAACCTACATCACACAACCTACAACACACAACAATCTGCAAATCAAAACAACCTACAACACAAAAAACCTACAACACAAAAAACCTACAACACAAAACCTACAACAGAAAACAACTGACAACACATACAACGTACATCACACAACCTACAACACAAAACAACCTACAACACAAAACAACCTACAACACACAACAACCTACACCACAAAACAACCTACAACACACAACAACCTACAACACACAACCTACAACACAAAACAACCTACAACACAAAACGACCTACAACACACAACCTACAACACACAACCTACAACACACAACCAACAACACACCCAACAACACAAAACAACCTACAACACAAAACAACCTACAACACACAACCTACAACACACAGCCTACAAGACACAACCTACAAGACACGACATACAACGAACAACCTACAACACAAAACAACCTACACCACAAAACAACCTACAACACATAACCTAAAACACCTATCAACCTACAACACAAAACAACCTAAAACACACAACCTACAACACACAACCTACAACACAAAACAACCTACAACACACAACCTACAACACATAACCTACAACACACAACCTACAACACACAACATACATCACACAACCTACAACAAACAACCTACAAGACACGACATACAACAAACAACCTACAACACAAAACAACCTACAACACAAAACAACCTACAACTCATAACCTAGAACACCTATCAACCTAGAACACCTATCAACCTACAACACAAAACAACCTAAAACACCCATCAGCCTACAACAAAACACAACCTACAACACACAACCTAAAACACAACCTACAACACATAACAACCTACATCACACAAACTACAACACAAAACAACCTACAACACAAAACAACCTACAACACAAAACAACCTACAACACAAAACAACCTACAATACAAAGCAACTTTCAACACACAACCTGAAACACACAACCTACAACACACAATCTACATCACACAACCTACAACACAAAACAACCTACAACATAAAACAACCTACAACACACAACCTACAACACACAACCTACAACACACAACCTACAACATACAACCTACAACACACAACCTACAACACATAACCTACAACACACAACCAACAACACAAAACAACCTACAACTTAAAACAACCTACAACACACAACCTACAACACACAACCTACAACACACAACCTACAAGACACAACCTACAACACACAACATACATCACACAACATACAACAAACCTACAAGACACGGCATACAACAAACAACCTACAACACAAAACAACCTACAACACAAAACAACCTACAACACAAAACAACCTACAACACAAAACAACCTACAACACAAAACAACCTACAACACAAAACAACCTACAACACACAACAACCTACAACACACAATCTACAAAAAAAAAACAACAACCTACAACACATAACAACCTACATCACACAACCTACAACACACAACAATCTGCAAATCAAAACAACCTACAACACAAAAAACCTACAACACAAAAAACCTACAACACAAAAAACCTACAACACACAACCTACAACAGAAAACAACTGACAACACATAACAACGTACATCACACAACCTACAACACAAAACAACCTACAACACAAAACAACCTACAACACAAAACAACCTACACCACAAAACAACCTACAACACAAAACAACCTACAACACCAAACAACCTACAACACACAACCTACAACACAAAACAACCTACAACACAAAACGACCTACAACGCACAACCTACAACACACAACCTACAATACACAACATATAACACAAAACAACTTACAACACAAAACATACAACACACAACCTTTAACACAACACATACAATACACAACCTTCAACACAAAACAACCTACAACACACAATCTACAATACACAACCTATAACACAAAACAACTTACAACACAAAACAACCTACAACACAAATCACCCTACAATACAAAACACCCTACAACACACAACCTACAACACACAACAGCTTACAACATAAAACAACATACAACACACAACCTACAACACAAAACAACCTACAACACAAAACAACATACAATACACAACCTATAATACACAACATATAACACAAAACAACTTACAACACAAAACATACAACACACAATCTTCAACACAACACATACAATACACAACCTTCAACACAAAACAACCTACAACACACAATCTACAATACACAACCTATAACACAAAACAACTTACAACACAAAACAACCTACAACACAAATCATCCTACATCACAAAACACCCCACAACACACAACCTACAACACACAACAGCTTACAACATAAAACAACTTACAACACGACAACCTACAACACACAATCTACATCACAAAACAACTTACAACACACGACAACCTACAACCCACAACAATCTACAACACATGACAATGACAAATTCAATGAACAGAGTTCCCTATGTCATTCAAAACCTACTCTACCAAGCTATAAACATAGCTTTGAGACTAGTAAAGTGTGTGAAATACTTCTGTCCACAGAATACCAACTACCAAAATGGAACATACATCTGCACTTCTGCTGCTCTGCGGTATGTACTTGTATGTCACCATCATCATCATGATTATCATCTCCGTCATCATCATTATCATCATGATCACTATCATCATTATCATCATAAGGTGCCATCTCCGAATGGCAGGTCGGCTGTAATGAGGATAGATCAACTTCTCTTATACCTGTTCTTAGTTTATTCTGCCGGCACAGTGGCGAATATGTTATGAACACAATTCGTAATCCCGCATACCGCGTTCGAAACACAGCTGCGGGAGATTTGAAGCAGACCGCCATTCGTTGGTTACCTATACGAAGGTAGGAGTGCTGGACATCGTTTGAGATCAGTGTGTTCTTCATCTTGCAAATAATATGGAGTAATAATTGGGGATAATACAACACGAAGATCAACAGCAAATTACTGAAACAATGACGGCAAATGTTAAAGATGAATTAGAACTCAGAAAGTAATGGCAAACTTTTTTCTTTTTTTTTTAAGCATATCCTTTTTTACAGGACTTAGCTGTCAACACCAGCATCTTTCAGCTGTATGTTGATCTCTTGGCAAGATTACGCTCAGTAGTTTGCCATTGCTTTCTGAGCGGCCGGCTCACATACCCCGTAAGTTACCGATGCGATTCGAACCACCGCTGATTTGAACCGTCATCACGTTACCTGACGAGAGTATACGAGATTACGGAGAAAAGTCATAACCTTTAAGCCACGAAGCCGGCAATATTCACCAAGAAATCACATACAGCCAAAAATTGATGGGTTGAATGCGACGTCCTGTAAAGGATATGCAACTAACTTTGTTGCTGCACTCATACAGATATGCATCTGTCGATTTCTTCAAACTATTCTCCTTCGTGTAACGTTGCTTTCCTATTTGTCGCGTCTTCTTCATATTTCCCTTCATAACATCCCTTAAATTGAATATGTGTCTGTATTTACATGCCGAGTTACCTTAATTATCTTGCTGTAATCTCACGCTGTGATGTTTTGTTGGTTTAAGTTTGTGTAATACTTCTGTACGTTTCTTCTCCTGACAAACTGGCTGGATCTGCAACGCTGAGAGGGCTATTGGTACATGATAAGACAACGAACGAACGCACGAACGAAAATCTTTATTTTCAAAAGGTTAAGAATTGGGCACGCAGGCCTGTATGACATTCTGCCCTTCACATTTGGTGAGGTTCCTTTGGAACCATGTGCATAGTGTGGCATAACAATCACACCATCATTGCCTAGAGAGGACGGTGCAGCATAGAGTAACAGATGATCCGGCCGACATTCAGTATTCCGAGGAAAGGCTAGACGGATATATAATCAGATTACAATTAGTAGCATGGTAATGGGACTGTTCGCAGGTTGTTGAAGATAAGAATGAAAGACGTATTGGAATGTTCCGAGTGCTGTGATGCCTGTTCTTGACTCAGCTCATCCCTGACAAATGAAACTTCCATTTTACCCTCAAATATCTATTGTCCATAATTTCGCACCATAAGTAATGAAGGCATTTGATCACTGTCGCTGTCATTTACTGCCAATAATACCTTGCGGTGTAGGTTGAGGGGAGGGGAGGGGGAGGTCTTGAGCCTGTGGAATTAAGGCCGCATGGCTAGTGCAGTCGCCGCGAACTGTGCAGGTTAAAGTTTTCTTTTTGCCCCGGACTGAAAAAACTCCACGCCTTACCGAGGATTTGAACCCCGGTCTCCCGAGGGAGAGCCCGGCGTTCTAGCCACTCGGCCAGCCGCTTTGATCACTATTCACTTTAAATCATAAATTCGTTATGTTATTGTGAGAAGACGGCTCATATTGCTTAATGTCATCTTTCTGTCTTAATCACGATAAACGAATTTCTTAGAGACGCAGAACTTACGGTAAGTTATTTGTAAGTACGAGTATGTAAGTTGATTTGTTCTTTCAGAAAGCAATGGCAAACTGCTAAACGTAAAAGTTGCCTACTAATTTACACATAGTAAAACATGATGGGGTTAATGGCAACGCCCTCTAAAGGCTTTGCAATAAAGTTTTTTAAAGTCCATTTATAAGTAAGCAAGTTGATTATGTAAGTAAGTAAGTAAGTAAGTAAGTAAGTAAGTAAGTTAGTATGTTGGTAAGCATGTAAGTAAATAAATAAGCTAGTAAGTAGGAAAGCATTATATAAGTTACTTGTTAGTAAGTTAGTAAGTTAGTAAGTTAGTAAGTTACTTATTTAGTTAGTAAATAACATCATCATTTGTCATGCCAGTAATGGTGATCATTCATGTCTCGTCATTTTACACGATCACCACAGTCATTCATAAGCTATGTGTTCTTGTCTCGACCACGCCACATGGCCAAGCCATCCAGATATATTCCTCTCTGCCTTCCCTTTGTTCTTTTCCCCTCAGTCTTGCCAGTTGTCACCCATTCTCTAGCTTTTCCCCCTCCTAATGCCCATCCTCCGTATATCTACTGATGTTATGTCCTCTGATGGTGGTCCCTCTCATATATTGTACATTTCTAACAATATAGTTAGTAAATATATAAGCCGGTCTCTCTGCCAAAGGTGTTAAGGACGCTGTTCGTAATCCCGTATATCCACGTACGAAGTACAGCTGCACGAGATTCGGCAGAGGATCGCGTCGAGTTAGTTTCTTACGGAGGAATGTGAGCCGGTCGTTCAGAAAGCAATGGCAAATTACTGTACGTAAAACTTGCCAAGACATCAACAGCAGCTTAAAAATGCTGGTGTTGATTGCAATGTCCTGTACAATATATATATCTATATATATATATATATATATATATATATATATATATATATATATATATATATATATATATATATCTATATATAAGTAAAGTACCAGTTTCACACGCCTTGGAATTTATGTGGTGGTATACGGTGCTACCACCATTCTTGTATAGACCAGTTAATACTAGATGGATAATGTGCTCAATTTCACACCAGTGTCCTTTACATCCCGGAATATCTCCTGGTACCCATTTTACCCATTCTTGATCATGTGATGAGAAGAGAGGCATTGGAGAACACCATGACAATGGGAACGATCGAGGGGAAGAAAGGCAGAGGCAGACCATGAGAAATAATGCTGGATGGATTGAGACGGTAGCATGGAAGAATATCATCAGCAGAGTTGATCCAGAACACCAAGGACTGAGATCTGTGGAGAGAAATGAACTCCTACGCCAGCTGGCAGAGCACTTAATGATGATGACCCAATTTAGGTTGTGTCTCCCGGGAAGCCCAGGTCAATTTAAACAGATACAAGCGTGTGTATGTGGCTGACTGCATCGCATTGTCATCTTGCCGTCTTGACAGTCGATAGTTTGTTATACTGTGCTTCAGAAAGGCATAATAACTACAACCCATGGCGGTAGCGAATGTGACTGATAAGACCAAGTCGCGCTGTAAATGCTCGTCCACAATGGTTGCAAGTGAACACATGGTAATTTCCACCATCAGGCACCATCTTACATCTCTCATGGTCAGTGTGTGACCTACCTGTAACCATTTTATCCTTTGTCTTTAATCAATTTCTGATATTTGCCCTCCATGCAACACGTTCGGCGGCGACTTACTCCAAATGTGCTCCGAGACCGGTTATGACCAGGGATGGAGTTATATCTCTCTATGGCACAAAGTCGGGGCTGAAATATAGAGACCATGCATTGCCCATGCACATGATCCCTCTCTCTGCCTGTCTAGTTCACTCCAGAGGAAAGGTAACACCAATACATTTGGAACAAGACAAGCTGCAGAAGCTTCCTGATCAGCAAAACAATGCTCTAACTGTCCGCCTGGCGGAACTTCAATCATAGACCAGCTGCCAAACACGCCTTAGGACCTGACCTGCCCTGCCATGACATTTGGTCTTTAGGTCGCATTTCCTCGCACCAGGATACCGCTTGTATCCTCCCAATTGCGTCCTCCGCCCGAAGCCGTTGGCACAATGTGGGATATCGGATTTGATAAGCGCCACCAAACATTTGGCGCTAATTGAAAGCTAGTAGTACCGTCTCCTGTAATACAGTATCGCAGTCATATCTGACTCAGATCTGACACAGTGGCTGGCTGCAGTTAGTGGAATATTGGACCTCAGAGGAGCTGTTTGACGAACTGACAACAAGAATGACGAAAAGCTGAAGTTATCAATAACAAGTCAAGCAGATGTCTATTATGCTTTGCAATCACTTCTGCCTGTACAATACGCAGCTCAATGCATCTCCAGTCAGTGGCTCGGAAGTGATATACTTTGGGAAACGTTGCGAGAATAGTTATACACATTATATTATAGATTATTTATCTATGTGACTGACAGACAGAGAACATACAGACAGATATCAGAAAGACAAAGCAACAGACAGATAGATAACCACGGCAACTCATTTTATTTTATTTTTCACTATTTCTTCAGGAGTTTGGTTAATATCGACTACAAGTAAGTTTTCACCGATCTGTTTGTCTGTCTGTCGGTCGGCCTCCGTGCATAAATCTATCCTCCCATGCATTCATTCATCCATCCATCCCTCCTCCCATCCATCTATCCATAAATCATAAATCATCCATCCATCCATCCATCCATATATTCATCTGTTTGTCTGTCAATCTATTTTTCTGCCTGTCTGCATGCCTCTCTTTAAGTCTGTCATCTGCCTGTCTGCTGTCTGCCTGTCTGCCATCTGTCTGTCTGTCATGTTCCTGTCTGTCCTTCTGTCTGTTTATCATTTTGTCCTTTTGTCAGTCTGGCATCTGCCTGTTTGTCCTTCTGTCTGTCTCTGTCATCTGCCCTCCAGTTCTTCTATCTGTCTGTCATATGTCTGTCTGTCATCTGCCTTCCAGTTCTTCTATCTGTCTGTCATCTGTCTGTCTGTCATCCGCCTGTCTATCATCTATCCGTCTGTCCACCTGTCTGTCATCCGACTGTCTGTCATCTGCCTATCTTTCATCTATCTGTCTGTCATCTGTCTGTCTTTCATCTGTCTGTCTGTCCTTCTATCTCTCATATGTCTATCTACCATCTGTCTGTCTGTCTGTCTGTCTGTCTGTCTGTCTGTCTGTCTGTCTGTCTGTCTGTCATCTGCGGTTCTGTCATCTGTCTGTCTATCATCTGTCCTGTCTGTCCTTCTGTCTGTCATCTGTCTGTCTGCCAACTGCCTGTCTGTCCTTTTGTCTGTCATCTGCCTGTCTGAGCTTTTGTCTGTCATCTGCCTGTCTGAGCTTTTGTCTGTCTGTCAACATCTTGTCTGTTTGTCCGTTTGCTGCTCAATGTTTAAGTGTTGGAATTCACATCGAGACAGGGATATTTAGTTCACATGGACTTGGTCTAACTGTTCGATCCAAGTTACCATGGGTACCGGAAATTGTACTGAGAAGTAAACACGGCCGGTGTGGTATTCAACTCATCACTCATTGAGTACCGATTGGTCTATAAAATTATGGGCTATCACCATACACCATATGGGCCTCACGGTACGAACAAGATGTCTGTACAATTGTACCATGTACTCAACACGTCACATGGTATAAACTTGGTGTGTATATGTTTCATATATGTTTATTTATGTCCACATTAAATCATATCTGGCCCATCAGCTGTGAGGCTGGAAAAAAACCCAGGCATAAAGACATCTAGTCACCTCAAGCCATAAAACCCAGACACTGTGCACAAGAATATCCCAGCACATCAATGGCACATGCCAAGCTGGGCTGTGTGCCCATCCTATCATTGAGTGACGTTCTCGGAACCCAGAAATGACCGGCTAGTGTTATCAACAGTGATTTATATCATTGAGAATCGTGACACTAACCTGGGGAGAATATACGCCTTATTATACTTCCGGCATGTTTCGAAAATAAAGTGGACATCCTATCAATCTTATAATCACCAGTATCATGTGTCATGCCACGTAGCGTAGGCGTTCATGTCTCTTTACAAATCTCGGTCTATGGTGTTTTAGATCACCTTTACTGATGGTGCTCCTCCATAATACCGTCTCAGTCTATCCTGCTTCTTTTCTCGCTGATCTTTCCAGTTGTCACGGCGTTCTCCATTGCCTCTCTACTCATCATATGACCAAAGAATGACGCTGGTCTCTATATTATACTTGAATATAATTTTATAGTTTCGTTAGCCTCTTCCAGGCACTCGGTGTTAGCCGTTAGAGTATTAGTTCTTTTTCTAAATTCGTCCATTGCTCTATTTCCGCGATTTTACTAAAATAGAGTAAAGGCGACATATGCATGTGTTTTATATATATATATATATATATATATATATATATATATATATATATATATATATATATATATATATATATATATATATATATATATATATATATATATATATATCTTGTACACATTTTCAGGTTCACAGCAGCTGGGAATCGTGTTGCACATGTAACATTCATTGTTTTTATGTAGTCTGTACACATAGCCGTGGGTTTAACCTTGCATTTTCAATTCCAGCAGTCATACGCTCTCTACCTCATGACAAACAAGGCGGAACATCAATTCCCACACTTTTTGTTTTCCACGTTTTAACACAACACATGGCAGTACATTTACCATAGTATAACTTGACATATGACAATATGCAACACATGACAACACACAACACATGACAGCAGCACAGTATACATGACAGCACAGTATACGTGATAGAATACTATACACGACAGCACACAACACATGGCAGAATACAACACATGACAGCACACAACACATGACAACTCACAACACATGGCAGCATGTAACACACTGACAGCACAAAACACATGACAGCACACAAAACATGACAATACACACACATGACAGAATACAACACATAACAGCATGCAACACATGACAGAACACAACACATGACAGTATGCAACACATGACAGCATGCAACACTTGACAGCATACAACACTTGACAGCACAGCACACAATACATGACAGCACACTATACATGACAACACACAACACATGACAGCACACAAAACATGACAGTACACACACATGACAGCACACAACACATGACAGCACAAAACATATGACAGCACACAAAACATGACAGTACACACACATGACAGCACACAACGCATGACAGCACACAACACATGACAACACACAACACATGACAGAATACAACACATAACAGCATGCAACACATGACAGCACGCAACACATGACAGCATGCAACACATGACAGCATGCAACACGTGACAGCACACAACACATGACAGAACACAACACATGACAGCATGCAACACGTGACAGCACACAACACATGAAAGAGTACAACATATAACAGCATGCAACACATGACAGCACACAACACATGACAGCATGCAACACATGACAGCATGCAACACATAACATCACGCAACACTTGACAGCATACAACACTTGACAGCACAGCACACAATACATGACAGCACACTATACATGACAGCACGCAACACATGACAGCACACAACACATGACAGCACACAACACACGACAGAACACAACATATAACAGCATGTAACACATGACAGCAAGCAACACATGACAGCAAGCAACACATGACAGCAAGCAACACATGACAGCACACAACACATGACAGCACACAACATATGATATTGCATTGCAAGGTTCATTGGTTAAAAGCAAGGAAATCGACTCATTACACCTGGTTGTAACGCATCTGGTTCTATGGCTGCTCGCAGTGCGGCCGCCTGCAGAGAGTATGGAACAAAGCTCGAATTCCGTAGCTCCAGCGATGACCCTGAGGTGTTTCCGGAAAACCGCACATGTTTCTTAACGGCACATTTCCAGTACGAACCCATGATCTTTTGAGTGCGAGTCAGACGGACTGGCAATTTAGCCCCAGAGATTAATATTACATAACAAAGTATTAAACAACATTTGATGTACCATAATATGCGATATTGCATAATACACGGTACTGTGTATCTTTAGATACTATGGGATGGTTTTATCATTGTGAAGTAGGTCAGCACAGCCGAATGGATAACAAGCTCCGGTGTGCTGATGCCGAGGTAACGGGTTCAAACCCTACACCGATCAATTGGACAAATATGTTGACTTTTCTTTCCTTGACGTAAATTACAAGTACCTCAGAAGTCGGAGTGGATTCTCCTGATGATGTGGAACACGGTAACAGGGACAGCTAATCCACACATTAAAAAGCAGTCCAGTGCTATTAGAAGTTGTAGTACGTATGTGTACTTCGACTGAATTCAAGGCAAGTGATTGCACAGGAAAGAATATAATAATAATTGTGAAATGTAGCTTGTGCAAGGTCAACTTGTGCATTGGTTTTGTCGGATTCCTATTGCCGTGGGAGATTCATCGTGTGCAACGTTCACACTGGAGCTTTCTTTATTTTGCCTTGTCCGAGCAGGCTAAACCTGTGATTCGCTACCCTGGGATTGGGGGAATTAAATTATCATGTTTCTATTTTGGAAAAGGTTGATAATTTTTAAATCGCCACTGAACCATGTCTGCTCAAGGTAGAGGTGAAAATTGTATCTTAAAGTCACTGGGTTCCCATTGTGTATTAGTTATAACACCAACAACAGCACAACAACAAGAACAACATCAGCAACAACAAAAGGGGTCACTTGATCAACCTATTATCTCATATATACATAGTTGACGATATGTATGATACACTCGTGTATTGTCACAGACAAGCAAGAGTTTTCCTGCAAAGTTAACTAAATCTTTTAATTCACTAGACACACAGTCGACAGCACAAAGGTTTCAAGCAGAGAAGTTTCTAGACATGTTAGGAAAATCATACGGTAAGTTCTTGTGTACTGTCATCATCATATTCATCATCATCATTATCATCTTTATCATAAATGATACATTTATTACAACATCTGAAAATTACGATGCAAGCTAACCGATAAAACATAACCAGTATTTTTCCTTCAACACTTTGCTATCCATGTCAAATTTGGTCGCCTCCAACATCTCACCAGAGAGCACTCGTCACATGTGAGATAAGATGCTTGACAAAGGTTTTTGGGGTCTCCAGAAGAGACAGAATATAAGAGAACATCATGCATTGTAAAGCCGTAACAACGCGTATCTAATCCTTTGAGAAACAGCAATAAAGTCATTTAGACATATTTATCTCCTCCAATGATACCCGATGAACTGAGAATAAGGACATCCAATCAACAAAGATATGAATGTAGAGCCCGAGGGAGATCACGTTTGCTAAGAGCAGATGTTCAGGGCGATTCTGAACAAACACGGATACGACACAACGAAGGCAACACATGTGGCCTTGGCGCTGAGACATAGGCCTGCATACACACACCTGCATGCAATATGCTTAACGGCCAGTTCGTATTAGGAAAAGTAACAACGCCCACCTGGGGTTCTTCTTCTTCTGTTGTCCTCTACCCTCCAGTGGGGCATATGCCCTGAACCATCCAACTCCTAGACCCCTAGTTTTAGCTATCCCATGTAGCTCTGCCCATGCCCTGCCTATATAGTTCATTTCTGTTTCTACTTCTCTTCCCCGTTACTTTTTAGGTCATCCTCTAGGGCCAATTTTTCGTTGTGACGAGGGCAGAGGGGTTATCCTCTGTATTGCCCGAGAACAGCCATATTTCACATGTGACTAAAAACTATGTGCCTTATCCTGTTCACCTTATGTCCCAAAATGCCAATGTCATGGCCTTTCATATTCCCCACCACTTGTGTTGTCTTACCTGATTCATATACAGTCTAACATTCCAGAGTGACAATTCTGGACATTTCCCCCGGTGAATTAAGACAAGCTATCATCCAGACTCCTTGCCGCTTTCTCGGCGTCTCCTCTTGCCACTTCTAAAGAGCCTCCGTTCCTCTTGGTTGGCTTGGTCATTCTACTTACGCTATTAGACTTGATCATGCCAGGTTGTATATTGTGGCTAAAGTGTTTTCTGCGCGAAGTGGAAGCCAGCCACAATTCCAATCTCCTTCGTCGCCTCTTACGACATGTACTGAAGATTACAGTATGATACCATTCTCTGCTACTTTAAAGGGCCCCGGTCACACACGGGTGGTATTCTCCTTAGTCGCCCCTTACGACATGCATGGGTAGGTTACTATTCTTTTCTTCCCTACAGGGTGTAGTTACCACACAGTCGAAGCTTCCTTAGTCGCCCCTTACGACATGCGTGGTAGGTTGCAGTGTTGCTATTCTTTGTTTCGCTTTAGGGTGTTGTTACCCCACAGGCGAAGCTTCCTTAGATGGTTCTTACGCCATCCATGGTTGGTTTCATTGTTGCTATTCTTTGCTTCTACTTGGGGCCCCGGTAACACACGAGGTACCAGGGATTAAAACATAAATAATATTTTTGTATAATGAAGTCTTCAACAATATGTTTCTTGCACAATACATTGCTTGGCAGATTTCGCTGTCTCTCGTCATGTATATCTTGCAGTTCAACATATTATGAAGTAGTGTAATGAATCCTTTCAACCAAACGTCATTGTGATATGTTTCAATGACGAGATGTATCGACATATAGCAGGAGATAAAGTGTGCACAATGTTGTTTTTCATTATTTAAATTCATTTGGTTGAAGTATGAATAAAATGAGTGGAACTGCTGTAAAACTGTGAAAATGTAAGAAATATAAAATAACTCGAAGTAATGCAGCTTTGCAGAACACACACGGAAAACATAGGACTTTGTGGCTAATAGCCTTCATCAGCAAACAACTGAACAAAACACAACATATAAACAACATGGAAGGCACTAGAGTGGCGACATTAAGTCTACAAGAAAGCCCTTTTCACTCTTGACGTCATATTTTATTTCATGTCCAAGAGAGGAGGAGCGTGTTACTATTATGTATTATTAAATTACATTTTATAATTACTCTCGCTAAAAGACACCACACAACCCTACGTTGTAATGTTGTGAGGACACATTCAGGTAACATTCGTATAGTTCTGGAAATTAAGATTTACATACAACAAACACGTCCCTCACATGGACACAACATACACCCGTGCCAGGCAGTGCGTGATTTATTACCGCGCCTATAATTATGCAGCACATTAATTCCAGCATGTTGTCCTTATTTTGCCCCCTTACGTGTAGACAACACGTATATATGGTTACACGACCAAGCAAAGTTAAGGCAGCTAAATTTGTCAACAGACTATGTTGTCCAAAATATGACATATTTAGCATTATTGCGTGACGAGGAGGATCTTGACTTTTAATTTTTAAATATCTCATGGCTGTACCCTGTAGGCATGTGTGGAGAATGTGGGACAGGGCCATTTTGATGTAGATGGCATTGTGAAAATAAAAATAACAAAACAATATGTGTGATAAGAAATTGTTAGGAATCAGCTGTATATATGTACACAACGCACAACCTTCATAATCCATGAACAGTGTGTGAAATGTAAATAAAGTTCACAAGTATATATATTTGGAAACTGTTTATTTTTCTAAGAATTCATGCTGGCCATTAATTTAGGTAAATTTGATTGTTATGAAATTCGTTGCATGCTATGCAGGCAAAGCAGAAAACCAAAAATGCAAGCAATAAAGCAAATACCTAGCATTTCAAGCGCATGTACTGGGTGTTTTATCTCAACAACCTATCCATACCGTTCAAACTGCCACATCTTGTACACATTTTCAGGTTCAAAGCTGTTGGGAATCGTGTTGCACGTGTAACTTTCATTGTTTTCATGTAGTCTGTACACACAGCCGTGGGTTTAATCGTGCATTTTCAATTCCAGCAATCATACGCTCTCTTACCTCATAACAAACAAGGCGGAACATCAATTCCCACACTTTTTGTTTCCACCTTTTCGCATCAGTGGTGGTTTTTAATGTGCACACATTCACTCACTGACACATACATACATACACACATAGACACATAAACATATGTGCTGTTACATGTACTGTCCATGAGGACGGTTTCATGGCTGAAACATTGATATGTGGTATGACTACATATTTTGCTAATGTTCTTAGGTGTTTGTATGCGCGCGCGCGCTAATCACTGGTATCATGAAGCCTAATATACTGCAATGGTTGGGGCATATTAGAAAGAATGGAAGATAATAGGGAAAGAAAACTCACTTACACTCAAGAAATAAATGACCGTAGACCCCGAGGTAGACCAAGAAGACGGTGGAGATGATAATATCATATACAGACCTATAAGCACTTGGAATCAACGACTGGCAAGAGAAGGTCAACCAGAGAGACGAATGGAGACGGATTGTATCTGCAGCAAAGAACCTCAATGGCTAGGAATGCTGAAGAAGAATATATATATATATATATATATATATATATATATATATATATATATATATATATATATATATATATATATATATATATATATATATAGTATATATATATATATATATATAAGTTTATTCATGTGACATGACACATTTATGCTTTTGCACCTGTTTCTTTATAGGAGCTGAAAATACGTTTTGTTTTGTATGAATTGTGTGTTTTATGGCCACGGAGTTTTAAGTGCAGTACTTCTTCCTTAAAGCTTCACGTCTGTTATTCTTCCTGGAAAACATGCTGATCAATAGAAAGGTGTCAACTGCAACGAGAAAAAGAGTTTTGAAGTGCTACATAGAACATGCACCTTTGTGTGGATGTGAAATGTGGACAATGAACAGACAAGCTGAAAATATCTACTTGCAGTGGAAATGTGGTTTCCGAGGTAAATGCAAAGGATACTATGGACAGACAGAAAAAGCAATGAGCAAGTCCTGCAAGAAGCAAATGAACAGCGTAAACTGATTAGAGAAATTAAAACTAGAAAGCAATTTGTTTTTGACACGTTATAAGAAAAAAAATAAACTAGAGAACTTGGTGACAACTGGCAGGAATAAGGGGAAAAGGGAAGACGTAAATATCTGTATGCCTTGGTCAAGTGGCATGGTCGAGACAAGAACACGAAGCTGATCCACGACTCTGGTGATCGTGAGAGATGGCGAAACATGACCGTCCACGCTTATAGTCATGGCAGATGAGAAATAAATCTTCCTGCAAGCTTGCATGTTTATGGTTCTCTTGGTGGGTCCACAACGGCCAATATAATCAACCTGTTTGCTACAGACAGTAAATAGGGTCGTAGCGGCATAAATCTCGCGGTCATGGTTACTCTCGTACTCTCATCTAACTTAATATGCGAAGACACGTAGAAAACAAAAGCAAACCACCTATTTTTGACAATATATATATGCTCAACTAATTTATGTATAGCTGGATAATTTTTTTGACAAGATGAAAGCTCTGACAATCAATTTATGACTGTTTTTCTCCTTCAGATTCCAAGCATGCATACGTAGACTTACTTTCAGCTTTAAATAAGCGATTAAATCTCGGTAAGTAGATGCTGCTTTCAGCTTTACATTGGTAAACCAATTAACATACATATTTGTTAGTCTGTACGCACGCGTGTAAGTCAGGTCTTAGTCAGATATGACTGAGCTACCGTATGACAGTAGACGGTACTACCTGCTTTCTGTCATCGCCGAATGTTGGGCGGCGCTTTCCAAACCCGACACCCCACATTGTGCCAACGGCTTCGGGCGGAAGAGCGCAATTGGGAGGGTACTAGCCTTATCCTGGTGCGAGGAAATGCAACCCAAAGACAAAATAAGTCATGGCAGGGCAGACCAGGCCCTAAGCCTTGGTTGGCAGCTGGTCTAGGATCGAAGCTCCGACAGGCGGACAGTTAGAGCATTGCTTTGCTGATCCGGCAGCTTCTGCAGCTTGTCTTGTTCCAGATTATAGGTGTCAACTTTCCTCTGGAGTGAACTAGGCAGGCCGAGAGAGGGATCATGCTGCATGGGCAACACATGGTTTCTTTATTTTAGCCCAGGCTTTGTGCTATGGAGAGGCAATAACTCCATCCCTAGTCTTAACCGGTCTCGGAATCAAAGCGAGAGGCAACTATTACGGGTTATAAGTTCTTGTCAGTTGGCTGGCGAGAAGGACAAGTCCCACAGGATTTCAAAGATTCAAACATCATAACGCTGTACAAGAACAAGGGAGATCGGAGCGACTGTAACAACTATAGGGGTATCTCACTTCTGTGTATTGTTGGGAAAGTATTTGCCAGAATTGTCCTGCACAGACTTCAAGTCCTGGGAGATCAAGTCTACCCCGAATCACAGTGTGGCTTCCGTCAGAACCGGTCTACCATTGATATGATATTCTCATTGCGACAGATGCAAGAAAAATTCCGGGAACAAAATCAGCCACTGTTTATTGCCTTCATCGACCTCACAAAGGCATTCGATTTGGTCAGTCGTGAGGGTCTGTTCAAAGCACTAAAGAAGATTGGCTGCCCACCAACTCTTCTGTCCATTGTGGAATCGTTCCACACAGGCATGAAGGGTATAATCAAGTTTGATGGCTCAACTTCAGAAGAGTTTGAAATCAAGAGTGGAGTTAAGCAAGGCTGTGTGCTAGCCCCCACCCTCTTTGGGATATACTTTTCACTTCTACTGAAATATGCCTTTCGTGATCAGGATGATGGTATATACATTCACTCACGCTCAGATGGTGGCCTCTATAATGCTCAGAGATTGAAGGCCAAGACCAAAATTAGCAGGGTACTAATCAGAGAGTTGCTTTTTGCGGATGATGCTGCGATTACGACCCACTCTGAGGAAGAATTACAATATCTACTATCTGCATTCTCCAATGCTTGTTCTGAATTTGGTTTAACAATTAACAAAAAGAAGACACAGATTATGTCACAAGGTGCACATGGTGTACCATCAATCTTTATTGACGACGCCGAACTGGAGATAGTAGACCATTTTACATATCTAGGATCAGAGGTAAATAGCAAATTATCCCTCGATCAGGAAATCAACATCAGGATTGGCAAGGCAGCAACAACAATGAACATGTTAGCAAAAAGAGTCTGGGAGAACAGGAAGCTTACTGCCAAAACAAAAGTCCTCGTCTACCAAGCCTGTGTCCTTAGTACTCTTCTTTATGGCAGTGAAACCTGGACAACTTACTCACGCCAAGAGAAACGTTTAAACAGCTTTCATATGCGGTGTCTGCGAAGAATACTTGGTATTAAGTGGCAAGACAAAATCACAAATACTGAAGTATTGGAAAGATCAGGTTGTGTGACGGTGTATTCCATGCTCAGTCTTCGTAGACTTAGATGGATAGGACACGTTAGGAGGATGGATGATGGTAGAATACCAAAGGACATCTTTTTTGGTGAATTACAGACGGGTAGGAGATCTCAGGGTCGGCCTCTACTACGATACAAAGATGTGTGTAAGCGGGACATGATTGATACAGGCATTGATAATGCACATTGGGAGCACGTCGCCGCTGAACGTGTTGCATGGAGGGCAACTATCAGAAACGGAATAAAGACAAAGGAGAAAATGATTGCAGATAAAGCACACACAGAGCATGAGAGACGTAAGATGATGCAAAATGGTGGAAGTGACCATGTTTTCACATGCACCTACTGTGGGCAAACATTTGCAGCAAGAATTGGCCTTACCAGCCACACTCGCCACCGCCATGGATCGTAGTTATTAAGCCTTTTTAAAGCACAATGTACCAAACTATCGTCTGTCAAGACGGAAAGGTGCCAATGTAAATGTACGCACGCGAAACAATTGACAGAAGCCTTAGAGATGTGGTTTTATAGAAGAATGCTGAAAATGTCTTGGACATCCAACATTATTAATCTGGACATATTGCGGGAGGAGTAGTCGCAAAGACAACTCACAAACATCAGAAAGAGGCAGTCATCATTTTTGGCCACGTAATAAGAAGACAAACACCGCAATGTTTTGTAACAACCGAAAAGATTTGTGGACAGAAATATGTTGGGAAGACAGTGAGCGAACATTCTTGTCAGTAGTGTGTCATGGCTCGGAAGGGAGTCAACACATACCGTTAGAGATAGCAAGATGTGGAGGAGCATAATCACCCACGCTACTCGGAAAGGCATTTGTTGATATTGAATGGTTTCTCTTCTACTTGTTGGTGTAAAGTTGTAATTTGTTATACATAAGTCTTTGCTCTTCTAAATTGCAATAAATAGACGCAGTATACGTACACTCTGTAGGGGAGTCACGGCAGTCTAGTGACTAGCCGCTAGCTTGCCAGTATGTGGTCATGAGTTCGGATCCTGATTGGTGATTTTTAAAATCCACATGGGCTCCCAGATCGATCCTCTCTAAAATTGGGTACCACACAGTGTCTTGTGAATTAAAGGCAGCCTGCATGATATTGACGAGATCAGCTACTAAGTTCAGAGTAGTCCATAAAATATGGGCCTATAGTGTCGAAGGGTCTCTGCATATGTACAGGGTCACACACACACACACAAATACAGAACCCACAAAAAGTTTATTAACTACTACTAAAGTCAAGCAAATGTCTTGAAATTTAGCGAATGGAAACTTCAGTCTGTGTACAATAATTTCCAAAAGTTTAAGTTGCCTGGGTCGCTTTTCATAACAGTCACTTACAAAGTTGACAAGGTCGACTTCAGTGCACCGGGTTTTTAATTACATATGGCTCAGTCTCTTTCCGCAGCGCGTGATTACTGCCTTCAGTTCACCAATCATTTGAGGGTTGTTCTGGTACACATTATCCCTGAGATCACCCCAGACATAAAAATCTAGGAAGTTCAAGTCAGGTGAATGCGGTGCCAACTCCATGTCACACTTCACGCTGATCAGTCTCCCCTGAAATCGCTCTCTCTCTCTCTCTCTCTCTCTCTCTCTCTCTCTCTCTCTCTCTCTCTCTCTCTCTCTCTCTCTCTCTCTCTCTCTCTCTGAGATCGCCAGGATAGAGAGTCATTTGATGTGTGTGGGGTGGCCTCGTCTTGCTGGAACCACTGTTGATCTCGATCCAATGCTCTGCAGCGTCCCAGTAATGACGAAAACTTTCAAAGATATGTTGGTTCCGTTATTTTAGGGATCACTCTGTACTTATTACATGCGCGATGGATTCTTTGTATATAAACAGGAACACCTTGCATCTAATTGAATTCATTCCTTTGACTTTCATATAGTAATGCTGGCTTTCTTATTCCAGATACTGCTGTCCAGTCAAACGGAAGTGCATCTATTTCAGATGGCGGATCTGCCAACATTAACGCCATGGCGGAAACAGGTGAGACGCCAGTTTGTGTGGAGGAAGATTGAACGGTGAAGTGAATAGTGTGTTAAGAAAAAAATGTACACGGGGAAAAACTGTAGGGTGAGACAGATTGTACGCTGAGATAGATTGTAAGCTAAGATAGATTGTACATTGATGTAGATTGTACATTGAGGTACATTGTACATTGAGATAGATGTACATTGAGATAAATTGTACATTTAGATATATTGTATATTGGGATAGAATGTATTCTAGATAAACTGTACTCTAAGATATATTGTAGATTAAGATAGATTGTATATTGAGATAGATTCTACTGTAAGATAGACTGTACAATGAGGTAGACTGTTTATTGAGATATGTTGTATAATGAGATATAATGTGAATTGTTAAAAGCTGCAGTGGGTGGCAGATTCTACTTTGAGAAAGACTGTACATTTCGAAAGATTGTACGTTCGGACAGATTGTACCTTGCACAGATTGCATGTTGGAACAGATTGTGTGTTGAGACAGATTGTATGTTGGGACAAATTGCACGTTACCAAAGATGGCATGAAAAGGGAAAACAAACAAAGGACCTGTTTTTAATTTTACGCAAGTTTTATTTGGCTAATGACCAAGTTTGGTAGCATAGGGTTGGTATGAATAAGCTATTTATTATCTGACGTTCTGCGGACATAGGTATGTTCGGGTGTTTCAGTATGTGTGGTGGGTACTTTCACTGGATGTGTATCAGTATGTGTGGTGGGTACTTTCACTGGATGTGAGAAAGAGGGCACTGACATGTTATATATAATCTGTTCTAGTTTTAGGCAGTGAATCTTGGAATGTTAACGAATACATTTTAACGGGTTTAAAGGCAACGGAAATATTGTTTCTGCAACGAATGTTGCGAATAACTTCAGCTGCCAGAGTAAACTAATCATTACTGCCAAGGAAAAAAAAATGAAGTAGAATATTATATACAACTATACGACAGAAACAAACCGTGTTTGTCACATAATCAAAAGAGAGACCAGGAAGAACACCAGGGTGAATGACAAAAATCAGCGGTGGCAGGTAGAGGCAGACGGAGAGAAATGATGATAAATAATCTGAGACGACTGCATGCAGGTATACCACCAATATTTTATCTATAACACCAGTGGCCGAGAACTGTGGATGCCAGCAAGACACATGATGATGATGATGATGATGATGATGATGATGATGATGATGATGATGATGATGATGACAGTTATATTTTCTGAGATAACCAGTCTATTGCCTTCCATATTCAAAGCTTGTTCTCTTCTTATATTGTAATAGAAACAAATTGATGAACTTTCCAAGTAAACAATGTGATCAATAAATTATCTATAATTCATCGGCATACACACTGCCATGTCACGTGTCCACAGTTGCCAACTGCCAAGAAGCGCCGCCCAGACAAGGTGCCAGCATAACGTACACAAGTCAGAACCGCGTCATGGGATCTCGAGCACTGTATCAGGTACAGTACTGTGTGAAGCCTCCATTTGGGTAGTAGCAATTGGTTAAAAGAAGCGACGTCACGGTACACATGTATCAGCGATCCTTCTCCTTCAAGAAAATATCCAAGTGTATTGGTGGTAGCAGGAAGCCGGGATAGCGCAGTGTATAGCACGATTGCCTGCCGGCGCATTGGTCAAGTGCTCGGATCAACTTCGAGGTGCGGATCTTTGTCATTACCCTCCACCACCACGTGGACCCAGCTTACAATGAAGATTTTCTCAAACGTATTGGCGCTCGGCATGATATTGTCCATAACACCTATCCATTGCTGATTTTATTAAAATATGCCATTGGCACCATAAAACCAATACTGCCTACATCAATTTTTAGCTGCATACGCATTTAACACATCCATGCCATCGACGTGTAGCACTGCTGTAGTGTGTGTTGAATATTCACCAAGTGCGTGCATTGCTGTATCAGTGCATGCTTTATAATTACAGAGAAGTCTTTTCTTGAACGCCTGAAAAACAGGTACTTTTTATATTTGACAACTGTCCAATAACGCGGCTCTAGAAGGCAACTGAACATCCTTCTCATGTCCACAGAAGACAGCCTCATTTACATGGTTCTCCATCTTTTCTGTAAGATGCTGGCAACGACAAAAGATGGAAGATAACAAGGGGAAATGGACCTTTAATAGTCTGTCAGACTTTACCACTTGAGCAAACAGCAAACCATTGCGAGATTAGAATGCTAAACCAGACTTGAATTCAGTACTATCATATGAATCATACACTTAAAAAAAAAGTGTGTGATTGATGACGATATAAGCCATTACTATTCAAAAACAAACTTTAATCAATTGGTGAAATATTGAAGGAACTTGTTCCCCTGCGATGCACTATTTTGTGTATATCGTAAGTGTTTTTAAAAGTAAACAAAGTACACGTTTTCACGCTATGAGAAGTATTAGATATATGATAAGAAAAGTGACGTAAAGTACCCGTTTTCACGCAATGAGCAGTATACGGTATATGATCATAATAGTAACTTACGGTATCCATTTTTCACGCAAAGAGAAGTATTTGGTATATGATCATAAAAGCAACACAAAATACCCATTTTGCAAGCAATGTAACATATTTGGTGTATAATAACAAAAGTACCCTAAAGACCCATTTTAAAGGTCTCGAATGATAATGGTATATGGTGTAACTCCCATATTTTTATGCCGATCGGCAGTGGATGGATGATGTGGTAAATATCACATTTCTCGCTTAGAAAACAATGGCAAATTATTGATCGTGAAATGGCCTCGTAATTAGCCAAAGGGGCTTCATATAACTGCAACTTTCTACTATGGACATGCAATTTTTAAACAGTGTTAGGGTGAATTTATCTTCCAAACATGTGTAATTTTTATTCTATCTATCTATCATCTATCTATCTATCTATCTATCTATCTGTCTGTCTGTCTGTCTGTCTGTCTGTCTATCTATCTGTCTGTCTGTCTGTCTGTCTGTCTGTCTGTCTATCTAGTCTGTCTATCTATCTATCTATCTATCTATCTATCTATCTATCTGTCTGTCTGTCTGTCTGTCTGTCTGTCTGTCTGTCTGTCTGTCTGTCTGTCTGTCTGTCTGTGCGTCCGTCCGTCCGTCCGTCCGTCCATCAGTCCGTCCGTCCGTCCGTCCATCCGTCTGTCTGTCTGTCTGTCTGTCTGTCTGTCTACTGTATCTATCTACGGCATCTGTCTGTCTGTCTGTCTGTCTGTGCATCCGTCCGTCCGTCCGTCCATCAGTCCGTCCGTCCGTCTGTCTGTCTGTCTGTCTGTCTGTCTGTCTGTCTGTCTGTCTGTCTACTGTATCTATCTACGGCATCTGTCTGTCTGTCTGTCTGTCTGTCTGTCTGTCTACTGTATCTATCTACGGCATCTGTCTGTCTGTCTGTCTGTCTGTCTGTCTGTCTGTCTGTCTGTCTGTCTGTCTGTCTGTCTGTCTGTCTGTCTGTGTATCCATCCATCCTTCTATCCATCCATTCATCCAATATTCCATCTATCCATACCTCACTCCGTACTTCTGTCCGTCTATCTCTTTGTCCGTCCGTCCGTCTATTCGTCCATCTTTCCGTTATGTATCTAACTATCTATCTATATGTTACAGTGTGACCCAGGTTATGACGGACAGTCCAAGTTCATACAGTGTGGCAATGGAGGTCAGTGGACGTCACTGGGTACCTGGGCAGGATGTATTCCAGGTTTGTTCAAACAATTATCTCACAGAGAAAGTTTAGTCCTTGTAATCCTCCCACTTCCTTCTGTAAACCTTTAGATCAGTGATTCTCAACCGGTGGGGAATTCTCCCCCCAGGGGGGAATTTTAGGGTTTCCAGGGGGGTGAGGGGATTAAGATTATTTCTAGATTGTGTTAATACAAGAACCGATTACCTGATATTGTTTTTCCCTTCATACTTTACGGTTCTGTACGTATCACCTTTCTGAAATTCATTTTATAACGTAAGTAGATCCGCAAATCACATTTTATGTAGATGTCTAGACTTATTTTAGTATGTGCTATTAAATTTAGCTTCAATTATCACGTATACTGTGTAGGGGCAGGGGAAAATTTTTAGGGAGGAAATACGAAGGGGGGGATGACGTCCTAAAAATATGGTGAAGGGGGGCAAGGGCCAAAAAAGGTTGAGAACCACTGCTTTAGATAATACAACCCCAAGTCCGAAACCATGAGACTGTCCAGGAAAATAGAAGAAGCTGGTAAAATATGTACCCTCATAAAATAGCAATAACACCCGCTGATATCATCGCTAGCATAGACAACATGATTAGTAACACTGGAATCTTGAACAGTGACCCGCTGACAATATCGCTAACACACACACACACACACACATATATATATATATATATAAACATTCTTTGTATATTGCAGTTGACTGCGGAGCGACACCGCCAAGTGTTCAGAACGCCGACAGCTCATTCACCACAACAAAGTTCCAGTCCACAGTCCTCTTCACCTGCCAGTGAGTGCAATCATCCTTTTATCTCATGTCTCATTACCATTGTTCTGAATATCAGTAAAAGGCACTATAAAGGATTGTAATTCACGACTGATGTCAACTGAATGTTTGTTATTAGTCCCATATATTTATAGACAGGCCTGTACTCGATGGATACTGTGATCAGTACCACACAGACTGTATTTAGATCCCATGGTATTTCCTGTTACGCATGTTAGGCTAAGTGGACCAGTTGTTTGAGGAGAAACAATTTAGCCACGGAGGAGATTCGACCTGCAGAAGAACGGGTCGTCAAGCAAGCGAGCCGGCCACTGCTATGCCGAGTTCCGCATAACTAATATTTATATTCGTGTTCATATCACCGCCACCACCATCACTATCGTTGTTGCTAATACTATGGTTATCGTTATTATTATTATCGCTTTACGAATTTGTAACATTCGATACTCGTTTTATGAATTTTATAAGAATAATACTAAAGCCTAAATTATACTAGGTCACGTGATAAATTAAAACAAAGAAATCATAAACAAGAGGTTGCACGATTTGTCGCCTGGCATATTTCACTGCATCTCGTCAGGTGCATACTGTAAATCTGTGTTCAGAAACTGATGGAAAGAATGCATGCAATGAATTACCTGAGGATACGTTTTGATTGAAGCCTTGCTTATAATGAGCACATAGGCCAGGTGATAACAAAGGCCAAGCGGGGTTTGGCTGTGATACGAGTTATGGCGGCGGCAAACTGTGAGCAGTGCCATCCATGTCTTCTTTGCGAGGGTCTGGTCCTTTCTGTTTTGGAGTATGCAATGGCAATCCTGACTCTCAGCCATAGGCAGATAAAATCGGTGGAAAGGATACAGAACAAAGCTATGCGCATTATTCTTGGATGTATAAGAGATACAGCATGCAGGCCAATGCGCTACCTTCTTGCTTTTCCAACAATAAGGGACAGAATACAATTCTGCCAAGCACGTGCCTATCTCAGAGTCAACGCAAACACACAACATCCACTGCATAGCGAGATTAAGAAGGTAAGGGGAAGCAGGTTAAAAAGAGGAACATCATGGATGGGTCAAGCCGAAGACATTCTTCAGCAGGTGTGTTCACTTGAGGACTTAGAACCTGGCGAGGAGTGGGTACAAGTGCCAACAACGTTATGTACATCCTTTTCAGTGTGCATCCAACTAGACAGGAAATGCACACAAGAAAATACAGCTGCTGTGAAGGCGGAAGTACAGGCTCTGATCCTCGAGAATTCTTTAAACGATGATGCTGTCATTTACACGGATGGGTCGGTCGTTCGAGGAGTGAGAAGTTCATGGGTATGTACGGCTCAGGCCGGAGGAAAAATAATGTAGAAAAAGCCTGGCGCTTTTGCTTTGACCACAAGCAGCCTGACTATGGAAGTCATGACAGTAAGTAAAACAATAACATGGCTCGAGACACAGACATTCACTAGGGCATGTTTCCTTAGCGACTCAATGAGCATGCTCAAGAGGATAGAGATGGGGTGGATCCGAAGAGAATGGTTGCTGTCTCTGGAGCGGTCTCGGCTGACAAAGATTAGTTTCATCTTCGTGACAGGGCATGCGGGAGTACAAGGAAATGAGCGGGCTGACAAGCTCGCAGGTAAGGCTACTGTGGAGGGTGGACGCGCCATGGGCCAGGCTGACATTCTGAATGCTCTACGAGAAGTAAGACTTTTGTGAGAACCGAGTGATGATTGTGAATCTACAACCATGGCCAGACTGCGAGAACAGCAAATAAAAAGAGGGGTGGCCAAACAAGAACACTACGCAGGAAGCCAAAGAAGATTGATAAACCAACACAGAACTGGTGTTGTTAGCCGCTACACGCTGCAGGATTTGCGGAGGAGGGGATCCGAGCACTTATGGACTGAATGGTTCGATGAGCAATGAGGATGATCTGTCGACTAACTAAGTATGTTTTCCAACTTACAAAGGCTACCTTCGCCATAGTGATTCTTGTTCTAATCTCTAATCTAATGAAGTGACTAGATGAATCATGCTTTGGATGAAACACTCAACACACAAAGTCATCGATACTGTTCGAGTATGGAGTAGGCTGCATTCGATAACTCCTAAAATATCTAACCAGTGGTGTCCTGAAGAACTGGTGATATACGTGGGGGATTCAAATGAAAAGCTTAAATATTATTGTTTGAGTAAATATATTCTAAAAAAAGGTCAAGAACAAATGTATCATTTTTCGATGTAGTCACCACTGCGTTAATGCAAGTCCGATAATGTGCTTGAATTCCTGTAGAAAAATCAACTGTGGGGTCACTACTCGGAGTGCCTGACCCCGTCTTGAGCAGTCTGTCACAGTCAGGCTGTTTTGAAACTTCCTACCCACTCACACGCTAGCTGGACTGACAGACATGCATCACCCTTCTGGATTGTCATTCTCCGATGCATTTCTATAGGTTTCACCCCTCCTCTGATATAACAGATAACAGGACGCTGCTCCTCTTTGGATTAAGGTTTTTTTTAAAAATCATAATTCATTAAGATGACATTGAAACCGAAGAATGTTGACCAACGATAATGCTTCTATTGCGTACATGTACATAATTAAACTGTGTGAAAAGTAAACTAATTTGCTCATTGTCTTAAAACAGGGCGGGCTACAAGATGAATGTAAGCAATGCCAACATAACTTGTCTGGACACGGGATTGTGGGAGTCTCCAAACTTCGTTTGTGAGAAGGACAATTCGCCATCCAGTAAGTCTCATTGGCTCACGCGAGTTAATGCATTTATTATGCAGCTTATTTATTTCACAGCATAGTCTATGTATGCACTGTATAATATAACAGTCATAACATCATTTGGGACGTGCAGTGGAGAGAGTAGAACAATAATTTTTTTTTTTTTTTGCATATCCTTTAAGGACATCCCTGTCAACAGCAGCATCTTTCAGCTGTCTGTTGATTTCTTGGCAAGATTACGCTCAGTAGTTTGCCATTGCTTTCTGAGCGGCCGGCTCAGTATCCCGCAAGTCACCAGCGGGGGTCGAACCGCTCCCAGTTCTCTCCCGCTACGAGACTGCGTGATAAACGGGATTACGGAGAAAGTGTTGTAACCCCTCAGCCAGAGAGACCGGCAGAACAATAATAGCTATGGCAAACATAGCCTTTTGCCAGATAGTAGGCATACAGACCAATAAAAAGATGTCAATTGCAACGAAAAGATAGTGTTGAAGTGCTACATCGAACCTGTACTTTTGTATGGATGTGAAACGTGGACAATGAGTAGAAAAGCTGAAAAAGATCTAATGGCAGTGGAAATGTGATTTTTGAGGAAAATTCAAAGAATACCCTGGACAGACAGAAAAACCAATGATCAAGTCCTACTAGAAGCAAATGAAAACCGTAACCTGACTGGAGAAATTAGACGTAGGCAGGCACAAGTTGTGGGCGCGTTATGAGAAGAAATAACATACAGAACTCTTCGTGACAACTGACATGTTTGGGGGGGGGGGGGGGGGGGGGGGGAGAGAGAACAAGGAGAAGACAGAGAAGTTAATATCTGCATGGCGTGACCGGATGGCATGGTCGAGACAATATCACAGAACTGATTCACGAATCTTGTGATCTATCGGATGACGACACATGACATATATTTATATTAGGATTTGGGGGCGTGTTTGTGTGTAAAAATTGCAAGTGTCTATTCGCCCCTATATGCATGTGTGTGTTGAGATTTATCCACTAGCCTAAAAGATGTCTTTTATTTTCAGATCCCATGATGGCCGCACTTATGCAAAGTAAGTATTCTACTACAACCCAGTGTCAACTGTTGTCCCCTGCCTTCCACTCCGGGTTTTCCGCCAAAAACACGCCCTTATTCAATCTCCACATCTTTTTTGTTTAAGAGACAACATCAGTTTCTGTAACATTTAGGTGTCATCGTATAGCAGGTCTATCGCAGAACGTGGCTGTCATGATGGATCGAAGTGTCTCGATCTCTTATTATTTCTCTCGCCTCATACACACCTAATAATGGCCAAGGTTTTAAAAAGATTAGTATCTATCTTCGTCCTTGGTGAACCCTGTCTCTAATCCCATGAAGCAAGCTTTCTATTGCTAAAAATATATGGGCGTGAGAGAGAGAGAGAGAGAGAGAGAGAGAGAGAGAGAGAGAGAGAGAGAGAGAGAGAGAGAGAGAGAGAGAGAGAGAGAGAGAGAGAGAGATGAAGATATAAATAAATGTTTTATTAGTGAGTATGTGATTGTGAGTGTATATAATATTATATATGTAGGTATGTATGTATGTGTTTATGCACGTGTGCGTGTGTGTGTGTGTGGTGTGTGTATGTGTGTCTGTCTGTCTGTGTTTGTCTGCATGCCTGACTCCCTGCATGCCTGTCTCATAACATGGTAATATGCAATGTTTTTATTCACAGCGATCATTTGACAATGTTTGTTTTTTTAATGTGAATGTAACATGCACAATAGATAATTGATACACGAAAGATGAATGGTTGGGAGGGTAGAATATAAGACGGGCCAGCGTGCCCAATTTGTGATACTGTAAAAATAAAGATAGTTTTTTCATGCTTTCCAAATAATGGTGACATTTACAATGGTGAACGTATATCAGTGTCCGAAGCATGACCCTATTTATGAACCGTGTTTCTTCCATGTTCAGATCTTGTTGAACTGGAGTATTTCTCTTCCCTTTGGTACGTGATACTCTAAGATCTGTTCTATAAAGTGTAAGTTATAAAACCCCTGATTTTCTAGATCTGTGGTACTCTAAGATCTGTTCTATAAAGTGTAAGTTATAAAACTCCTGATTTTCTAGATCTGCGACACTCTAAGATCTGTTCTATAAAGTGTAAGTTATAAAACTCCTGATTTTCTAGATCTGCAATACTCTAAGATCTGTTCTATAAAGTGTAAGTTATAAAACTCCTGATTTTCTAGATCTGCAATACTCTAAGATCTGTTCTATAAAGTGTAAGTTATAAAACTCCTGATTTTCTAGATCTGCAATACTCTAAGATCTGTTCTATAAAGTGTAAGTTATAAAACTCCTGATTTTCTAGATCTGCAATACTCTAAGATCTGTTCTATAAAGTGTAAGTTATAAAACTCCTGATTTTCTAGATCTGCAATACTCTAAGATCTGTTCTATAAAGTGTAAGTTATAAAACTCCTGATTTTCTAGATCTGCAATACTCTAAGATCTGTTCTATAAAATGTAAATTTTGAAACTCGTGATTTTCTAGATCTGCGATACTATAAGACCTGTTCTATGAAATGTAAGTTATAAAACCCTTGATCTTCTATGTGTGCGATACTCTAAGAACTGTTCTATAAAATGTTAGTGTAAAGACCACTTATTTTCGTCTTCGGTGAAAGCAAAAAGATCTCTGTCTCACATTCTTATGTTTCCAAAGGAAACATGCACTCTCTCTAAAAATGATACCTTACTTCTAAGCAATCTAATCCGTCATTTATTCTGAAAAGGCCCCAATTTGTATTCCCTAGTCTTGCGAATGATCCATGATTCACATCCATAGAATAGGCATGACTACGTTACGCAAAGCAGGAAGCCGACGATGTGCTTTGGTGTAGAATAAATGTTCATAAATGAATTAATATAAATCAATTAAATATATAAATATAACAGAATGACCGTAGTCAACGTGAGCATAGTTATGTGTAATATAATTCTGGAACTACAATGAAATACACTAAGGATACGTGAATACATTAGAATTCAACAACCAAAGGTTAGAATTGAAGGACTAAAATTGTATGATATGATCACTGAATCGGAGCTAAAGGGAAAGAACTAAATAGATTACAGCGAATCAAGAGGTGGGGAATATTAAGTCTTATCCCCTGCCGCTAGATACCATAGATATTGAGAAAACGTTGAGACTTGAACTTGAATGCTCTGCCTTTGCCTACATCGAGTCCTTATGTGGACGGGACATGTCCGGGACCAGTTAAGACATGTATTGAGATAATATGATAGTAGTATAGCTAGAAAGTTAATCTTAAGACATATTGAGAAAATATGATAGTAGTATAGATATAAAGTTAATCGTAACACATGTATTGAGAAAATATGATAGTAGTATAGATAGAAAGTTAATCTTAAGATATATATTGAGAAAATATGACAATAGTATGGCTAGAAAGTTAATCTTAAGACATATTGAGAAAATATGATAGTAGTATAGCTAGAAAGTTAATCTAAAAAACATATATTTGAGGAAAACTTATAGCAGAGTAACTAGAAAGTTAACCTACTGGAGCGATTTCGACAAACAAAATAAAGGGTGATCTCAACCACATGACGATGAGAATGTACGAGATTTTGAGGCTCAGGGGAATATTATATGGCGATTGCCTTAATGCTGATTCCATTATTAACATAATCTGGATGAATCAACAATAAGTCAATGTTGGGTTTCACGGCTCAAACTTAACAGGAACTCATAACTGAAATGGACCCATAACGATGAAGGAATAATGCGGTAGACGAGTGTTGATAAATGAGAAATCATCGCTGTTTATTATGCAGCTGACATACAGTAAATGTACTCACATCAAATAGTCCTCTACCTGGCCTGTGACATCAGGCCGGCGGTAGAATGAATAATTAACTATCTATGCTTCTGTACTAACCGTTATTTCTCCTCAAGCTTTCGTCACCTTTATTCCTCCTTTCGTCTGCCCATCCGTTATGACGCTGTAAAAATCAGTGTGTCTTGGTGATCTCTGTTCATAGTGGCTTCAGTTGACTGCGGCATTCCTCGACATGATCGGTGCTTCATTGCTTGATCTACCCATGTCATTCATCTTCTATTCTTCTATCAACGTAGTTCTCCACTTTCTCCAGATATGCCAGTAGCCATCCTTATCTTCAAATGAGTCCGCTGCCAGCGATGACCTGGAATTAACAGCTTGGGATAGCACAACAAACGAACGGACGAACGAAAGAACGAACGAACTTTATTTTCAAAGAATCACAAATTGGGCATACTGGGCCCTTCCAATCACTAATTTTTCGTACATCAATTAACTATTTTGAATGTTACATTCACATAGGAAAAAAAACATTGTCAAATGGCAGTTGTCAACATAAATGATGCATATTACCATGTTTTGAGATAGACAGGCAGCCAGACACACGTACGCAGCACATGCATAAACACATACATACATAACTGCACACACACTTACATCATTTACGCAAACACTCACAGTTATGCTCCCACTAAATAACACAAATACACACTCCCTCGCATACATATATACTCAATCGCAATCACAAACTCACTAACAAAAGTTTACTGATAGATACATAAACACTCTCTTTTACTCCATCTCTGTCTGTCTGTCTGTCTGTCTGTCTGTCTGTCTGTCTGTCTGTCTGTCTGTCTGTTTGTCTGTCTGTCTGTCTGTCTGTCTGTCTGTCTGTCTGTCTGTCTGTCTGTCTGTCTGTCTGTCTGTCTGTCTGTCTGTCTGTCTGTCTGTCTGTCTGTCTGTCTGTCTGTCTCTCTCTCTAGAAAAAGAAGAAGAAGAAGAAGAAGAAGAAGAAGAAGAAGAAGAAGAAGAAGAAGAAGAAGAAGAAGAAGAAGAAGAAGGAGGAGGAGGAGGGGGAGGAGGAGGAAGAGACGGCGGCGGCGACGACGAAGAAGAAGAAGAAGAAGAAGAAGAAGAAGAAGAAGAAGAAGAAGAAGAAGAAGAAGAAGAAGAAGAAGAAGAAGAAGAAGAAGAAGAAGAAGAAGAAGAAGACGAAGAAGAAAACGAAGTCTGTATATGTATGTATCCATTTTAAAAGATGACTGCATTTAAATGTTCATGTTATACAGACTGATGTTTTTATGATTGTAGGTATGCCGGGTTTTGCAAGCATGCCTAATACTGGTTTGGGTAAGTCCCTCTATTGCATTATTTAATTGTGAATTAATGCTAAATTCTTCTATTCTACAAAATTACGCAAAATTCGTCATTTTCTTCATCCTTTACCTTCGTTTTGAAAATCTGTTTTAATCCATTGTCCTTTTTATTGAGAAACTGCGCTATTTTCACCCGTGTACACCAGACTTCAGCCAGACACACACGAGGGCAGGTTAGCTTTCTTTATTTGATCACCACTGTCTCGGCGGGTTCGACCAGGTGCATGTCAGAACAGGTGTGTCTTCCTTCTCCGATCGTCACTGTCTGGTCTAGACATGGCACATGCGAACATAATCCCCCTCCCGTCTAAACATGGCACATGAGTTGAGCTGAGACAAGAATCGACATCACTTCACTCGGGCATTTCCATAAGCGCTCAATCCTCATTTTAAAACAGCCAGCGAAGAGTTCCAATACTAATGGTGCCAGTTGAAATCTGATATGTCCGTCTTGCTTTACCGTTGAGTGACGTCTGTCAATCAGATCCTCTGACCACCCACTGTTGCTGCATTATCTCTACTCTAGATCATGATAGTATATCTGTTCTTCTGCAATCTTCACCACATCTGCCTTATCATGCATTAAATCACCCCTCAGTGATGCGGCACCAGCCAATCTGTCTGCCTGTTCATTTCCAAACACACCAGAGAGTCCTGGAGAAAAGTCCAGCGAATGCTCACAACCCACGACCTATGAATTGATGAATGCCATTCAGCACTAAGCATGCCAGTCTTCATCTTTGTCAGCATGCTTTGTGAATCAGGCACAATCACGACGTGCATGCACAGTTTGTTCTCCAACCAGCTGAACGCTTCAGTAACCGCCTCAACCTCCATTTTTCAGACATTAGGTTATGGTGTCATATGCCAAGCTCTCATTTACTAAACATTGTCCATTTGCTTTTGCTATGAATCCCCTCCCTTGTTTTTGCCCCTTAACACAGTGCCTTCGGTAAGATAATCAAATCGCTAGGACGAGAGTAGTCATGAATTAATTGCTGAATGACACATTGAAGATAGACACTCTCTCGAAAAGACATGGCATATCTTAGGCAATCACTCTCTCATCTAGACAAAGAATGCCTAACCGCCATATTGGGGACCGGAAGATACAACTATATGAACATAAAGACAGTGAAATATCATACTTTGGGGTGAAAAGGATACAGTGATATGAACATGAAGACAACAGCCTCATAATTAAGGAAACAAGAGACAGTGAAATGAACACACAGACATCATTCTCATCCTTAGGAAACTAAGAAACAATGAAATGAACATGAAGACTACATTCTCATACTTAGGTAAATAAGAAACAATGAAATGAACATGGAGACAACATTCTCATACTTAGGGAAAATAGAGACAATGAAATTAACATGAAGGCAACAGTCTCATGCTTAGGGAAAAAAGAGAGCTATCCTGACTATGAGAACAATACAGAATCTAACCAACGAAGATTGCCACATTCTTAACCCGCAGGGACAGAACACCATACTATGCTTCAGTTCGCATATTAAGAAATGGACTAAGAACTGAAGGCAACCTCACAGACGGCACTGATCTACTCCCAGTTCGTGTAATCGGAGTCTCGTCAGTATGTGCCAACCGAGTCCGTACTGCGTTGACTACATCAACCCTGCCCATGCTTCTTCCCGTGTTTATTTATGTAATATTTGCTGCTGGCTACTTGAATTATACAGAAAATGCATCAATGGCAAATGAAATGTAACCATTCTCTATCTGTAAGTTCTTAAAAAGAATAGATTTACCTTTGTTTCTCTGATAATCACATGAACATCGGTGCATCCCCAGCTGGCAGTCCCTCCATGTTGCCTAGCTCCATGAACAGCAATAACCCAATGGCAGCCATGATTGCTCATATGTTTCAAAAATCAGGTATGTGATTTCACGAACTAATTAATTTGATCTCATCTCATCTCACCTCATCTTGTTCTTTTTGTACATTGCGGTCTCGAAGTGAGGTATAAACCCGTGTATGGGCTCCGGTTATACTTCTTAGTTTTTCTATAAGCTGATTGAAAATCCCCTGCCGGCTTGCTGGTCAGTCGCAGGTTTAAGACAAAAATCTAACCAAGGGTAGTCCGCCCCCCCCCACCCTCTCCCCCGGGGAGCCAAGCCTCGTTGGCCCATGACCTCCCGGTCCTGGTGTCCCAGTCTGCACCGCGGGGAGTGAATTAAGGAATCAATTCGATTTTTAAAAAAATATTTTTATTTCAGCCACACATTTAGATCTAACTAGCCATTTGTATACATTTCATAGTAAGCAATTAGGCTGGGTGGGGCTAGGGGGCTAGGTGCATATTTGAAAAGAATATTCCGCCTTCATGAGGATTCGAACATATGTAAACTGGTTACTAACCACAGCGCTACCAAAGCTCCTACCTTTAGTGTATTTACTATACATATATGAAAGACGCAGATATGCACTATACACATATGTACGATACATATATTTACTACACAGGCATGTACTACACATTAATGTACTATACAGATATGTACTATGCAGATAAGTACTATACAGGCGTGTACTATATCCCAATAAGCATGGACGGTCATGTTCTGCCATCTCACTCGATCACAAGAGTCGTGGATCAGCTCCGTGTTCCTGTCGCGACCATGCCACATGGCCAAGCAATCCAGGTATTTACCTCTCGGTCTTCCCCTTGGTCTCTTCCCTTCGATCTTGCCAGTTGTCACCAAGTTCTTCAAGTCATTTCTTCTCATAACACGCCCAAAAACATTTTGACTGTCTACGTCTAATGACTCTAATCAGTTTACGATCTCCATTTGTTTCTTGAAGGACTTGTTCATTGGTTTTTCTGTATGTCCATGATATTCTTTACATTTTCCTCAGAAACCACATTTCCACAGCCATCAGATGTTTTCTAGCTTGACTGCTCATTGTCCACGCTTCACATCCAAACAAAAGTATAGGTTCTATGTAGCACTTCAACACCTTTTTTCACGTTTCAATTGATATCTTTTCATTGGTCAGTATGTTTTTCATCTTGCAAAAGGCTACTTTCGCCACGCCGATTCTTGTTCTAATCTCTCCAAGGCATCTCCCATCAGAGGTTATGACTGTGCCGAGATAACTGTATCGTTTCACTTGCTTAAGAATATGCCCATTTACTCATATATCACATTGTGGAATTTCCTTCTTCCCAGTGACGACCATAACCTGTGTCTTCTTAATATTTAGTTCTAACCCAAGTTGTTCACTGTGTGTAACAACCACATCTACTAAATTTTGCAGGTCAAGTTCACTGTCTGCAATCAAGACTGTATCGTCTGCATATCTAATGTTATTGATGACTCGTTGTGTACTAAATATGTATGTACTATACACATATGTATAATGCAGATTACAGTAGGAGAGACTAAACATCAAATTAACAACATTATTGATTCCTGCTGTAGATGCCATTGTATAACCGGTGACTTCCCTCTATACTCGTACATTCATATCTATTTGCACTCCTTCGGCTACACATTTTCTTATTTGGTACCTTTCACAACTGAACTGAACTGAACTTCTCGCCTCATTTCTAACAACGAAAGATTTGTGTTTTAATATTACTAAAGTTTCTAATTTGATGTTTTTCTTTCGATATGTTTGTGTTGTTCCGTTCTCGATGAAGATTATTATAATCGATATTTCGTTCGTTCAGTCGTAGTATATTTATTTTTATTTTTATTTTATTACTATTATTTTATTTACACCCTACTATTTATGTTCACCACTGTGAAGTTCGTTGTAAGGTATGTCCACTTCAGTATATGTTCAGTATATCTCACTCTCTTGAGGAGTAACATATGCCTAACTGATTTTATTTCTTATTTTCATATCCTGCTGCAACTGTTGCTTCTCTTAGATAATTATAATTTCCATGTCAAAAATTAGTTTTTGTGAGTCATGTATGTTTGATTATTGCACATTTTCCATGCGTTTTAATGCATATTGTTTCTGTTGTTGGTGTTGTCTAAGATTTGCTCCATAACTGACGTATGAATTAAATAATGTATGAGAGCAGAGAGATATAGAAGGCACCAGACGGGCCTGCGTGCCAAATTCTTAACTCTTTGAAAATACAGTTTGTTCGTTTGTTCGTTCCTATATATCTGAATTCAACTTCCACCATTAGTCGATGACAATAAAGATATACTTCATTTTCATTTGTTTTTCGTTCGCCCGGTTTGAATTCGAACAAAGTCCAGGCGGACTGATTTTTACGTGTAAGCTAGCTTTCCCTATTACCAGTGCCACTCGCCATCTGGTGACTTTTAAGGTATTTGTCATTTAAGCCTCCAAGTCAAGGACGATAAGTCAACTTTTTAATCCAACTGACTGATGTAGGTGTTGCACCCACTAGCTCGCCATCAGCACACCGGAAGTTTAAGAGCTAGTGCTCTTATCCGTTCGGCCATACTGCCCTCCTGTAAGGATTATATATATAGATAAAGGTTTGGCGGGAGCATCTTGGCTAAACAGTCTCCCGAGTTGTGGGTTCAAATCAACATCCATTATTTGTTTGTTTGTTTGTTTGTTTTTAAATTGATCTGTGATTTGGCACCAGGGAATGTCTTGAAATATAAAGGTGGCTAATGTACCATTGACCGCGTCACCCACCAATGTTGAGTGGTGTATACAAGTACAGGCTTGGTATCATATACTAAAGGCGCGTCAATGAGTACATTACTTTACACATACATGTAGGTGGTAGAACAGTCCGTGTGGCCAAAATTACAGTCTGTTTACGTGTATTGGATTAACCATCTGAGAAAGAGCGGATGCAAAAGAGAAACAAGAAAAATAGGGAAGAGAATGAAGAGATGATGAAGAGGACGGTTACGATAACAAGGAGATGTAAAGGAAATCAGAAGCAAAAATAAAACCAACAACAAAGAAGAATATGCGTGTAACCTGCAAACATGTCTTATTGTCGGAAGTTTTATTCTATTTCACAGCACAGACACCACCACCGACGCCTACAACAACGACAACAATTACACCAACAGTTAAAATGCGTCCTGGAGGTTTCCGTAAGTTCTGCGGATTACAAAAAATAAAAAAAAAATAATCATAATCATACTGACCTCAGTCATGTTTAGAGTCATAATCATACTCACCTCAGTCATCTTTAGAGTACTGTAATCATAATTATACTCACCTCAGTCATCTTTATAGTACTGTAATCATAATCATACTCACCTCAGTCATCTTCAGAGTACTTTAATTATAATCATACTCACCTCAGTCATCTTCAGAGTACTGTAGTTACAATCATACTCAACTTAATCCCCTTTCGAGTACTAGTAATCATAATAATACTCACCTCAGTCATTGTTAGAGTACTGTAATCATAAATACGCTCGTCAGAGTCATCTTTAGAGTACTGTAATCATAATTATACTCGCCTCAGTAATATTTAGAGTACTGTAATTATAATCAAACTCACCTCAATTCCCCCCCCCCCCCCGAAGGTTAACCCGGTCAACAAATGCCCGCAGAAGTCGGATGTGTCGTTCTAACGGCGCAAGAACACAGCTCTGCTGTAAACAGACACAACGCAGTCACGTTCGAAAAAAAGAAAACTCCGGATGAACGCAGAAGAAGAAGAAGATACTCACCTCAATCATCTTTTGAGTACTGTAATCATAATCATACTCACCTCAATCATCTTTAGAGTTCTGTAATCATAATCATACTCACCTCAGTGTTCTGTAGGGCACTGTAATCATAAATACGCTCGGCAGAGTCATCTTTAGGGCACTGTAACCATCACTCAGCATATCATACTCACTTACAACATTAGCCATAGAGGCACAAGATCATGACCAAGATTTACACTGGCCATGCCATTGAAGCATCTCTTAGTGGTACGACATATCCGCCAGTTTTGTTCTAAGTCTGCTAACCTTCAAAGGATCCGTACACAAAAACATCATGTGTTGATGCACCCATGAGGCTAATGTCCCATCTAATCACTACTTCTTTTTTCAATTTCTATGAGCGCAAATCATTACTTGCGAATTTATTTTTTATAGGATCATCATGCTTCTCTGCAGATGTGAATCTCAAGGTCCGGTATTGCACACCACATTGGTTCCTTCGCTTGGAGGGGTGATGGAGAACGCAGCTGCACCACCCTGTGGAGTTTGTGTTTCGGTACAGGATAGGGAGGAGAGTACACTACTCTGTCTACTTGGTGCAAGTCGTGCTCATGGCTTTAGGTCACCTGCACGTCAGGGCATCAGACTCATGGCTCAGTCTATCTACCGACCAACCAAACAATCAATCAACCAGTCAACCTACCAACCAATCAATCAACCAACCAACCAATAAATCATCCAATCAACCAATCAATCAGCCGATCTTCTATCTACATGTTCTTTATAATCATAATAACATAAATTATCATTATCATCTTTCCTATCATAATGATCATATTCATCATCAAAATCATTATTATAATGGGACGCAGAGGTGTTTCCAAGGCACCAGGGCCGGGTTATATACTGGCCAAGACCTATTGACGCGTCCTCGTCGAGCGTCCTGGGCAACAGGTCCCTTCGGGGTCCTGGCTAAAGTCAGTAGGATCGCCGATTCCTCCGAAGTCGGAGAGTGTCTGCCTGTACGGCGAGGAACCACCAGTCTGCACACCAATAAGCCAGACATGGGACAACGGATACTCACGCAAAACTCAGGTCCTGTATGACATCACACTGATGTTGGACAACAGGATGCCTTCATCCGACATACAGGACTTCGCGTTGGAGCTCAAGCCAACGAACACAAGCAAGCAAGCAAGCATTATTATAATCAGCAATATTACTCGTAGTATCACTACAAAATCCATCCATCCATCCATCTTGTGCCATGCCGATAAGCGTGGGCGGTCATGTTCTGCCATCTCACTCGATCACCAGAGTCGTGGATCAGCTCCGTGTTCCTGTCTCGACCATGCCACGTGGTCAAGCTATCCAGGTATTTACTTCTCGGTCTTCCCCTTGGTCTCTTCCCCGTCGATCATGCCAGTCGTCACTAAGTTCTCCAAGTCACTTCTTCTCATGACATGCCCAAAAAAATACTACAAAATGCATTACCACAATCTGTTTTTGTAATTATTATTCTATTGCTTGCTTGCTTGCTTGGGTTCGCTGGCTGTGAACTCCATCGCAAAGTCCTGTATGTCGGATGAAGACATCCTTTCGTCCAACGTCAGTGTGATGTCATACCGGACTGAGGTTTGCGTGAGTATCCGTTGTCCCCTGTCTGGCTTATTGGTGTGCAGACTGGTGGTTCCACGCCGTGCAGGCAAATACTCTCCGATTTTGGAGGAAAGTATTTTATTTATAATCATAATTATTAGTATACACATAACTACTATAGCTATTAAAACATCATTGCCACAATAAATGTTACCTTAGGCATTGCTGCAAATATCAGAATCACCATCATCATTATTCTCATCTACATAACCCTTACACCGTAATGAATGTGACCAATGAAGACACGGAAAATAGACTGCACAGTTTATTGCCTGGCATATTTCGCAGCATTTTAAAATGTGAAACACAATGAAATTACCGTGATAGGCAATTACTGTGTGTATGCGCGCTGTATACTTCATCGTGAAGGATGTACTCGTTGTATCTTGTTGCTTTAGTTTATGTTGTGTGTATTCTGCAGTTCACGCCTGACGAGATGCAGTCAGGCAACAAATTGTGCAATCTATAGTGTGTCTTCACTGCCCAAAATATTCATAATCATCTTCATCACCATATTATTATCTTTAAAATTAGCATCGTAAATAACGACACTATTGTCATCTCTGTAATTAGCACCAACATCATTATTACTATTGTCTACATTATAATCATAATTATCACAATAAATTACAATGACCCGGATGTCATCACATTAACACGTCTGCTCATAATGAGATTAAGTCCTTTTTTCCGATTACCTAGATCAAACATAATTTGCCCAGTATCACACTGGTGGGCCTTTAAAAGCTGATTCAATTATTCTGCATAAATTGTGGTGCGTTGTGAGTGATGAACCAGAAAGGCTTTTATACTGATCAAGACATTTGTCTTGTTGACATCTAAGAGGGGCATCCCATGCAGACAGTCCCGACTTAACTTACACATATGGGCATCCTGGGCAGACAGTCCGGCTTAACTTACACATTTGGGCATCCTGGGCAGACAGTCCGGCTTAACTTACACATTTGGGCATCCTGGGCAGACAGTCCGGCTTAACTTACACATTTGGGCATCCTGGGCAGACAGTCCGGCTTAACTTACACATTTGGGTATCCTGTGCAGACAGTCCGGCTTAACTTACACATTTGGGCATCCTGGGCAGACAGTCCGGCTTAACTTACACATTTGGGCATCCTGGGCAGACACACAGACAGGAATATATCTGCAGACAGACAGATAGAGGCGCAAGCATATATGTAGACTGACAGGTAGAAGGACAGAGAGATTCACACACAGACATATAGATTTATAGACAGACAGTCAGAAACACAGACAGAAAGATTGACAGACAGACAAAAAGGTCGACAGACAGAAAGATACACAGACAGTTACAACTGTTTACATGTGCGAGATGTCCTTCAAACAAAGCGTTGTTGTTTCTTTTCATTGCAGAGTTGCCGAGCCATTTACAGAACTTGCTCCCCAGTAAGTACAGCCACGTTTAACCAGTTCCTCCTCCACAGTTCTTGAAATCCCACAACACATCGTTGTAGGTTGTAATATTTGGTTTTCTGTGCATTTCTCATTTTATGTTTGGTATTCTGCAGTATACACCTGGCTAGATTCAGTCAGGCTATAAATTCGGGGGATGAGTGGTCTTGAGGTATGATGTTCGCCTCGAGTGCTGGAGGTCCTGGGTTCAAGCCCCGGTGAGGGCCGGGCTGCTTTCACGTGGACTTCTAGTAACAAAATATCACCTGGTCTCTGGGTAGTGAGATCGAACGTCCGTGTGTATTACACGTAAAAGATCCTTGGCAGTTGGAAATCGAAAAAGAGTAACTCTACTAGTTAAAAATCTACTCAAAGTAGAGTGATATTCCTGTCCACAAGCTATAAGATACTATCCGCGTTATTACTAAATAGACTAAAACCATACAGTATTCAGAAGACACATTAGGTGACTATCCGGCGGGTTTCAGACAAAACAGATACATAGCATTTGACAATTCTAACTTTTAATATGTTGTTAATCTTTCTAGATGTTAATACTGATTCCATGCCGTTGAAAGCATTTCTGGCCATTCCTAGTCTCTTTTCGATTTCTTTTTCACTTCTGCCATCATCTGTTATTATATGTCAAAAATAGGAGAAACTTATTAATCCCGCATAACCGCGTTCGAACGGGTAATTTGGGCAGCAGACTGCCTTGCGTTGCTATTTTTTGTTAATCAAATGGTATGGGTGCCGGTCGTTCAGAAAGCTACTGAAAACTATTGAAAGTAAACTTGCCGGGAATCACGAATCACGAACAGCCAGCAAAATGCTTTGGTTGACTGCTACGTCTTGTAAATATATGCAATTAACTTTGTTTAACTGATTGGCGCTCACAGAAGCAGAAGAAGGAAGAGGTGATTAGAGGACACACTAGTCTCAAGGGCTCTCAACAATGATGAACACATTACTATCTGGGCGCCATGATGGTGTAGTGGCTAGACGATCGCCTACCGGCCTGGTGAGATATGTCAGATCCGCATCGGTGCGGATTCAGTTTTTAAAAAATTAAATTCACCTGGGCTGCAAGTTCGATACAACCTAAACTGTGAACAAAGGAAATATTTTGGAAAGTGAAAGTTGTCTGCATGATACTTACAACATCATCCACTTGGTGTCCACTGGTATATTGTTTTTATTTTATTTTTAAACTGGTTTAAAAGGCAAGAGCAGAGTGGCTTGCCGAAAGCGTCGCACAAAGCACGAACTCCGTAGCTCCAGGGACGACCACCAGGAGGGTCAGAGAAAATTGCACTCGTGAACCTAAAGACGTAGGCCGGAATCGAACCCACATCCTTGTGAGCGCGGGGCAGGCGGCGTGACCACTTGGCCACGGAGACTCCTTTATGAAAATGTGTGCCTAGTACCATACGCGCGCACAGTGAGGCTCAAGGCTTGTCAAGTGAGCTTTTACTCACTGTTATTTTAAGAGTACCAGATGTTTGTAAAGTCTCACTACACTGTGTATGTAGAACAAATTTGAAAAATGAAGTACATGATTTCATAACATAAATGTGCTCGACAGTCCATCATAAAGCAATATGCAACAAATGGTTGTCTCCTGCTGAAGTAATTCTTTGCAATCAGAATTGCCATTCAAGAAATAACAACAGACACGTTGCAGAAGGTGTTGGACAATATGAAGAGACCTATACAGTCATGTTTTGAAACCCGCGGTAAACATTTCCAACACCTTTTATAATGAATACTTCATCGGTACTTTCCAGCTTCCCCAAAACAGCATTACACCATAGCAGTGATCATTGCAACTAATTTAATTAATGTTTCATCACATTTTTAATGACATCATGTACTTCATTTTTCAAATTTGTTTTACATACAAAGTGTAGTGAGACTTCACACACACCCGGTACCATTTGGGTTCTGACATAGCATAGTGGCTTACATTCTTGCCTATCGGTTCGATAGTCCTATTATCAAATTCCAAACGAGGTGGATTTGTTTAATGCCGGGTGTATTTTTAATGACTGTGCAGTGTTTGAAAATTTTGCCGGTCCAAGTTTTGTATTTACCTATTATGTTGCCTGAACTTTACAGAGGGTGAATACAAAACGTGGACCGGCAATATTTTCAAACACTGCACAGTCATAAAAAATACACCCTATACACCTGCTTCCAATATAGATCCAATCTAAACTGATGTTGCTGAATAGTTTTTTTTCACGGCATCTAATGATAAGACATGATAAGTCAGGAGAGGAGAGGAAACAGAACGGAAGACAAGACGAGACAACGCACGAAAGACTGGCTATGGTAAGGAAGAACCAGACACGACTGAATAATATCAGCATTCGCAAAACAAGACTGTTAGATCAGACATATAATGCAAGACTGGGTATGGCACCATAGGGTTAGTTAGCTTCATATCCTTTACTGGACTTGTAGTCAACCCCATCATTTTTTAGCTATTCGTAATTTCTTGGCAAGTTTACGTTCACTGGTTTGCTTTGCTTTCTGAACGACCGCTACTCATACATTTGTAAGGGAAACCAACGCAATGCGGTCTGTTTCCAAATCTTCCGCAGCTGTGCTTCGAACGCGGTATGGGTGATTGAGAATTGCGTCGTAACTCCTTCGCCACTGAGCCGGTACGATATGGTGCATTAAGAAAGAGAAGCCAGTACACGCCAGGACAGGTCAAGATAGCACAGTGCAATACAAGATATAATTAGATAAGGAAGACCAAAACAAGGGAGGATAGGCTAATACAATACAAGACAAGGAAAGATAAAAAAAAGTTAAGACAAAATAGAGGGTGATAAACAGGGTGAGACAGTGCAGAGATAAGATACGAAAGAGCCAGACAATGCATAGTCAGCCAAGAAAGGAGAAGATTATACTGCATAGTAGTAGAAAAAGCAAGACAATTGAGGATAATATAATTAGCAATACCATCGCACGACAAGACAAGACAAGACAGGGTACGGCAAAACATGGAAAGACAAGATGGGCAAATACGAGACATGGCGGACAAGATATGGTAATGTATGGTACCAACTTTAATCAACTTTAAAGACATATATGCCTTTGAACAAATCAACAATGACAAAAAGGAAACAAAAAACGAATTTTCTCTTAAGAACCCATGTCTCTAACAAAGTGTACTTTTTTGGTAGCTTTGTTGAAAGTAAGTACTTATAGTAATGTCTTTCTTTCTTTCTTTCTTTCTTTCTTTCTTTCTTTCTTTCTTTCTTTCTTTCTTTCTTTCCTGCCCTATTTCTTTATCTTTCTTTCTTTATTTTTATTTTTCTCTCTTTCTTTCTTTCTTTCTTTCTTTCTTTCTTTCTTTTTGTTGATGAAGTCTTTAGCGCCCACAGTTCTATCAATTATGGCTGTTACTGTAAAACTCACGAACTCCTCGTTCCGTGGTTTTCCATTCACTTATGGCTTACTTAAAGTCAAGCGGAGTGTGTGTGTTCAGTGATCGTGTCTTAATCTGCAAATGTTTACAGACTTGGTTGCTGAACTTTACTTGTATGTTTTCAGATGGGATATCCAGTACCTCTGGCATGCGTAAGTAACTCTTTGTTTGATCGAACTGTATTCTTGCCTTAAGTGTGACTAATTTAGTTCTGTGGTTTTCAGTTAAGTGTAGTTTACTTACTCTTTTTGCTGTGTGGTTTATGGTTAGGGTCGCTTTATTGTTGTAATAGTTGCTATTTGTAACACGCCATTCATGATCATTATAATAAGAATCGTTATCTTCCTCCATTTCCTCCTAATTCACAACCTAGGCAGCATTCTAATTATCGTTATCATCATCATCGTCTTCATGATCTTAAACTAATTTTTTTATCAACCGGTTGCATTATCCTCAATGTAATTATTGCCATCATATTGAATGCTGTCGCCAATATATTCGTTTCTTCTTCTCCTCCTCCTCCTCCTCCTCCTCCTCCTCCTCCTCCTCCTCCTCCTCCTCCTCCTCCTCCTCCTCCCCTCCTCCTCTCCTCCTCCTCCTCCTCCGTATTTTCCTTCATATTTTTACCTTATGTATATAGAGTAAAATATACTGATGTGTTGCCACTTTGACTTTTAGTGATGTAACGTAAATATATTTCTTTCCAATTTTAGGACCCCAGGATCTCATGGCTTTAGCGTCTATGGGCTTGGGTTCTAACAATCCAGCAGCTGCCCCTAGAGACTTAAGTAAGTAAACTGCAGTAAAGTATCCCCCACGTCATTCCAAGGTATCCATTTAAAACTGGGTCGACCTGGAGGCAGAAGTAAATTTTTAAACTCCGTCTTAAAGGAGGCTGGAACACATACCCCCACGCCAGTAGACAAGCGTGATAACCAATGTACTGTCACGGCCATCGACGATATATAGTCAGTAAGCAGTTAGTTATTCAACAGAACAACCCTATTCACATAGAACAATTAGTATATATGTGTTCAGATTCTCTTCCTCGGTATCTCCGTCAGCGAGTAGTGACTGACCACACCAGTTCTATGTTAGTTGACTACTCTTCTTTGGCTTCCCCTATTGCGCTCTAGTCTATTCCAGTTTGATTTGATATTCGAGCAGTCTGGTCTTCCAGCATCACATCCATCCTTGAGTCATACATATACTCGTCGATCTTTCTTGGGGGAGTTCAGGATGTTAATTGGATCCATTGCTCGTCCGCTCCCCAAATACAGCCGAGCCCGCAAGCCTATCTGCTAGTTTATGTTCTCTTATACCCGTGTGCCCTGGCACACAAGTCAAACAGTATATTAGTCAGTACTTACCTCCTCATATAATAAGTAAATGAAGTAAGTAAAGGACCCCTGTACACGCATTCAAGGGCATTATAAGACTCAAACTGTTCTCGCCAGCGCCTTAATTATGATGTGTAATGTTACATATTTTCTATCTCAAATGATGGGTTTGTCTCTGTCTGTTTCTACATTGGGCATAGACCTTTCACCAACCCACCCTAAACTCTCCCATTCTTAGCTGTTCATTAGCAGCTGTGTCTACGACCTCTTCATAGGGTTCATGTCTATCTATAAATCTCTTATCCGATTGTCTTGGAAGTATGATCACAGAAGTTGGCAGATTGGACAGAGAAATGGAAATCAGATGTCAAAAAGCTAGTGCACTTACATTTCAACTATACTGAAGCATCCAAATATACCCATGTCGGCAAAACGACAGAAAATAAATATCATATTCACACCAACCCCGTGCTACCAATCTCAAACTTGGACATTATCCAAATCACACTTTCGCAAAATCAACACCTGCGAGATGAGATGCCTGAGGAGAGCTACCAACTTAATAATCCGAGACCGAGTAAGAAATTCTGTTATCAGACAGACAATGGGATCAACATCTTGTGCCACATTTATTGAAAGAAAGAATATCAAATAGTTTGGCCATCTCGTTAGAATGCAACACCATTAACTACCATCACTGGACCCACATAAAAGATCATGTGCGACGAGACCAAAGGGCGCCCAAGAAGAAAATTGATTAATCGACATCAAAGATATTGTACAATCACACAGGAATAACGCTATCCAATGCCACCCATCGGACGCTGGAGCGCCAATTATTGCTCCCAACAACGCTTACGGCAAACGTGGAAGATGATGATGATGGTCCAAGTGTCTTGGGTCTTCCTCTGTGTCGTTTTCTCTGTTGATTCCAGTCAAAAGCCATTCTAATTAAAGTATTCTCAGGTTTTCTTTGTACTTCACGCTTTTATACTGTTTACATTTCCCAGGCTTGTCCATGGGACACATTTTTCTGTCCAATCCCATCCCATGGTAATTTATGCCTGCTCCATCCCATCCCATGGGACCCTTCTCATGGGATTCCCATGGGAATAACATTCCCATGGCCAAGCCTGATAATTCCACAACTTTACCACAGTTTCATAAATTTTATTCATTATACTCCATTAGTGGTATCCTTGTTTGATCATATTGCATGAACTGCAGTATGTAATTCTTTTCCTAATTATAGTCTCATGAATTGTTTATTGGGAGGAATGTTTACTGTGTGTCATTTCAGGATTTGATTCAGTTCATTCCATTTCATCAAAGAAATATACTGAGATGTGATGAACCTGACCCTAAATACTGCTTGAAGTAGACAAATTGATGCTCAGGTCGGAGTGTGAGAGAGCAAGAAGAACATCCTTTATTTGGCATAGAGTGATGCGAGGGCTTTGAGGCTAGCTGCTCGTCTGCCAGTCTGATGGTCACAAGTTCGAATTCTTAATTTTAATGATGTACCTAAACTTCCAAATAGGTTAAGGAAAATGCCTTGGGATGTAAAGATGGCCGCTGACCACATCACTCACCGAGTGCAGGTGCTCTGCTTTTTATAATTGTTCGCTCGCTTTGAACTCAAGCGTAGTCCCTACTCTTGTTACTATAGGGTGTATTATTAATGACTGTGGGGATTTTGAAAATATTGCCGTTCCAAGTTTTGTTTGCACCCTCTGTGGAATTCATGCAATATAAAAGGTTAATACAAAACTTGGAACGGCAATATTTTCAAAAACCCCATTGTCATTTAAAATACACCCTGTACTTCTAGTACAATGGATTGATCTTTGCGTATGCCTTATCTTTCCCTATTACCAGTGTCCCTAGCCTTCAGGCGAACCTACTCCGACTTATGAGGTACTTGTAATTTACGTCCCCAAGTCAAGGCCGAGAAGACAACATTTTAGTCCAACTGATGAACCTGACACTAACTACTGCTGTAAACAGATTGACATACAGGTCTTGAGTGTGAGCCAGTAAGAAGGACATGATCATCCCATATCTAGTATAGAAGATCCCGAGTACCTGCCAACACGGTGGTTAATGATTCAAATTCTAAACTTTTTAAATGTATCTAGGCTCCAAGCTCGACCTAGCCTAACATAAATTGTGTAAAAATCAAATCAAATCAACTTTATTTTAAAAGGGTCACAAATTGGGCACGCAGGCCCGTCTTACATTCGGCCCTTCCAATCACTCATCTTTCGTCCATCAAGAGCATTATACATTCCCATAGGTAGAAAAAAAAAATTGTGAAATGAATGTTGTAAACATAAACAAGGCACATTACCATGTTATGAGGCCCATCTCCCACCTACCCACACATCACCCCACCCACACATCACCCCACCCACACACACACCCAGGGACACATACATACCCCACCAACCGACCCATCCCACTCCCGCAGGTCCCCCGCCCTCACACACTGCCCTCATCTGTTCCCCCAACCCAATCACACGCGCCACCCACACAAACATCCCCCACCAACCCAAACATCCCGCGCCCACCCACATCCTAACACACACACCCATCCCCCACCCACACATCCTCTCCCCACCCACACCTCCAACCACCCATCCTCCAATCACACCTTCATCGACCACATATTCCCCACCCTCGCACACACATCCCCCACCAACCCACACATCGCACAAATACTCACACATCCTCAAACCATACACACACACACACCCACCAACTAAACCATACACACACATCCCCACCAACTGTATTTATAATGACTGTGCAGTGTTTGAAAATATTGCCGGTCCGAGTTTTATATTCACCTATTGTGTTGCATGAACTTTATAGAGGGTGCATGCAAAACTTACACCGGCAATATTTTCAAACACTGCACAGTCATTGCAAATACACGCTATAGATTCTCTTAAATGTCTCAGGAAGTAAAAGTAGCCGGTGTGTTAATAACCACATCACCCACGGAGTGCCGAGTGCTCTATAAAACGATGGGTACATCACCATATGCCCCAATGCGCCTATGACGTGTAGAATGATACTATAATTACTTGCTATAAGGTGTAATTTTAATGACTGTGCAGTGGTTAAAACATATTGCCGGTCCAAGTTTTGTATTTACCTATTATGTGAAAGTATGTTCAGAAATATTGAAGATATGGAAGGAATCAACATTGGGGGACGATGCATCAATAACATTAGATATGCAGATGATACAGTCTTGATTGCAGACAATGAACAGGACCTGCAAAATTTAGTAGATGCGATTGTTACACACAGTGAACAACTAGGGTTAGAATTAAATTGTAAAAAGACACAGATTATGGTCGTCACTAGGAAGGACGAAATACCACAATGTAATATACAAGTAAATGGGAATATTCTTCAACAAGTGAGCAGGTACAATTATCTCGGAACAGTAATAACATCTGATGGGAGATGCCTTGAAGAGATTAGAACAAGAATCGCCATGGCAAAAGTAGCCTTTAGCAAGATGAAAAACATATTGACCAATAAAAAGATGTCAATTGAAACGAGAAAAAGAGTGTTGAGATGCTACATTGAACCTGTACTTTTGTATGGATGTGAAGCGTGGACAATGAGCAGTCAGGCTGAAAAACATCTGATGGTTGTAGAGATGTGGTTTCTGAGGAAAATGCAAAGAATACCATGGACAGCCAGAAAGACCAATGAACAAGTCCTTCAAGAAACAAATGAAGATCGTAAATTGATTAGAGAAATTAGACGTAGACAGTCAAAATTTTTTGGGCATGTTATGAGAAGAAATGGATTGGAGAATTTGGCGACAACTGGTAAGATCGAGGGGAACAGACCAATGGGAAGACCTAGAAGCAAGTACCTGGATGGCTTGGCCTTGTGGCATGGTCGAGACAGAAACACGGAGCTGATCCACGACTCTGGTGATCGACTGAGATGGCAGAACATGACCGCCCACGCTTACCGGCATGGCACATGATGGATGGATGGATTATGTTGCATGAACTGTACAGAGGGTGAATACAAAACTTGGACCGGCAATATTTTCAAACCCGGTACAGTCATTTAAAAGACACCCTATACTTACAATAGTCTGCATGCTTGATGTCTTCTCTCACACAGATCAGTTGCTTGGAACCATGAATCCCATGTCCTTATTTGGGGGCGCCATGGGTCTCAACATGGGTGGAGCCGGTGTTGGTGGAATGGGTGCTGGAACTGGACCTGGAGGAGTTCCCCCAGATCCAGAGAGAATGGCTGAACAGAGGGAGGAGAGTAAGTATCTTTTCTTTCAATCGAACTGAATATAGGGTTGGCCACTATTTTTGTCCTTATGTAGTTTTCGAGAAGAATACATTGTGGTATTGAAACAGAAGTATTGAAACCGACAGCAGCAGATTTGAAACCAACAACAATAGTATTGAAACCAACAACAGAACTATTGAAACCAACAACAGATGTATAGAAACCAATAACAGAAGTATTGCAAACAACAACAGAAGTATTGAAACAAACAACAGAAGTGTTGAAACCAACAACTGAAGTATTGAAACCAATAACAGAAGTATTGAAACCAATAACAGAAGTATTGAAATTAACAGCAGAAGCATTGAATCCAACAACAGAAGTATTAAAACTAACAGCAGAAGCATTGAAACCAACAACAGAAGTATTAAAACTAACAGCAGAAGTATTAAAACCAACAACAGAAGTATTGAAACCGACAACAGAAGCAATGAAACCAGCAACCGACGTATTGAAACCAACAACAGAAGTATTAAAACCAACAGTAGAAGTATTTAAGCCAATAACAGTAGTATTGAAACCAACAAAGAAAAAAGTATTGAAACCAACAACAGAAGTGTTGATATCAACAACAGAAGTATTGAAACCAACAACAGAAGTATTGAACTCAACGAATGAAGTATTGAAACTAACAACAGAAGTATTTAAATCAACAAACGAAGTATTGAAATCAACATAGGTATTGAAACCACAAGCAGAAGTATTGAAACCAACAACAGAAGTATTGAAACCAACAGCAGAAGTATTGAAACCGTCAACAGACGTAGTGAAACCAACAACAGAAGTATTGAAACAAACAACATAAGTATTGAAACCAACAGCAGAAGTATTAAAACCAACAGCAGAAGTATTGAAACCAACAGCAGAAGTTTTGAAATCAACAGCAGAAGTATTGAAACCAACAGCAGAAGTTTTGAAATCAACAGCAGAAGTATTGAAACCAACAACAGAAACACGTAGTCAACATAAGAATATCGGGGACACCGTGGCTGAAAAGATACGGTGCTCGCCTCAGGCTCAAAAGGTACGGGGTTTGATCCCAGCATAGGGCTTGGGAGTCGTTTCAAGAACCACTGGTATCTATTGTTATCACACGTCCATTTGCTCTCTTGGGTAGTATGATCGCATGCCTAGCCTTCTCGAATAAGAGCGAACAATGGGAGATCTCGTGTGCCAGTTGTCAACTTGAAAAATTCGACGGCAGTTGGAAATGGCAAAGAGTTGGTCATAAAGCCGCTCCTCTAGCAAATTTGTTAGGAAAGACAATCTACCCACAGGCAGATAGAACCCGTTACCTTGGATGCAATCTGTCTGGATAGTGCCATGGACCGATATGAGGTAGACAGCGGTAAACTGATGTAGTAAGAACAGGTTTACCATAGAAGAGGAATTGTCATAGTGATTGCGTGAACTGCTCTCACTATGACAATTCCTCTTCTATGGTAAACCTGTTCTTACTACATCAGTTTACCGCTGTCTACCTCATATCGGTCCATGGCATTATGGGGCACTAAATGCAGATGGCAGATAGAAACCTTTCAAAAATTCAGGCCAGAGTCGGACACACTGAACTCTGAGATGTATAACTGGATTTGACACACTACTCTCGACAGAGGAACGCAGAAAAAAAAGTATAACACATTCTAAGAGACAAACAGTGGTTTTCAATGATACACTCTCGACATTAACAGAAATGCAACAAACTGAAGCGAAATAGTCAAAGGGCATCATCTCTTCGTCTTCTTGTCTTTCTTCCAGTATTTGTTTCTGTGAATTTATTTTTATTTTGGGTGTAATTGCGTTGTTTGGTTAATGCAGTGTTGCGATATGTGTGCCTTTCGACCGACACATTCGACTTCTTTGGGCGTGTGTGTATCGGTTTAGTCTTCCCGGGTACTAAAGGAAATGATTCATTCTCTTCACAACCTTTTTATTCCATATCATATTTACAGGACATCGCTGTCAACACCAGCATTTTACTGCTCTTGTTGATGTCTTGGCAAGTTTTACGTTCAGTAGTTTTCCATTGCTTCCCATACCAACACGTTAAAACACCAGCGCGACAAGGTCTGCTGCCAAATCAGTCGCCGCTGTGTTTCGAACGCATGGTAAGCAGCTCTAAATCGCGTTTGCAAGCCTTGGGCCACAGAGACCGGCCCTCACAACCTAACCACTACTTTCTCGGCAAATGAACTATTCAATGGATGCCACCCATTACACGAGCAAGCAGATTCACTTGCTAGATTGACGGAATCTCTACAGCAACATTATGTCAGCACAACTTAGGAAGCGGATTCCAGTGTCTACAACTGTCATGGGCTCTCAGGTGGACCCATCCTAAAACGGGATACTAGGAATGTCTTGAGAAGTAGAGACGGCCGGCGTGATGCTGACCATCTCATCCCTGGAGTTCTGATTGGTCTATAAAAATATGGATCTAGCCATGTGTGCCCACTGCGTCTTGTGGTGTATAAAAGGGCCTGTTCCATTTTATAATTTAGGACACAGCACAGTACTCTATACGTTTCAGAATAGGACAACAGAACTGCCTGACATATGGAAACTGAACCATATTAACTTTCAAGGCAGAATTGGGTACCAGAAAATATTCTGGAAAACAAAGGCGCGATCAAGAGTAAGATTGACGTCATCATGCATCCAGTGCTGATTGGTCTGTACACACGTGGGACTAGCATAATATACCCACTGTGTCTCAAGACAAGGGAAGGGGCCCTATGTTCTGCTTACTATAACTGGTGTGGAATATATAGGCGGGCACATTCACACAGGACGATAGAGATGGACACAACATGTCAGAAAGCAAATACGGTTATTTATCATCTGTCATCTTTACTCAGCCCTACAGCTGTCATTTAGCTGTTGGTTTTTGTTAATTTATTCACAGTATTTTCACAGCTAATAAGCTGAAATGAACATATTAGCTATTTCAGATATAAATTTTACAGAAGAGTATTAACAATTCATTGAGCGGAAAGGAGAACAAAGGGATCAATGCAGCAAGAAATCGGTGTTGAAGAAGATTATCACATTATTAAAACAAGCAAAAACGATGGGAATTAAATTCTATGGAACATGTAAACAGACATGAAAGTCTAGAAAAGATCATTAAGGAGAAAAACGTATCGAGGAGGCGGAGGAGAAAAAGACCACACAATAATTAGATACAAGCTGTGACATATGATTTTCACATACCGCTGCAAAGGCATGGGGGTCAGTAGCGAAATGGTCAAGCCATTTGCTTGGCGTCCCGCAGGGTTGTGGCGCATTGATGGACTCCGTTTTTCGGTTTATCATCATTATCATCGTCGTCGTCATCATCATCATCATCATATCATCATCATCATCATCATCATCATCATCATCATCATCATCATCATCATCATCATCATCATCATCATCATCATCATCATCATCATCATCATATCATCATCATCATCATCATCATCATCATCATCATCATCATCATCATCATCATCATCATCATCATCATCATATCATCATCATCATCATCATCATCATCATCATATCATCATCATCATCATCATCATCAAGATAATCATCATCATCATCATCATCATCATCATCATATGCCTTGCCAATAGGCGTGGGCGGTCATGTTTCGTCATCTCACACGAACACCAGATTTGTGGATCAGCTCAGTGTTCTTGTCTCGACCATACAACATGACCAAGCCATCCAGGTATTTACTTCTCTGCCTTCCCCTTGTTCTTTTCCTCTCAGTCTTGCCAGTTGTCACCAAGTTCTCCAATGTATTTCTTCTCATAACGTGTCCAAAATATTTTGACTGTCTACGCCTAATTTCTGTATCAGTTTATTTTGTTTCTTGTAGGGCTTGGCCATTGATTTTTCCGTCTGTCCATGGTATTCTTTGCATTTTCCTCAGAAACCACAATGATACAGCCGTTAGATAGTTATAAGCTGGTCTGCTAATTGTCCATGCTTCACATCCATACAAAAGTACAGGCTCTATTTAGCACTTCACCACTCTTTTTCTCGCTGCAAACATCTTGTTATTGGTCAATATGTTTTCCATCTTGCAAAAGGCTACCTTCGCCATGGCGATTCTTGTTCTAATCTCCTCAAGGCATCTTCCCATCAGATGTTATAACTGTTTGGAGATAATTGTGCCGATTGACTTATTTAAGATATTCCCATTTACTTGTATATTCGGTCCACGAGTGCAGTTTTCTCAGAGACTTCTGCGAGTATTCGCTGAGCTAAGGAGTTGGTGTTCTATGCAATGGTTTCATTTTCAAACATGGTCGTTGTGAACGTTCCATTAGAGCAAACTCGCCACGTGTGAAGTGATAAGTTTGGAAAATGCAGCTGGGGTTTCTACCAGGCGTTTGTAAAGTCTAACTACTCTTTGTATGGCAAATTTGACAAATGAAATGCACGATGTCATCAAAACGTTTGCTCCACAGTCCATCTTGACGCAATATGCAGCGAATGGCTGTCGTCTGCTGGAGTAATTCTTTGCGGGAAAAAATATTATTTTTTTTTTCAAATTTGTTTTATATACAAAGTGTAAAGAGGCTTTACAAACATCCGATAGAAGAAACATAAAGCACATCAGTGAGTTAAGTTGAGTCAGGAACAGCCATCACAACACTCGGGACATTTCTATATGCTCTCCGTCCCCATCTTCTTCAACAACCAGCAAAGAGTCCAGATACTAATGCTACCACGTGCAGTCTGATTATGTATCCGTCTGAGTGTCGGCTAAATCCTCAGGTCACTTCCTGTCGCACCATTCTTTCCAGACAAAGCGATGAAATCAGAAATAGGATAAGCCTAACATCACGTACCGAATGCAAGTCAGTATAAACAAAGTGAGTTGAACACATCAGCACAATGAAACTTGATCTGCTATCGATTTGAGCATACCACAAAATGCTGTCAGGGAATTGTGTCAGTTCAGGACCACGAAAACAGTGGAAAGGCAACCAATTTACACTACACGCAACCAAGGTGATACGTCTGGCCTTTGAATGACAGTTTAGACATAAATACATTCCTTATCAATGCATAACAGCAAGTGTGTTCTAGCAAAATAAACATCTTAAAAGTCGAGAGGATCGACTTTATTGCCACGGGCTTGATCCCACACGGTTCGGTCTCTTTCCGCAGGACATCATGCTGAAAGTATCGCACACGGCACGAACTCCGTAGCTCCGGCGATGACCCCCAGGAGACTCCAAGTAAAATGCACTCAAAAACCTAAATACGTAGCCCAGAATCGAACCCACAACCGTCGGAGCGCAAGGCAGACGGCCTAACCTCCTCGCCACGGAGATTCCTAACAAATATACATAATAATACGATTATCAACTTCGCCGAGGCGTTAACAATTAGGTGATTGAAATCCTTGTTATGCAGACTCAATGACTTAACTGATTCAATACCGAAGGCTAATATATCGAAAAATGGAGCCTCCCATTTGGACAGAAGGACGATGCATAGCCATACTAGGGACATCGTCCTATCTGTTTTGTTTCAAGGTATCTTCCAGTTTCAAAGCTCAGTGACCGGACATTTACTTTACAAAGCTTGATCATTCGACTGTGTGCAATGTTTGGACTCAACCTATTTTTTGTTTGGCACTGAACCAGTTAATAGTGACTTTACGATTACCATGGCGATAACAAATGCTGTTGGCTCGCGGGTTACACAATATAAAACATAAAACAGATAAATATTATGGTTTTATTAATGTCTCCACAATATGCAAGATTATAGTAAACGTTAGTCGCATGTATTTTACAGACCTTGCAATGAATCCCACCATTTATTTTCTGTTTATAGTTTAGTAGGAAATATTAATTCAGTAGTTTGCCATTGCCTTCTGAACGTTCAACGGCTCAAACCATTGAAATCAGCGCAAAGTGGTCTGCTTCCAAATCGTCCGCTACTGATATGGAACCCTCAACTCGGTGTGACGGGAAATGAGAAAACTGCGTGTCACCGTCTTAAGCCACAGCGCCGACTTTAATATTGTGGCTAATGATACGTCAGACTACAATAGAAACGATAGAAATCAAAACAAATACGTATGTACTTGTTTTCGTGTATAGCAAACGCGTATCTATCTATTTGTTTTCGTGTATACAAAATTCGCATCATGGCACTATTAGCCACCGGACGCTGATGCTTATGCTGGGGGAAGGATCTGAGTACCTATGGACATGTCCGGAGTGCAATGAAGATACCCCAACTGATAACTGATAACTGATAACTGAAATTCGCATCAACTTGTTTTCATGTACAGCAGTAATGGATGTATATTCTCGTCTCATTTCAGTGATGATGCGGGCAATGATGGCCAGTGCCATGAAATGTAATGTATATTTCTATATTTCCTTATATATTATATATTCTGTTGTCTGTCGCCTGTGCTTCTGTGTGGGTGCGAATCATGTACAAAAGCTTATGAAATGTTGAACGAACTGGACAGATTGGAGATGTGGGTTTATTTTTAGCGTCACTTCCGTTGTTATTCTACTTAATTATATGTTGAACATGTCTTCTGTAACATGCACCTGTCGAGTTACAGCGAACTATCCCAGGCAATAAATGTTGCTATATATTGTTTGTGTCTTCATTATTCAAATGTCCGTATTTAGCCTGTTGTTTTGTTTTCTTGATGTTCTTTTATGATGAAGGCTTGTCGCTCTAACGTCCTTTGTGTTTTTGTAACTAATTATGTAAAGCTGCCTTAAATTCGTGTATCTTAAGTGTTCATTTGTTAACGTCAGAACAGAGATAAAGACCTTGAAAACTGCAGAAGAAATGTTGTTGACAGAGAAATAAACAGAGAAACATCTAGCTCTCTTTACAAATGCTAGTCAATTGTTTCAATACTGACAGAAGAGCAGAAACAATGAGCAATACTGGTGACTTATGTCTGAAATCCAAAAGGGTTATAATGCAATCGATTCTTTCACACTGCAACATAAGTGAAAATAAACAAGACTGAATCAAACTAGTAGCTAGCAGTTCAGCATGGCCGAATGGATAAGAAAGCGTGTTCTAAAACATCCGGTATGCTGATGCCGAGGTAAGGGGCTCAACCCCTACACCGGAGAGCTGGACTAAAATGTGGATCTGTTGTCCTTGACTTGGGGACGTACATTACAAGTACCTATGAAGTCGAAGTGGGTTCGCCTGATGGCGAGGAACACTGTTGATAGGGAAATCTTATCCACACGCAAAATTCAGTCCAATACTACTAAAAGTAGTATGGACTACGCTTGAGTTCAAAGCGAGCGAGAGGGGAAAAAAAAACTAGTAGCTATCTTTACATAATAGCCATTTTTTTGCATATCCTATTTACAGGACATCGCTGTCAACACCAGCATTTTACTGCTGTTGTTGATTGTCGTGGCTAGTTTACGTTCAGTAACTTGCCATTAATAAACAATTAGAGATTCCTTATTACCACATGTTCTGTACATCACGGCCAATTAGCAAAATGATTACATAGTACTGCAATCTGTCTGTACATCAGGAACCTATTAGAGAAAGTATTACATAGTACCACAAGCTGTTAATACATTAATGGCAATTAGAGAAAGGATTACATAATACCACTAGCTGTCTGTACATCTCAACCTATTAGATAATGTATTACATAGCAACACTAGCTGTCTGTACATCACAGCCAATTAGAGAAAGGATTACATAATACCGCTAGCTGTCTGTACATCACAGCCAATTAGAGAACGGATTACATAATACCGCTAGCTGTCTGTACATCACAGCCAATTAGAAAACGGATTACATAGTACCGCTAGCTGTCTGTACATCACAGCCAATTAGAGAAAGGATTACATAATACCACTAGCTGTCTGTACATCACAGCCAATTAGAGAAAGGATTACATAATACCACTAGCTGTCTGTACATCACAGTCAATTAGAAAACGGATTACATAGTACCGCTAGCTGTCTGTACATCACAGCCAATTAGAGAACGGATTACATAGTACCGCTAGCTGTCTGTACATCACAGCCAATTAGAGAAAGGATTACATAATACCACTAGCTGTCTGTACATCACAGTCAATTAGAGAATGGATTACATAGTAGAGAGTTGAGTTGAGTTGAGTTATGAACCGACATCACTGCACATAGGACATTCCCATACGTGCTCCGTCCCCTCGTTCAACAGCCAGCGAAGAGTCATACTACTAATCGTTCCCACCACTATCTGATTAAAAATTCTCCTGGTCTTCCCTCTCAGTTTTGAGATTCTTCCAGAACCCCTGCCGATCCCCCGTAATCTCACATATGGCTTCTCAATCTGTTCCTCCGCCTTCTCCACCTGGTCCCACAAGCATACGATCACCTCCCCCTTGTCCATAGGCAAACTACCACCAAGAGGTGCAATTAGAGAACAGATTACATAGTACCGCTAGCTGTCTGTACATCACAGCCAATTAGAGAACGGATTACATAGTACCGCTAGCTGTCTATACATCACAGCCAATTAGAGAACGGATTACATAGTACCGCTAGCTGCCTATACATCACAGCCAATTAGAGAACGGATTACATAGTACCGCTAGCTGCCTATACATCACAGCCAATTAGAGAACGGATTACATAGTACCTCTATCTGTATGTACTCAGTGGCTACTGCGCTTGCCTGCCAGGTCAGTGGTCTGGGTTTAATCCCCAGGAGTGGCCGCTGGAGTACGCTTTTTTTTTCGGCCAATACAACTCTGAGGTGACCAATAATAAACAAAACTGAATAGAAGATCATTATTAGAATTGTCCGAACATTTCGTTTTACAGATAAGACGATCCCCGGGAAGGTTAACCCGGTCAACAAATGCCCGCAGAAGTCGGATGTGTCGGCCTAACGGCGCAAGAACGCAGCTCTGCTGTAAACAGACACAACGCTATCACGTCCGAAAAAGAAAAAAAAAAAACTCCGGAAGAAGAAGAAGAAGAAGAAGAAGAAGCAGAAGAAGAAGAAGAAGAAGAAGAAGAAGAAGAAGAAGAAGAAGAAGAAGAAGAAGAAGAAGAAGAAGAAGAAGAAGAAGAAGAAGAAGAAGAAGAAGAAGAAGAAGAAGAAGAGGATAAAACGATGAGGAAGGAAACTGTCATCTCATTTCATTATGTTGTGTCTTCACTGTGTGAAAATCTAAAACTTTAGTATTTGCCATGAAATTACTTTTACATCAGAATATAGAATGTAAAAGATTAACTGCCTGTACTAACTGCCCTACATCACATGTTTATGAGGAAAGAGTATATAAAACATCATTCATTTTTTACATTACATTATGGAAGAGGACAGATTACATAGATGCCTTTATTACACAGTGTAGAAGAGGAAAGATTACATAGATGCCTTTATTACACAGTGTAGAAGAGGAAAGATTACATAGATGCCTTTATTACACAGTGTAGAAGAGGAAAGATTACTGTTGTACACAGTATAGAAGAGGACAGATCACATAGATGTCTGTTGTACACAGTATAGAAGAGGACAGATCACATAGATGTCTGTTGTACACAGTATAGAAGAGGACAGATCACATAGATGTCTGTTGTACACAGTAAAGAAGAGGACAGATCACATAGATGTCTGTTGTACACAGTAAAGAAGAGGACAGATCACATAGATGTCTGTTGTACACAGTAAAGAAGAGGACAGATCACATAGATGTCTGTTGTACACAGTATAGAAGAGGACAGATCACATAGATGTCTGTTGTACACAGTGTAGAAGAGGAAAGATTACATAGCACCGTTAGATGACAGCAGTATACAGTGTAGGAGAGAAAAGACCATCAATGAACATTAACAGAATGAAACTGTCCTTGCAGCAATGATGGGACCAGGCAGTCACGGAAACACTTCCAGTAATCACAATCGTAAGTATCTTCACTGTTGAGTTTGGTTGACCTAGGTCTTAAACGAGGTACAAGGGGCAGTCAAACAGTAATGCACCATTATTATGTTTTTATATTACTTTTCTGAAAAGTAATATAATTTTGTTCAAAATTAGTGAAAATTACAAACAATATGTTGTATCTGGTAGTTGGGTATACATTTCTCTTATTGTTGATGCAAGTAGTAAGTTTGCTCGTGCAGCTCCTACTGTTGTTGCTGCTGCAGCTGTTGAATTTGCTTCTGTTTCCATTTCTGCTGTATTGGTTGTTGTTGTTGTTGTTGTTGTTGTTGTTGTTGTTGTTGTTGTTGTTGTTGTTGTTGTTGTTGTTGAAGCCTTTGTTGAGTTTGCTTGTGTTGCTGTTTTCATTACTACTATTGTTTAAATGTGATTGTGTTGACGTTCGTGTTGGTTTTACTGTTATTGTTATTGACGTTATTGTTGGTGTTGTTGTTGTTGTTTTTGTCGTTAATGTTATCGCTGTGTTTTTACTGTTGCTATCGCTGATTTTGCATGTATAGCTATCACTACTGCTCTTTACACTCTTGTTTCTGGTGTTATAACTATTCTTTATTTTGATGTTATTATTGCTGTCGTTGAAAACATTGTTGTTGTTGACGCCGTGGTAACTACCATACACATATTTGTACTAGATAGGCAACTTGCACACTTACCAACACATAATTGCATTTGTTCACATCTCAGTCTCGATTTTTCATTTCTTTTTTCAGCTGCGGCAGATATGATGAGTAAGTCGGATGTGATGCGTCTTAACTGTTTACTAACTACTTACATCAATACAAAAATGTCGTTATCACACAAGTTAAAAGTAGTGTTGAAAATATAGGAACCTTTACGCACCTCAATGTGCGTTATAACAACCAGTCCCCTTTTGGTAGGCCAGTATATTCCACATAGCTAATAACAAGTGTCAGATCATTATCTAATATTGCTGAGTCGTGTAGTGCTGATGTTCGCACTGTGCCCATGCCTTTATAACGCATATCTTTTATATTGTTGCTGTTCTCTGTTAGTCTTGAATGATGTATGAATGAAATAATGTATGAAAGCCTGATAGAAGGGCAGAATTTTAGATGGGCCTGCGTGCCCAATTCTTAACCCTTTGAAAATAAAGTGTGTTTGTTCGTTCGTCCGTTCGTTCGTTCTTTCGTTTGTTTTGTATATATATATATATATATATATATATATATATATATATATATATATATATATATATATATATATATATATATATATATATATATATTGTTAAACACATATTTTATAGAACAATCTGCTCACGGTGTGTGACGTGGTCAGTTATCAAGACCGCCTTTTTTTAAAATCCCAAGACATGTTCTGGTACATATTTAAGCTGGGTTACATAAATTATTTATATTTTCCCCATGCATGTTTGTATGCACCCGCTCCGTGGCGATGAGGTTACTGACACAGTTCGCAGTCCCACGTGCTGCGTTTGAAACACGGCTGCGGGCGATTTGGCAGCGGACCGCCTTACGTTGGTGTTTTATGAAATGGTATGGGTGCCGGTAGTTGAGAAAACAATGGCAGACTACTGGACGTAAACCTGCCAAGAGATCACAACCATCCAAAACATGCTGGGGCTGACTGCTTACCTCCTGTAAAGGATATGTAACGAGCTTGTTTATGTGTGTATGCGTTTTGTTGTTTTAAATGTTTTCTTTAGCCGTGTATGTGCTTTTCCTGAAGAAGTCGACTATTATCGAAACATGAGATGTGTTGTGATTTATTTATTTATTTATTTATTACTGGGGTCCCTGTCGTCGTCGTCGTCGTCGACGTCGTCGTCGTCGTCGTCGTTGTTGTTGTTGTTGTTGTTGTTGTTGTTGTTGTTGTTGTTGTTGTTGTTGACCTTCCTATTCATTTCATCAATATGATTTCTGTTCGCCTGGACTGAGTTCACTATAAGGTATGTAGGCTGTGTCTGTGTTTGTTGCCTGTCCCTCTCGCTGAAGTTACACAAATATGCGTGTTTCTACAGACTACACAATAACGCTTTAAGATGACAATTACAATTTTGGGCAATGTTCATCATCATCATCATCAAGTGCCGTGCCGGCTGGCGTAGGCGTTCATGGCTCTCCATAGATCTCGGTCTTTGGTTTTCTGGATCAACTCTGCTGCTGATATTCCTCCATGCCACCGTCTCAATCCATCCAGCATCACTTCTCTTGGTCTACCTCTGCCTCTCTTCCCCTCGATCTTTCCAGTTGTTACAATGTTCTCCAATGCCTCTCTTCTCATCACATGACCGAGGAAAGCTGTTTGTCTCTGTCTTATTGTTGTATATAATGTTCTAGTTTCATTAGCCTGTTTCAGGCAGTCGTCGTTAGTTACTCTGGCAGTCCAAGGAATTCGCAACATTCGTCTCAGGAACCACATCTCTGTTGCTTCTAATTTCTTCTTAATTTGTTCATTTACATTCCAAGATTCACTGCCATACAGCAAAACTGGTTCTACATAGCATTTCAGCACTCTCTTTCTTACATTCAGTGACAGTGACTTATTGCATAAGATACTCTTCATTTTATGAAATGCGGCTTTTGCCTGCCCTATTCTGCTCCTAATCTCTGTTGTACATCTTCCATCTGATGTTATAAATGCCCCTAGGTATCTAAAATTATCAACTTGGTTAAGGATTTTCCCTTCTATTTCTATGTCACATTTTGGTGTCACCATTTTCTTTGATATTACCATTGTTACTGTTTTCTTGATATTCAAGTTGAGTCCTTTCCTTGCACTCTCTGTTACTACAACGTCTAATAATTGTTGTAGGTCTGTTGAATTATCCGCCACCAATACTGTGTCATCTGCATAGCGTATATTATTTATATTATAACCTCCAACTAGTATTCCTGGCATCTCTTTGATCTCTCTCATTATTACTTCGCTATACAGGGAGAAAAGATCTGGTGACAAGACACACCCTTGTCGTACTCCTAGCTTTATCTGTTCGTAACTACCCTCTTTATTTCCCATTTTAATTGCTGCTACTTGGTTCCAGTAAATATTCTTTATTATTCTTAAATCTTTTCCATCAGTGTTGATATCTTCCAACATTTTAATCAGTTCATCATGTTTTACTTTATCAAATGCCTTAGTATAATCTATGAAGCACAAATATATGTCCCTCTGTTTCTCTATTGACCTTTCTATTAGTGTCCGCAATGTATAAATTGCATTGTTTGTGCCCTTTCCTTCCACAAATCCATACAATGGGCAATGTTAGCATAATAAAATTAATAATACTGTATGATTACAATTCAGGGTTGATGTTAATAAATAAAACATAGTAACACACAAAGATAGCGTGAAAATTATGGTGGATGTTAAAATAAAAAAATATAATAACACTTTAAGATGGAAATCAAATTATGGCGGATGTTAACATAGACAACCAAATAACGCATGAAGATGTCCTGCGGGTTATGGCGGATGTTAACATAGACAACCAAATAACGCATGAAGATGTCCTGCAGGTTATGGCGGATGTTAACATAGACAAACTCTTTGGCCTTCCTCTTACTCTTTTCCAAGGCATATTTAAAAAAAAAAATTCGCATACCCTTTTACAGGACATCGCTGTCAACAGCAGCATCTTTCAGCTGTCTGTTGATTTCTTGGCAAGATTACGCTCAGTAGTTTACCATTGCTTTCTGAGCGGCCGGCTCAGTTATCCCGCAAGTCACCAGCGGGGGACGAACCGCTCCCAGTTCTCGCCCGCTACCAGACTCTGCGTCATAAACGGGATTACGGAGAAAGTGGTGTAACCCCTCGGCCAGAGAGACCGGCTCCCAGGCACATACCCCTCCATTAATGTTCTCTCCAAACTTTCATGTAGTTTCAAGTGACCAAAATATATAAATTGTCTTTGTTTGATCATCTTTAATAGCCAACCCTCTTCAATATTCAGCTCTTGAAGTATTGATGCATTTGTTCTTTTCTTTGCTCAAGATATTCTTAGAACCCGTCTATAACATTTATATTTAAAAGCATTTATGCGCTGTTCAGCTTGTTTAGTAAGTGTCCATGTCTCACAGGCGTATGTTGCAAACCATTGAACGTAAACTTACCAAGCAATAACAAATAGGCAAGAAAACATGCTGCGATTGACTGCAACGTCATGTAATGGATATACTGCTTTCTGAACGATCCGCTCACACACCATTGCATGAAAACCACTGCAAGGCGGTCTGCTGCCAAATATCCCTCATCTGTGTTTCTAATCAGGTATGCGGGATTACGAATTGTGTCCGCAAGCCCTTCGCCACCACAGAAGGCGTAAATTGGTTAGAGAACGAAAAACCACACAAAATGTCCTGTAGGTGTTCTCCCATCGTGAACTCTTGGAAATATCACTAAATATTAGTCTAACGGCTTTAAGTCAGTGTTAAGACACTTCGATTCTTCATGAACTTGAAACACCACGAAGTAGCTGCACAACCCAGGGTAGGGGAGGAAAGACTAAAATAAACGTAACACAAGAAGATACCTACTCAGAGAGATACAGTTTCAACCGAGTTTTCTACCGTTGTCGAGAAAACACGGCTGTAAACAGACACAAAGTGAAAATGTCGAACAATTAGTAGGAGTACAGAGAGACGAATAATTCTTGGACAAAGTATGTTTTATATTATGCTATGTATTTATTACCAGCTCTGATGGCGCTGCAGAATGGATTAAGTGGTGGGGGCGGCGGCGGTGCTGCGGCAGGCGGAGGTAAGCTAACGTTTAAATATCATGTTGTTGTTGTTGTTGTTGTTGTTTTGTTGTTGTTGTTCTTCTTCTTCTTCTTCTTCTTCTTCTTCTTCTTCTTCTTCTTCTTCTTCTTCTTCTTCTTCTGCTTCTGCTTCTGCTTCTGCTTCTTCTTCTTCTTCTTCTTCTTCTTCTTCTTCTTCTTCTTCTTCTTCTTCTTCTTCTTCTTCTTCTTCTTCTTCTTCTTCTTCTTCTTCTTCTTCTTCTTCTTCTTCTTCTTCTTCTTCTTCTTCCTTTACATCATTCTTCTGTATGCCTACATCTACACAGAGACAGTTTTGCGAGAAATTAGATAGATTAAAACAGGGGGGCGAACATTCTTGAGAGAAACGGCAAGGACATTTATTAATATCTATGTTTGAGCTGGCGAGATGTGGAGAAACATTATCCTACGTCAGTTGACAAGGTACATGATGAAGATGATGTTAGTGGTGATGGTGTTGGTGGTGATGTTGACGATGATGATGATGACGATGATGATGATGATGGTGACGATGATGAATGTAATACAATATATGAATTTGTTCTTTGCTTCTTGTTTTCTTTCCAGCTGCAGGCGGATATGATCCACTTGGTAAGGATTTCCTTTTGAGTATAATTATTTCTGCTTTCTCCCAACATTCTTACGTATATATGTGTTTATTTTGTTTATTTATTCAAATGTTTACCCATTCATTATGCAGACATGAATCATCAATACCCTACCGCATGCCCAACTGATTTCCACTTTTGGAGAGACGAGTGTGACAAACTCCTTCGGACAACAATCACCTTCAAATTAATATCCGATTTGTGGCTGACTCATTCACAGGATTATTAATCTGCGCCAGGCGATGGACCCTAATATAATTTATTTTCTGAGATTGAACAAAGTTTGGGTAACGATAGCATGGAAACGACAGTGAGCTATGCAAAGCAGTTCTCTCCATAAACCTATTAGACTGTGTAGTTATTTAAAAGTCAGTTGCATATCCTTTACATAACGTCACAGTCAAGCCCAACATTTTTTGGCTTTGTTGATTCCTGGGCAAGTTTACAGTCAGTAGTTTGCCATTGTTTTTGAATGACCGGCACTCACACCATTGTATGAAAAACAGCGCAAGGTGGTCTGATGCCACATCTCCCTAAGCTTCGCCACAGAGCCTGTGTAACGTAAGGAAAAGCAGAAAATCAGAAACAATGAATACTCAGACAATATTGCACTATTTATTGCCTTTCATATTTTGCTGTATCTCGGAATTGATATACGCAGTTTGATTTGGCTATTGGAGTTACACTTTAATTTCCCAATGCCAGTTCAGTTAAATAGGCCGAATGGAACTTAGAATAGCAGAGCACATCCCTAAATGGATTAAGAAGCCTACAGGGACAAGTTCTGGCAAGCCGGCTAGCCTTAGCAACCGCCGTTAGGAGCCAATGTCTGCAATAACACGTCATTCATTAGAATTTTGACATGTTATAGGCAAAACGGAGATCGGTGTTCTTTTCACTACACAAAACCCAAAGCTACTTAGATATGCCGAGGCGTCTTCGATACACGAGGGTAAACCACAGTTATGTAAACAGGAAGATATAATAGTGCCTTTTAATTACCATTCTGACATTAAGGCATTTGGCAATGTGTTGTGTATATTTTGATTGAAGGGATTCATTTCGCTTCTTAATTATATGTTGAACCTTTTCCTATCGTATGTCCCTGACGAGATACAGCGAAATATGCCAGGCAATAAATTGTCCGATATATTATTTGTATCTTCGATAGTCAAATTCACAACTGGAAAACAGTGTTTGTTTTGAATATGATGAAAGCACACACATCTGGTTATTGAACGGTTATGAGTAGCCTGTTCTTCCGTATGGATGGGATTTGAGAAATGATAAGGTGAACGAACGAACGAACTTTATTTTCAAATGGTCACAAATTGGGCACACATGTCCCTTTTATATTCGGCCCTTCCAATCACTCATCTTTCGTACATCAATTATCTACTGTGCATGTTACGTTCCCATAAAAAAAGACATTGTCAAATGAATGTTGTGAACATAAAGAATGCATATTACCATGTTATTAAACAGACAGGCAGGCAGATGCACATACACATACAAACAGACACGCACACATGGATACACACATACATACCTACATACATACATCATTTACACAAACTCTCACAAACATGGTGAAGAAATTGGAAGGGTCTAAGATATGGTGTTTGAGAAAAACGTTGAGAATATCTTGAACAGAAAAACAAACAAACGCTGAGGTATTGACAGCTGCTCACGTTTCTAGATCTCTCTTTAAGATGATAAGAAACAGATAAATGAAGTGTCTAGGACACGTAAACAGGAGAAGTTTAGATAGTTGCACGTCCTTTACAAGACAGTACAATCGCGCTCTGAGGGTTATGGGTTCGATTCCGGTTCAGTTCACGAGTGCATTTTTCTCGGAGACTCATGGGGATCGTCGCTGGAGATACGGAGTTCATGCTTTGTGCGACGCTTTCGGCAGGCCGCGCTGTGGAAAGAGACAGAGCCATAAGGGATAGACCCGATGCAATGATGTTGATCCTCTAGACTTATAAGACTTTTAAGACAATCAACCCAGCGTTTTAGCTTGTTTATGATTTACTGGTCAATGCTACGTTCCGTAATTTGCAATTGCTTTCTGAACGACTGACGCCAATACCACTGCCAAGAATCAACACAAGGCAGCCTCCTTTCAAATCGACTGGTTTTAATTTCGAACGTAGTATGGTGAGATTTGGAATCGCGGTCACGACACCTTCGACACAGACACCGGAAAACAGGAGAGGTGGAACAGATAACAATAAAATAAAGGAAAACTATCCTTGTTTTGGCAAAGACTAAACAACAGGGGCAATGTATGGACGATCACGGCGTACGTGTCAGCTGACACGGTTGGGCTATAAATAATAGCGTCAGAAACATGTAGTTCATTAAAACAGCCAATGGCAGAGAGGAGTCAAAGTGATGATCTTCAGAAGAAAATAAAAACGGGTATGTTAGCTCCTGAGAAAAAGTGAGAGATAATGTTGTTTGTCCATCAAGAATGATGATGACCATTCATTTCATCCAGTGGGGTTATATGAAGTTGGATGAAGAATGATTTGCGCGATGAATTGGATTAAAGTGAGGAAGAATTGCGCAATTCGTCGACCTCACTCTCTCGCCTGAGTCCATCTGAGTCCAGTGGCAAGAGAAGTCAAGACGACTGGAGACGAATACAGGTGCAGTGGATGACCAGGGCGCTCTACGTGCCTTGCCGTGCTCATTGCGTTCCACAACGCTTTGCAGGTAAGCGCCGTCTTGCCCGTTGAATCATCAGTGATTTCATCCGCGCAGTCTGCCGAATTCTGTCTTCGTATGCTGGGTAGGCATACCCTAGTTTACCGCTTGGTGTGATACCAAATCGGGTACCCACGCCTGGTTTAGCCAGTCTCTCACAGTTTTTGCCCGGGGGGGGGGGGGGGTGGCCGCTGTCGCATGCTGACAGCTACTAGGAGCCACAGGCACGAGCTGGATGTCAGGCTTGGACCAGTGGGGAATGGGTCTTGAAAAGGACATGAGAGTCATCCTTACCAAAGGTACTACCAATACCTGACACCCCATACCCCCCGAGAGATAATAAACACAGACAGAGTGCACATATCTTTTAACGAACTCCACTACGGCAAACGTAAATCACAGAAAAAATGCAATGATGATAACCAAAAAATAAGATACAAAATAAGTTATACCTCGACACAACGATCATAATATTATGATCGAAATATCGATTCGTTGTGTCGAGGTGTAACTTATTTTGTATCTTTTTGTCGTTGTTGTAAATCATCGTTGGCTTCCTCTCATTACATAACAAAAGAACACTGCTTATCTCTCCCTTTCATATAGTTGTGTATACTCTTCTACATTCATCAGCCTTTTCCAGGAATTCGTTAGTTCTCGGATTGGTCAAGGCCGCCCCCCCCCCCCCCCCACAGAAACCACAATTCCGCTGCCTCCGAGTTCTTCTGTTCGTTCACATTTCATAATTCACTGCCATACATGCAGAATAGGGTCGATATTTAGAACTAACATGTAATAATACAGAGACTGTAGTCGTCACTAGGAAGAAAGAAATACCACAATGTGATACAAGGATAAATGGGAATATTCCTAAACAAGTGATTATGTGCAACAATCTCGGAACACTCATAACATCTGATGGGAGGTGCCTTGAAGAAATGAGAACAAGGATCGCTATGGCAAAGGTAGACTTTTGCAAGATGAATAATATACTTACTAATAAACAGATGTAAATTGCAATGAGAAAAGGAGTGTTGAAGTGCTACACAGAATCAGTAATTTTGTATGGATGTGAAATGTAGATAACGGGCAGATTAACGGAAAAACATTTAATGGCAGTGGAAATGGAAATGCAAAGAATACCACGGACAGAGAGAAAACAAAAACAAACAATGAGATAGTCCAACAAGAAGCAAATTAAAACCTTAAACGGATGAGAGAATTTGAACGAAGACAGTCAACAATTTTTTTGGGTACGTTATGAGAATAAATAAACTTGAGAGCTTGGTGACAATTAGCAAGATTGAAGTGAACAAAACAAGGGGAAGGCATAGAAGTAAATATCTGGATGGCTTGACAACATGGCATAGTTGGGACAAGAACGCTAAACTGATCCGCGAATCTTCTGATCGTATGAGATGATGAAACATGATCGCCCATGCTTATCGGCATGGCACATGATATTCGATGTCAGTACTCTGAATAAGACGTTCAGTGAAAGTGATTTATTACATAGGGTACTATTTCTGCTCTAAAATACAGCTTTCGCTTGACCTACTCCATTCTTAGTCAATCATTATACATACATTCGCAACCTGTTTGAACACTACCTCAGTACAGACTACATACCCCATAAACAAAAACAAAAAATAAACAATAATAATAGTAAATTATCTCAAACGACAACTAGCCAATAAAAATTCCCGTATGTATGGCACGTTACACCTTCCTTAGGTATTTATAATGCCCATGGTAAACATTGCCTCAGTTAGTCATGTATTATTGATTATTTTTTTCATGAATTTTAATGCTTATGGTTCTTTTGTTGTCAAAGATTAGCTTCATACGTGATTTTGAATGAAACAATGTATGAGAGGAAATAGAGAAGAAGGGCAGAATGTCAGACCTTTTGAAAATAAATATTGTTCGTTCGTTCGTTACTCTTTGTTATACATCTTCCATCTGATCTATAGGCATAGTGACTATGCTTGAATTCAAAGCGAGCGCACGCAAAAAAAAAAAAAAATACATTCAAACATTTGATGGAAGTCATAACATCAGATGGAAGATGCGTGTCAAAGATTAATAATGGAGTAGGTCAAGCGAAAGCTGTATTTTATAGCTTAGTCCATGCACACTACTTCTAGTAGCCTGCATGCAATTTCGTTTCTCTTCTACTGTTTCGTTAACGTGTACTGTTATTGCTCACACGTGATTAACTTTATCCTTTCTATGTTTCAGCAATGATGCTCGGCGGAATGAGTAAGTGTTTACGTCTCTGTGTTACATCATCAGAAACTTTGTTTGTAGAAAACTTTTGAAAAAAGAAGTATATGACGTCATCAATAAATGTGCTCCAGTCCATCGTGAAGCAATATGCAGCGAATGGCTGTCGTCTGCTGGAGTAATTCTTTGCACTCCAAAGAAAATTGTGTTATCAACGGAAGAAAGAATTTTTTTTGGTTGAAAAAGTGTTTAGAAATGACGGTTAATACACACGGATGTTTATTCAAAGATGTATAGCAAGATTTTCTGATAAACAACCTTCTTATCGCATTACGGTTAGAAATTTGTTGAATACGTTATAATGAGTACTTCATTAGTACTGTCCAGCTTCCCCAAAACAGCGTTAGACCATAGCAGTGATTATTGTTAACTGATTTAATGAATTATTACCATATTTGTGATGACGTTTTTGATTACTGTTTAAAAATTTTTCTTCATGCAAAGTGTAGTGAGACTTTACAAACACCATGTTTCTTTCTTTCTTTTTCTTTCTTTCTTTCTTTCTTTCTTTCTTTCTTTCTTTCTTTCTTTCTTTCTTTCTTTCTTTCTTTCTTTGTCATTTATTCTTGCTCTCCATATCTTCCACGAATGTTATTATGTTCTTCATTGCCATTTCTCCTTATCAGGTTCATTCCCTCTTTTTTCTTGAAGTTGTTTTTGTCCGCTCGCTATGAACTCGAATGTAGTTCACACTAGACTAATTTATTTGGGGGAGGGGCTAGCTTTCATTATTACCACTACCCCTGGTCATCAAGCGAACCCATTCCGACTTCTGATGTACTTGTAATTTACTCCCCCAAGGCAAGAACAAGAAGTCAACATTTTAGTCCAGCTTACTGGTGTAGGGGTTGAACCCGCTGCCTCAACATCAGCACACTGGAATTTAATAGCGAAAGCTCTTATCCATTTGGCCATACTGAGGTATGATTCGATAAATCATTTCTTTTTATATTCAGTAATGAAATGATTATATTAATTAGGATTGAGCGTGTGATAATTAAGTCATAATAATATCATTTTCCTATAGATTTTTTAAATCTTTAAAATAGAGAATCGGTTATTGGAATACAGCATCAACTCAACTACGACATGCACGCAGCCCTGCTCATATAGAAGTTGGGGTCAAAACCCGAGTCTTAAGTACTGCGTTCGTCTCAGGAGAAGGAGAGTAGAAGTGTGTATCCTGTGCCAGTCTGCAGGAAATGCCGAAACTAGGCCTTCTGCGCACGCCTGGTTTATGTGAGAGGAAGGAGGGTTCTATAAACCACCCTGGTATAGATGGTGCTATATACCAAGTGGAGATGGTGCTATGCACCGGGTGGAAACAGATTACGATATAAACCGGGTGGAGATGGGGCTATGCACCCGGTTGCGACAAATTATGCTATACACCGGGTGGAGATGGTGCTATGCACCGGGTAGAAACAGATTATGCTATATACCAAATGGAGATGGTGCTGTGCGCCCGGTTGCGACAAATTATGCTATACACCGGGTGGAGATGGTGCTGTGCGCCCGGTTGCGACAAATTATGCTATACACCGGGTGGAGATGGTGCTATGCACCGGGTAGAAATAGATTATGCTATATACCAAATGGAGATGGTGCTGTGCGCCCGGTTGAGACAAATTATGCTATACACCGGGTGGAGATGGTGCTATGCACTGGGTGGAGACACATTGATTATGCTATGTAAGTTCATATATATAAATTATATATACAAAGAAAATTGAAATATTTTGGTCACTTGAAACGTCACAAAGTTTGGAGAGAACAATAATGGAAGGGTATATGCCTGGGAAGAGAGGAAGAGGAAGGCCAAAGAGAAGATGGGTGCAGGATGTGGCGGATGATCTCCAGATGGGTGTATCTGACGTGGGACATCTTGGTTATGATCGAGAGTTTTTCCGGAAGGTTGTTATGGGAGCGAGGTTCTGCAAAGGACATGCTACTGAATGAATGAATAAATATACATTTTTAATATCTTGTGTGCCGGTCTCCCTGGCCGAGGAGTTAGCAGCTTTCTCCGTAATCCCGAATACTCTCGTGGTTGACGTGAGCGCACGAGAATTGGAAGCGGTTCGAGTCGCGCCAGTGACTTATGAGAGTATGGAGCCGGTCGCTCAGAAAGCAATGGCAAACAACTGAGCGTAATCCTGCAAAGAAATCAACAATCAGCTGAAAGATGCTGATGTTGACAGCGATGTCCTGTAAAGGGTATGCAAAACATTTTTTTTAAATATCATGTGTCATTGATTACCAACAATGGTGACACAATGAAATAAATTAAACGGCGATTATCAATTGCTATTCAAAGACTAAAACAAATGAATAAATTATGGAGTGGGACAGATAGAACTACAAAAATTAGATTGTTAAGAGCATGCATCTTTCCCATTGCAACATACACCTGCGAGACCTGGACACTTACTAAATAAGCTGAAAAGCGCAAAAATGCCTTTGACTACAAATGTTATAGACGGGTTCTAAGAATATCTTGGGTAAAGAAAAGAACAAATGAAACCTTACTTCAGGAGCTAAATATTGAAGAAGGTTGGGTATTAGCTCGATAAAACAGAGAAAATTGAAATATTTTGGTAATTTGAAACGTCATGAAAGTTTGGAGAGAACAATAATGCAAACAATAATGTATATGCCTGGGAAGAGAGGAAGAGGAAGGCCAAAGAGAAGATGGTTGCAGGATGTGGCAGATGGTCTCCAGATAGATGTATCGGACGCTGGACATCTTGCTTATGATCGAGAAGTTTTCCGGAAGATTGTTATGGGAGCGAGGTTCTGCAAAGGACATGCTACTGAATGACTGAATGATATACAGGGTGGAGATGGTGCTGTGTACGAGGTGGAGATGGTGCTATATACCGGGTGGAGATGGTGCTATATATAGGGTGGAGATGGTGCTATATACCGAGTGGATATGGTGCTATATACCGGGTGGAGATGGTGCTATGCACTGGGTGGAGATGGTGCTATATACCGAGTGGATATGGTGCTATATACCGGGCGGAGATGGTGCTATATACCGGGTGGAGATGGTGCTATGCACTGGGTGGAGATTGTGCTATATACCGAGTGGATATGGTGCTATATACCGGGTGGAGATGGTGCTATATACCGGGTGTAGATGGTGCTAAGTACCGGGTGGAAATGGTGCTATATACCGGGTGGAGATGGTGCTATATACCGGGTGGAGATGGTGCTATATACCGGGTGGAGATGGTGCTGTATACCGGGTGGAGATGATGCTATATACCGGGTGGAGATGGTGCTATATGCCAGGTGGAGATGATGCTATATACCGAGTGGAGATGGTGCTATGTATAGGGTAGAGATGGTGCTATGTACAGGGTGGAGATGGTGCTGCATACAGGGTGGAGATGGTGCTGCATACCGGGTGGAGATGGTGCTGTATACCGGGTGGAGATGGTGCTGTATACCGGGTGGAGATGGTGCTATATACCAGGTGGAGATGGTGCTGTATACCGGGTGGAGATGGTGCTATATACCGGGTGGATATTTTGCTATATACCGGGTGGAGATGGTGCTGTATACCGGGTAGAGATGGTGCTATATACAGGGTGGATATGGTGATGTATACCGGGTGGAGATGGTGCTATATACCGGGTGGAGATGGTGCTATATACCGGATTGAGATGGTGCTATATACCGGGTGGAGATGGTGCTATATACCGGGTGGAGATTGTGCTATATACCGGGTGGAGATGGTGCTATATACCGGGTGGAGATGGTGCTATATACCGGGTGAAGATGGTGCTATATACCGGGTGGAGATGGTGCTATATACCGGGTGGAGATGGTACTATATACCGGGTGGAAATGGTGCTATATACCCGGTGGAGATGGTGCTGCACTGGGTGGAGACACATTATGCTACATACCCTATGCGAAAGAAAAAAAAAACTTTCCACCTTTTCAACCAGCCTCTGTGGCATTGGTTATAATAATGGTGGTTCACGGTGCGGGATACGTTTGTCTAGTTTTCCGCGCCAGTGTTAGCTGGCTTACTGATTTGCAGAGTTTGTGCCTGTGACGTCAGCTGGGAGATTAGTTTGCCGGCAAGTTTTCCTTTGAGTCTATTTCTTCAGGTGGTTACTATTGTCAGTGTTGGCTACATGTGCGTTTCGCTTGCCTGGGTGCTGTTCTTTTAAGGGAACTCGTAGACCCATAATCCGGCTCTTCGTCTTCTTTGCCGTTCCCTCTCTTCGTATCTATTCTTCTCATATTTTGCCCAATATTCGTCGGGAGTTAAGGTTGATTTGTCTTTCTCTTCTTGGCTCAGGTTGTTTTCACTTGTGTCGGTTTCCTCCTCTGGGCTTTCTTCAGATAACTGGCAGGATTCTGGTTTCCCCTTGAGCTGCTTTGGCATCTGGCTGGGCTACTGGCTTTAGCTCGCGGTTTCTGAGTGGTCTGTGGTTTGGCTGTGGTTTGCGTCTTTTTGCTTCCTTTTTTGTGTGTTGTCTTTAGAAGCTTTTCGATGTTTCCTTGTTGGGTTTCATCTTGCGGCTTCTCTGTTATCTTTTCCGTGGCTTCTGCTGGTTTGTTTTAGGTTAGCTTCCTTTCAGTTCTTAGAATTTCTCTCTCTGCTTTGATTTCTTGTAGGATCTCTTCATTCATTTTTGTCGCCTGCAATATGTGCTCCACCTCTTGTTTGATGTTTTGCTGGATCTCCTTTATTTCAGCAAGCAGTCTTTCATTGGTGCCAGTCTCTCTGGCCGAGGGGTTACACCACTTTCTCCGTAATCCCGTTTATCACGCAGAGTCTCGTAGCGGGCGAGAACTGAAAGCGGTTCTACCCCCGCTGGTGACTTGCGGGATAACTGAGCCAGCCGCTCAGAAAGCAATGGCAAACTACTGAGCGTAATCTTGCCAAGAAATCAACAGACAGCTGAAGGATGCTGCTGTTGACAGCGATGTCCTGTAAAAGGATATGCGAATTTAAAACAAACAAAAAAAAGTCTTTCATTGTCGCTCGTTGGTGCCGGTGTTTGAAGTAGCTTGATTTGTTTCTTTAGCTTGTCAATCTGGCTTTGTAATTGAGCTCTTTCAGCTTGTGAGATGCGCGTGGCTATCTCGCACCTCCGCATTGCTTCCTTATATGGTGTCTTTGTGGTAATGGCGATCTTTAAGACGTCTCTGTATCTTTGGAGGTACGGACAGCCCAAGTATCTTGCTCCATATTTGCCAAGGCAGTTGGTGCACTTTCTGTTGTTGTTGGGCTTTCCAGTTGGAAATTAATTATGCTATATACAGGGTGGATATGGTGCTGTGTACCGGGTGGAGATGGTGATATGTAAAGGGTGGAGATTGTGATATGTACAGGGTGGAGATGGTGCTGTGTACCGGGTGGAGATGGTGCCGTGTACCGAGTGGTTATTGTGCTATATACAGAGTGGAGATGATGTTGTGTACTGGATGGAAAATGTGCTGTGTTCCGGTTAGAGATGGTGCTATATACCAAATAGAGATGGTGCTAATGATGGTGTGTAGGGCAGGGAGGAGCATTTTGTGTTATATTCACAGGCACAGGAACGAAGCATAATGGGGACGACCTGTTTCCGTGAAGTTGGAACGGCGACTAACTAACTAACTAACTAACTAACTAACTAACTAACTAACTAACTAACTAACTAACTAACTAACTAACTAACTAACTAACTAACTAACTAACTAACTAACTAACTAACTACCTAACGACTGGGTGGATATCGTGCTATTGACCGGGTAGAGATGTCGCTATATAGCGGGTGGAGATGACGCTATATACCGGGTGGAGATGTCGCTTTATACCGGGTGGAGATGTCGCTATATACTGGGTGACGAGAAAAGTCTTTACACCCGTCTCACACCGATAGATACAAGCTTTGTTTAACATCTTATCGACCTGGAGGCGAATGCACTTGATTTAAGAGTTAAAACAGTCTACCAGATCATTCACAAACAAAAAAACAAACCGGTAGGGAATTTACTTGATCCCAGACAAACACAGCTCATGAATCACGGAGGAAAGGTGCTTGTTATAGAAGCTGGGACTTCAATTACCTCTCCCCGCGACGCCTCACGGCATAAGTGGAAGACAGCAACATCAACAACATGCAACAACAAGAACCACTTGAAATTAACAGCGTGAACGTCGTGACAGACTGCACGAAACGCCTAAAATAGATAGGACATTCAACATGCAATCATCAGTTACAAGTTATCTCCCTCTTGTCCTTGCATTTATGATTACATAAACAGAAGCAAATTATATATATATATATATATATATATATATATATATATATATATATATATATATATATATATATATATATATATATATATATATATATATATATATATATATATTGCGGGCGGTGATCTGTTCGGAAGCAGAGACATCTCTGTGTGAGTTTGGACTAGATATGAAAAAGCCACAGAAAAAAACAAACTGATGTGCTTCTATTTAGTTGTCTCATGGTTGACTGCGTTTGACCTGGATCTTACAACTTAACTCCATAGGTGCTCTAGTACCGAGTGTTTGTAAAGTCTCACTACACTTTGTATGTAGAACCATTTTGAAAAATGAAGTACATAACATCAGCAAAAAATGTGCTCCACAGTCCGTCGTGAAGCAATGTGCAGAGAATGGCTGTCGTCTGTTAGAGTAATTCTTTGCACTCCAAACAGAATGGTGCTATCAACAGATGAAATAATTTATTTTTTGGTTGAACAAGTGTTTCGAACCAGCGGTCGATACACACGGATGGTTGTTCACAGATTTGCAGTAAGATTTCCTGATAAATATCCTCCTCATCGCATAACGGTTAGAAATGTGTTGAATACATTATAATTAATACGTCATTGGTACTTTCCAGCTCCCCAAAAAACAGCGTTAGACCACAGCAGTGACCATTGTAACTAATTTAATGATTTTTTTTTTTAAATCACATATTTTGATGACGTCATGTACTTAATGTTTCAAATTTGTTGTACATACAAAGCGTGGTGAGACTATAAACACCCGGTATAATACTGATAGACTCTTTTGACACTGGGTTGGAGTGTGGAAGGAAATGCCTAAATCATGTGAAGGAAACACGATCAGCCCAAGCCTACCCCTGTCAGTCCGTGTGTGCTGCACAAAGTCATGATCTGATAGCCTCCTACTGTCCACCTCCGTAGATGTGAAGACTATCAACAGAGTCCTTTAGTTACTTACATTATGAGTTGTTAACTGTACTCCACAGCCACGGGCGATTTATCTTCAAATCGGCTTGCGTTGGTTTTAATAAAATGGTATGAGTACAAATAGTTCAGAAAGCAATGACAAACTACTGAACGTAAACTTGCCAAAACATCACAAACAGCCAAAAAATTATGGGGTTGACTATGACGTTCTGTAAAGGATATGTGGCAGACTTAACTGTACTCAGTATCTGTCTCAGGAGTCATGAGTTTGAATCCCCTCCATGGCGATGATTATATTTTACGAACATGAACATTGTCGTGTTTTCCTTTAAAGTGTCGTCCCTGGAGTGAGGGGAGTCAACACCCACATTATAATTTTTTTTTCCCCCCTATCAATATCCTGGAGAAGCCACCAGCTTCCGTCCAACACACTCCTTCAGTTCATGGACACCTTTTCCTCTCTCTATCACTGTCGTACTATGCCCCCTCTCATTCTTCCCCACGCAACATATTCAACAACTCTTGCTTCTAAAAATTAATAAAGATTAATTTATTACAAGAAAAATGTAATGTGCGTGAGACGTGTATGCGAAGAAAATGTGTGATGTGTTCTATAATGTGTGTAGGATCGGACCCTCAGATAATAGCATAGTCAGTTCATCCTTGCAAGGACACACCACAGCACATTAAGTCAGAACAAGTCCATCTCACCCAGTGCTGTATCCCTCCTGCCGGACACCGACTGGCATCTGTAGCTACCTGGTAATCCATCTTCCTGATCATCCGAAATAGATACTGTTTGTAATTATAGCTGATCATGGACCGGTTGCACACTACACATTATAAGTTCTTATCGTTCCTAAAAATTGTACGAATCCTTTGTTGTGTGTACTTAGGTATCACTGTTATTGTTAATATACTTGATCCTAACTAGTGTCTATAAAGTCTCATGTATGATGTCTTTTGTAATATATCACTGGAATCTATCACACCACGTGACTTACATTTTAATGTTCTCGTTCCTTTAACAATGTTTGTATGATGTCTGACATATCAACAATCATCACCCATCCTAGGTGAACCTTAACACACAGGAATCGTTATATTGGTTGGCTCTTCTGAGCCATGTTATGGTGAACCCTCCTGATTATGAGTCCAGCGTAAACATAATACCATCTTTCTTCTCGGACGCTATTCATTTTCCGTAAGAAACATTTGAGTGTCCAACTGGTGTTCTTCTAATTGGAGTTGCACTTCTACAAAACCAATGTTGAACTTCCTCGTAACTGGCAGAGAACCTGTTAGAGAAACAACACATGTGGTGATAGTACTAGTCACTGATCCTACCGGCTGAGTGTAAGCCTATTGCCTTGCTCAGTTATTTTTCAGCTAACTAAACTCTGTCATAGAGCATATTAGCTCCTCACCTACGTCCGAATCAGGCGATGACAAGGAAAGACCCATAAACAGAGTGCACAACTTCAGTGGGCAAACCACTGAAAGATTCCCCCCCCCCCCCCATTGGACACTTTCCCCATCTCCCAACCCATCTTAAATCTCTCCAAATATCACCCCGCTATCCTATTCATCCTAGCAGAGCCAACAATCACTTCACTACTCTAACTAGTTTCAACCATGCTACTGCCTAAATTAATCAGGACTAATTATACAATATGAACTACCTTAGGCAACACTGCAGTTCGATCAAATCACATCTACATTTGCCATGACAGGCACGTGTAAAATTAAATTAACTTAATTCGCACACGGTAGACATTATTCCACTCCCTAACTGCAGTGCCAAAGCACGTCCGCCTAAATCAACTGTTTGAGTTACACTGTCTCCCCCAATCATGTTTTCCCAAACAGCCTTGAATTGTTCACGTGACGTTGTTGATGTCCTGCAGGTGTCCCAATGTTCCCAATAACAAGCCCACACTTTCTGTCATGTGGTGACAAGCAAAGCTGCCATTTCGTTTGATGTCGAGAAATTCTAAATGACAGACGGGACTGTTTTATCTCCCGAGCCGGGCACTTCTGCTTGAATCTGACCTGTTTTTACTGTATTGTTAAAAAAACAATTGGGGCCCTGCAAACATGCCGTTTAATTCAGATTGCATGTATTATCCTCAACTGGTTAATCACGGTGTTTTTCGTGACAAACATCCATCCAGGTCGCATGCCACAAAAATGTGTACTAGGAAAGTTACCAGCGAAACAAAGGCGGCGCTCATCGATTACCGTTTAGTATAAAGTATGGGGCTAGTCAGTCAGTCAGTCAGTCAGTCAGTCAGTTAGTTAGGTAGTTAGTCGCAGTTCCAACTTCACAGCAACGGGTTGACCCCATTATGCCTCGTTCCTGTGCCAGTGAATATCACACAAAATGCTCCTCACTGCCTAATGTGAAAAGTGGAGGGGAAAAAAAAACAAGAGTCTCGGCAAGCCAACAGCCCGCACAGGTACACTGTGCATAATGCCGCCGCCAGTATGGCGACACAAAAGTCCTCCACGAAAAACTCAATTCATCGTCGATTGATCGGCACTCACCAGAAAGACATCATTGACCAGGGTTTTATCACATATGGCTCGGTCTATTACCGCAGCGCGACCCGCCGAAAGCGCCACACAAAGCACGAACTCAGCAGCTCCATCGACGACTCCCAGGAGCCTCCTGAAAAATACTCCCGTGAACCGAAAAGGTAAACCAGTCAATTCAGCGACAGCCGGCCGCCATCGTTCCGAACATGTAGTTCACGTATGGGACTATTACCCTATACCAAATAACCTGACGGCATTAAATTTTTTGTTTACTTTTACTTTTATTGAGCCGAATTGCATTCACCGACTTTACTTTTGTATTTCAGGCGGTGGCGCCCCTAGCGGTGGTCTGTTTGGAAGTAAGTGTCAATCTGTGTCTGTTGACAATGCGTTGCCTGAGAAAACCTATCAGATTTTGATTGATTGTTAATTGTTACTTTCATTCTATTCGGATATTTGCACACGTGCTTCAGTCTTAACACACAGATCATATAATGAGGACGAAGAAGTTCGTGCGATAATAATTTTGGTGATTGATAGTAGTGCGTCAGTTTACAGTAGAGCCTTCTCTCCAAACATCCCACTTCTTCCCAACATGTCTTGGTCTGCTTAACCTTCTCGGTATGCTTTGGGGAATTCACAGTAGCAGAGTATAGTCAGTCAGGATTATTCTATCAGTGATGAGAAACTCGCAAAAGAAGTAGTGTTTGCACTCATAGCCACCGATATTCCGTTTAGCAGACGTCACCTGGTGGGCATTTGAAGCCGATTATCATTCTGTGGGATCATGGTTCCATGTACTAGGAATCACGCTATGGTAAAGCTTGCCTACTGCAAGATGGGAAACATACTGACCAATAACATTATTTCAATCGCAACAAGAAAAGGAGTGTTGAAGTGCTAAATACAACCTATTCTTTTGTATGGACGTGAAACGTGGACAATGAGCAGAAAAGTCGAAAACTATCTAATGGCAGTGGAAATTTGGTTTCTGAGGAAAATGCAAAGAATACCATGGACAGACAGAAAAACCAATGTGCAAGTTCTACAAGAAACAAATGAAAACCGTAAACTGATTAGAGAATTTATACGTAGACAGTCAAGCTATTTTGCGCACGTTATGAGAAGAAATAAATTGGAGAACCTGCTGACAACTGGCAAGATTGAGTAGAAAAGAACAAAGGAAAGGCAGAGGATTGTTTGGTCAAATGGCATAATCGAGAAAAGAACACAGAGGTGATCCACGGCTCTGGTTGTGGTAGGCGATGGCGAAACATGGCCGCCCACGCTTATCGGCATGGTTCAAGATGATGATGATGACTAAGAATCACACTGCGTGGACATTAGAAACAACGTGTCACATTAACAGAGTCCACCTTCGACGGGTATCACTTACTCATGCTCTGGGGGTAGGCTAATGAGTGATTGGTGAGGCTCGCCACCATCGCACTCGGACAGGTCTATGGGTCATCATCGCACTCGGACGGGTCTATAGGTCATCATCGCACTCGGACAGGTCTATAGTCATAGTCGCACTCGGGCAGGTCAATAGGTCATCATCGCATTCGGACAGGTGTATAGGTCATCATCGCATTCGGACAGGTCAATAGGTCATCATCGAACTCGGACAGGTCAATAGGTCATCATGGCATTCGGACAGGTCTATAGGTCATCATCATTAACATACCATTAGTGCTAGAGCAGTGGTTCTCAACCGGTGGGGACTTCCCCCCCCCCCCCAGGGGGGAATTTTAGGGTTTCCAGGGGGGGGGGGGGGAATGAAGACCATTTCAAGATCGCGTTAATACAAGAACCGATTATTTGATATTGTTTTTCCCTTCATACCTTAAAGTTAAGTACGTCTCATCCTTCTAAAATTCATTTTATAAAGTCAGTAGACCCACAAATCATGTTTTATGTGGATGTCTAGACTTGTTTTAGTATGTGCTATTAAATTTACCTTACATTTTTACGTATACTGTATAGGGGTGGGGGGATTTTTAGATAGGAAATATGAAAGGAGGGGAATGACGTTCTGAAAATACGATGAAGGGGGAGGGGGGGGGCACGGGCGACATTTTTGATAGGAAGTGGGGAATGACGTTCTGAAAATATGGTGAAGGGGGGCACGGGCCAAAAAAGGTTGAGAACCACTGTGCTAGAGGTTTCCATTCTTCGTGACTTCTGGTCGCTGCGTCTCTAAGGGCCAGTAACTGTGAGGTCACGTGCCTGTCCTATTCAGGCATACATAAGACTGCCGTTTCTCCGTGGTGTACAACGAGTACGTGTGGCAGAAGTCTTGCAAGGAGTTCTCTCAAATCAGCAGTCAGTTCGAACCAAAGTTGCAATACAGGGAGTCCTTTTATACCATACAAAACGTATTAACTTTCTGCTATGCTTGGAACTGAAATCGTATCTTTCTTTACTTCTTCTTATCTGTCTTTCTTCTCGGAAAGCAGCACTAACTGTCCTAGTAACGTGTTGACTGTTGAATAGTCCTCGTTGCTGCGTGGTTTCTTCGTTTTATTTTACTCTTTCTTTCCATCTCTGTTGTTCTTTCTCAATATTTTTGACTTTCTTTCTTTCTTTCTTTCTTTCTTTCTTTCTTTCTTTCTTTCTTTCTTTCTTTCTTTCTTTCTTTCTCTCTCTTTCTTCTCCTCTCTCTCTCTCTCTCTCTCTCTCTCTCTCTCTCTCTCTCTCTCTCTCTCTCTCTATATATAATATATATATATATATATATATATATAATATATATATATATATATATCTTTCCTCTAATTGATTTTTTTTTCTTCAAAAATATGTTTGTCATTCTCTTTCTTTCCCGTTGTCTTGTAACTTTATTTTTGTACGTCTTTCATTCTTTCTTTCTATTAGTCATATTTCCTATCTTTTTTTTTTCATTCTTTCCCTCCTCTAAGTCTTTTTCTCCTGCATAATTCCGTCCTACCTAAGCTACTTTCTTGTTTATAATACTTTGTATTATCTTCGGTCTTAATATCAGTTTGACCTAAACAGACATACACAAACATATACAAACATATGCGCACACAGATTAACAATATGACAATACGAACACTAGAAGGACACACGAGCATCAGTCACATCAGCTTGACGTGATAGCCAGCCTTCATAAATACATAAATGATGATGGTGATGATGATGATGATGATGATGATGATGGTGATGATGATGATGATAATGATGATGGCGGTGATGATGATGATGATGATGATGATGATGATGATGATGGTGATGATGATGATGATGATGTGGTGATGATGATGATGATGATGATGAGTGATGATGATGATGATGATGGTGATGATGATGATGATGATGATTGATGATGATGATGATGATGATGATGATGTGATGATGATGATGATGATGATGATGATGATGGCTGATGATGATGATGATGAGATGATGATGATGATGATGATGATGATGATGATGATGATGATGATGATGATGATGATGATGGATGATGATGATGGTGATGATGATGATGATGATGGATGATGATGTTGATGATGATGATGATGGTGATGATGATGATGATGATGATGATGATGATGATGATGATGTGATGATGATAGATGATGATGATGATGATGATGATGATGATGATGATGATGATGATGATGATGATGATGATGATGATGATACTAGTAATAATAATGCATTATATATTACTTTATTTTCACTACCAGAATTAGTAGTAGTAATAGCAGTAATAGTAGTACTAGTAGTAGCTAGCAGGCGCAAGCCGCAGCTAGCTGCTAGTCAAGCTAGCTAGCTAGTCAGCAGCCAGCAGCAGCAAGCAGCAGCAGCAGCAGCAGCAGCAGCTAGTAGCTAGTAAGTAGTATAGTAGTAGTAGTAGTAGTAGTAGTAGTAGTAGTAGTAGTAGTAGTAGTAGTAGTAGTAGTAGTAGTAGTAGTAGTAGTAGTAGTACTAGTAGTAGTAGTAGTAGTAGTAGTAGTAGCAGCAGTAGCAGTAGTAGCAGTAGTAGACAAAGAAGAAGAAGAAGGCTATGATGTTGGTGATGTTAATGGTGATTATTATTATTATTATTATTATTATTATTATGTTTAAATATTATATATTTAATTATAATTATATAATTATATTATATGTGATATTATATCACAACCAATAAATATATTATTATGTTGATAATGACACTGGTGATAATGATGGTGGTGGTGTTCATAATGATGTTCACGAAAATAATAATGATGATGATGAAGATAACGATTAAGATTATGGTAATAATAATGACAAAGAACAAGTTGAAGAAGGATAAATGTGGGTAGTGAACATAGAATACTTAAACGTATACTATCACTGTTATATCCACGTAATGATCATGGGGGTTTCATAAACATGCATTAAACAACTTATCTCGCATGTGTGGCCATCATAATAATTAGCTATTCTTCACTCTATCTGTTCACAGGTCTCTTTGCATAGATGCTAGTAAGGGTGAGTGATTATATTTACGTCTGTGACACGATAGACAGTAAGTAGAAACATAGTCAGATGTACTAACAAACAGACAGACAGACAAACAAGCAAGCAGGCAGATAGGCAGGCAAACAGACAGATACAAGTAAAGCAGTTTAGAAGATGGATACTGTACCATAAAACAGGTGAAGAAAGGTCATACAGCACCAGAAAGAGACAGCAATAAGCGAAGGCTTATGTTTTTGGTTGGTTGGTTGGTTGGTTGGTTGGTTAGTTGGTTGGTTGGTTGGCTGGCTGGCTGGCAGGCTGGCTAGCTGGCTGATTGGTTGATTGATTAGGTAGTTAGTTATTTAGTTAATCATTTAATTAGTTAGTTAGTTAGTTAGTTAGTTAGTTAATTAGTTGGCTGGCTGGTTGGTTGATTGGTTGGTTGAATAGCTGGCTGGCAGGCTGACTGGCTGGTAAGTTTGTTGATTAGTTAGTTACTTAGATATCTAGCTAGCTAGCTAGTTAAATAGTTAGTTAGTTAGTTAGTTAGTTAATTAGTTAGTTAGTGGGGGGGGGGGGGGGGCTGAGTGATCTCGAGGTATGGTGTCCGTCTCGAGTGCTGGAGGTCCCGGGTTCAAGCCCCGGTGAGGGCCGGGATTTTTTTCACGTGGACTTCTAGTAACAAAATTTCCCCTGGTCTCTGGGTAGTGAGATCGGACGCCCGTGTGTATTGTTGCGCACGTAAAACATCCCTTGGCAGTTGGAAATCGAAAAAGAGTAGCCTAACGGCGCTGCCCAGGCAAAATTTCGAGTTAAAAATCTACCCAAAGTATTTCAGGATCCTCGCCGGTGCTACGGAGTTCGTTCACTGAACTGAGATTCTCCGGACTCAGGCTTGAGTTAGGAGTAGAGAACACTTATGGGTTACACCCGTGTGCCGTGATGTTGATCCGTCAACTAAACTAAATTAAAACTAAAATAGTTCGTTAGTTAGTTATTCGTAAGATCATCTTCACTAAGCGTCCAACCAGTTTGTTAATAAGTGCCCAGTTCCCATTCTCAGTATCTCCCTCAGCGTGTAGCGGTCGACGACACTCGCTCTGTGTTGGTGTACTATTCTTCTTTGGACACCTACATAGCACTCTTGTCTGGCGTCAAACCTTTCTTTATCTTTTCTTGCAGTCAAGAATACACAAACAACATTGCATTGATAGGCACACATAAGCACACAAACACATTCATAATGCATCCATACACACATTGTCAAACAGACATTCCATCACATGTATTGACACACACACACACACACACACACACACACACACACACACACACGCACACAATGTTGCAATAATACACCTGGACGCACAAACAGTATTACATCGATACATATGAACACACAAGCAACTTTACATAGATACATATGAACACACAAGCAACGTTACATCGATACATATGAACACACAAGCAACGTTACATCTATACATATGAACACACAAGCAACGTTACATCTATACATATGAACACACAAGCAACGTTACATCTATACATATGAACACACAAACAGTATTACATCGATATATATGAACACACAAGCAACGTCACATCTATACATATGAACACACAAACAACGTCACATCTATACATATGAACACACAAGCAACGTTACATCTATACATATGAACACACAAGCAACGTTACATCTATACATATGAACACACAAGCAACTTTACATAGATACATATGAACACACAAACAGTATTACATCTATACATATGAACACACAAGCAACGTTACATCTATACATATGAACACACAAACAACGTTACATCTATACATATGAACACACAAACAACGTTACATCTATACATATGAACACACAAGCAACGTTACATCTATACATATGAACACACAAACAACGTTACATCTATACATATGAACACACAAACAACGTTACATCGATACATATGAACACACAAGCAACGTTACATCTATACATATGAACACACAAGCAACGTTACATCTATACATATGAACACACAAGCAACGTTACATCTATACATATGAACACAGAAAATGATTACATTGGTAAACCTGAACACACAAACATGATTGCATTGATACACATGACCATACAAACATTGGTACATTGACACAAACAGCACAGAAGGAATGTTACATTGACACAAACAGCACACACGCGACGTTACATTGACACATACACCACAGAAGGAATGTTACATTGACACAAACAGCACAGAAGGAATGTTACATTGACACAAACAGCACACACGCACACACAAAGAACATACATGCACATAGGCTTAATATAAATAAACAAATAAACAAGTACCGTAGCATTACTCTGCTCTGCCGTTGTTATGTGAAGAGTTGGGATCATCACATTCTTGCAGTCCTGAGTGCACAGACTTGGAAGTAACAGAGATGTGGTTCCTGGGACAAATGTTGCAATTCTTGCGACTGCCAGAGTAACTAACAACGACTGCATGAAAGAGGCTAACGAAACTAGAACAGTACATACATAAGAAAGAGACAAACAGCTTTCTTTGGTCACGTGATGAGAAGAGAGGCATTGGAGAACATCGTGGCAACTGGAAAGATCGAGGGGAAGAGAGGCAGACGCAGACCAAGAGAAATGATGGAGTGGTATGGAGGAATCTCATCAGCAGAGTTGATCCAAAGATCGAGGGGAAGAGAGGCAGACGCAGACCAAGAGAAATGATGGAGTGCATGGAGGAATCTCATCAGCAGAGTTGATCCAAAGATCGAGGGGAAGAGAGGCAGACGCAGACCAAGAGAAATGATGGAGTGGCATGGAGGAATCTCATCAGCAGAGTTGATCCAAAGATCGAGGGGAAGAGAGGCAGACGCAGACCAAGAGAAATGATGGAGTGGTATGGAGGAATCTCATCAGCAGAGTTGATCCAAAGATCGAGGGGGAAAGAGAGGCAGACGCAGACCAAGAGAAATGATGGAGTGGCATGGAGGAATCTCATCAGCAGAGTTGATCCAAAGATCGAGGGGAAGAGAGGCAGACGCAGACCAAGAGAAATGATGGAGTGGCATGGAGGAATCTCATCAGCAGAGTTGATCCAAAGATCGAGGGGAAGAGAGGCAGACGCAGACCAAGAGAAATGATGGAGTGGCATGAGGGAATCTCATCAGCAGAGTTGATCCAAAGATCGAGGGGAAGAGAGGCAGACGCAGACCAAGAGAAATGATGGAGTGGCATGGAGGAATCTCATCAGCAGAGTTGATCCAAAGATCGAGGGGAAGAGAGGCAGACGCAGACCAAGAGAAATGATGGAGTGGCATGGAGGAATCTCATCAGCAGAGTTGATCCAAAGATCGAGGGGAAGAGAGGCAGACGCAGACCAAGAGAAATGATGGAGTGGCATGGAGGAATCTCATCAGCAGAGTTGATCCAAAGATCGAGGGGAAGAGAGGCAGACGCAGACCAAGAGAAATGATGGAGTGGCATGGAGGAATCTCATCAGCAGAGTTGATCCAAAGATCGAGGGGAAGAGAGGCAGACGCAGACCAAGAGAAATGATGGAAGTGGCATGGAGGAATCTCATCAGCAGAGTTGATCCAAAGATCGAGGGGAAGAGAGGCAGACGCAGACCAAGAGAAATGATGGAGTGGCATGGGAGGAATCTCAGCAGCAGAGTTGATCCAGAGATCGAGGGGAAGAGAGGCAGGACGCAGACCAAGAGAAATGATGGAGTGGCATGGAGGAATCTCATCAGCAGAGTTGATCCAAAGATCGAGGGAAGAGAGGCAGACGCAGACCAAGAGAAATGATGGAGTGGCATGGAGGAATCTTCATCAGCAGAGTTGATCCAAAGATCGAGGGGAAGAGAGGCAGACGCAGACCAAGAGAAATGATGGGAGTGGCATGGAGGAATCTCATCAGCAGAGTTGATCCAAAGATCGAGGGGAAGAGAGGCAGACGCAGACCAAGAGAAATGATGGAGTGGCATGGAGGAATCTCATCAGCAGAGTTGATCCAGAGATCGAGGGGAAGAGAGGCAGGACGCAGACCAAGAGAAATGATGGAGTGGCATGGAGGAATCTCATCAGCAGAGTTGATCCAAGATCGAGGGGAAGAGAGGCAAGACGCAGACCAAGAGAAATGATGGAGTGGCATGGAGGAATCTCATCAGCAGAGTTGATCCAAAGATCGAGGGGAAGAGAGGCAGACGCAGACCAAGAGAAATGATGGAGTGGCATGGAGGAATCTCATCAGCAGAGTTGATCCAAAGATCGAGGGGAAGAGAGGCAGACGCAGACCAAGAGAAAATGATGGAGTGGCATGGAGGAATCTCATCAGCAGAGTTGATCCAAAGATCGAGGGGAAGAGAGGCAGACGCAGACCAAGAGAAATGATGGAGTGGCATGGAGGAATCTCATCAGCAGAGTTGATCCAGGAGATCGAGGGAAGAGAGGCAGACGCAGACCAAGAGAAATGATGGAGTGGCATGGAGAAATCTCATCAGCAGAGTTGATCCAAAGATCGAGGGGAAGAGAGGCAGACGCAGACCAAGAGAAATGATGGAGTGGCATGGAGGAATCTCATCAGCAGAGTTGATCCAAAGATCGAGGGGAAGAGAGGCAGACGCAGACCAAGAGAAATGATGGAGTGGCATGGAGGAATCTCATCAGCAGAGTTGATCCAAAGATAGAGGGGGAAGAGAGGCAGACGCAGACCAAGAGAAATGATGGAGTGGCATGGAGGAATCTCATCAGCAGAGTTGATCCAAAGATCGAGGGGAAGAGAGGCAGACGCAGACCAAGAGAAATGATGGAGTGGCATGGAGGATCTCATCAGCAGAGTTGATCCAAAGATCGAGGGGGAAGAGAGGCAGACGCAGACCAAGAGAAATGATGGAGTGGCATGGAGGAATCTCATCAGCAGAGTTGATCCAGAGATCGAGGGGAAGAGAGGCAGAACGCAGACCAAGAGAAATGATGGAGTGGCATGGGAGGAATCTCATCAGCAGAGTTGATCCAAAGATCGAGGGGAAGAGAGGCAGACGCAGACCAAGAGAAATGATGGAGTGGCATGGAGGAATCTCATCAGCAGAGTTGATCCAAAGATCGAGGGAGAGAGGCAGACGCAGACCAAGAGAAATGATGGAGTGGCATGGAGGAATCTCATCAGCAGAGTTGATCCAAAGATCGAGGGGAAAGAGAGGCAGACGCAGACCAAGAGAAATGATGGAGTGGCATGGAGGAATCTCATCAGAGAGTTGATCCAAAGATCGAGGGGAAGAGAGGCAGACGCAGACCAAGAGAAATGATGGAGTGGCATGGAGGAATCTCATCAGCAGAGTTGATCCAGAGATCGAGGGGAAGAGAGGCAGACGCAGACCAAGAGAAATGATGGAGTGGCATGGAGGAATCTCATCAGCAGAGTTGATCCAAAGATCGAGGGGAAGAGAGGCAGACGCAGACCAAGAGAAATGATGGAGTGGCATGGAGGAATCTCATCAGCAGAGTTGATCCAAAGATCGAGGGGAAGAGAGGCAGACGCAGACCAAGAGAAATGATGGAGTGGCATGGAGGAATCTCATCAGCAGAGTTGATCCAAAGATCGAGGGGAAGAGAGGCAGACGCAGACCAGAGAAAATGATGGAGTGGCATGGAGGAATCTCATCAGCAGAGTTGATCCAAAGATCGAGGGGAAGAGAGGCAGACGCAGACCAAGAGAAATGATGGAGTGGCATGGAGGAATCTCATCAGCAGAGTTGATCCAAAGAATCAAGGACCGAAATATGTAGAGGGTCTTGAACACCTACGCCAGCTGGCATGGCACTTGATGATGATGATGATGATGATGATGATGATTATGATGATGATGATGATGAATGCACAGAGACACAGGAAGCCCGACCACACCCATGCCATTATCTGGGAAGCATCATAATCGTTACGCAAACACTTGCACAAACATTTCTTCTTGTCCATGTGATGTGGCGTTGGTGATCATGTCTGTTCAGACCCTTCTGTCTCTTGTGCTTTCAGTCATGCACACCGAAGTTCCCCCCCCCCCCCCCCCCCCCCCCCCCCCCGTCATGATGTCAAACTATCCAGTATTTTTTTTCTTTTAATCTCCCTCTGCCGCTCTTCCCCTCCAACTTCCTTGTTGTGACACCATACTTCAGCTTTTTCCCCCTTCTCCCGACATGCTCAAAGAATGTGGACTGTCTACTTCTGATGTCAGTTACCAGTTCTCTTTGTGATTTAGCGTCTTTTAAGATATCTTTATTACCTTTCTATCTGTCCACGGTATTCTCATCATTCTATAAAACCACTAAACTGCGTAGCTTCCAGATAATTCCTCACTTGTCTGCTAATTGTCTATGATTCACTGCACTTCGCTGATTTGTTAATGTCAACCGTATCCATCAGACAACCGGCTCCGTGGCCAAGGTGTTACTTCGCAGTTCATAATCCCGCATACAGCGTTCAAAGTACAGCTGCAGAAGATTTGGCAGCAGACCGTCTTGCGTTTGTTTTTTATGGAATGGGCGCCGGTCGTTCAGAAAGCAATTGCAAACTACTGAAAGTAAACTTGTACAGCCAAAAACTGCTGGGGTTGACTGCTACATTATGCAAAGGATATGATACTAACTTTTTTTTATCCATCAGACAACCCTCTTGGGCAAGTGACGAGGAAGGATTCAAGCCACCTCAGCTGAATGTGATGCGCGATAACACTAACACAGTAAACCTGCATTGTGATGGCTGAACGATCTGTTGTGAACGTGATACTTGCGAAACATTCAAATACAAATGTATCTGATTATATATTCCTGTCTTGTTCTTTATTATTTTGTATATGCAACTTTGTGATATTTGAGTACCTGGTTTTAGGGGTAATTGCGTTGTGCCTGTTTACAGCTGGACTGTGATAGTTGCACCTTTCGGCCGACACATCCGACTTCTGCATGCAGTTGTTACCCGAGTTACCTTCCCGGGGTCCTCTCAAGCGGTGCCAGCTATATTCAAGTAATATGAGCCGGGGCTTGGTGACTCTAGCCCAGAAGGTCTGATAACAGCAGTTGACGGACCAGAACTACGAGACCACTGTCTTTGTGTCCCGTATTCATTTTCAAAGAATGCCAAATTTGGAGACCTCCTGGCTGCCAAACATCTTGAAGACCCATTATTTCCGAAAGGACTGGGCGAGGAGGGACTTTTGCTATTTCTGTACTGTGAATTTAATTCAAAATCTGTGTCGCGTATCGGGCTGCTTCCTGGAGAATACAGTGTGGACAGTTCTAAATGAGATAGTCAGTCACCCGCCAACACTCATTGATCATCTCTCATGACATGCATGGAACAATACAACGTTACTATTCTTGGCTTGCCTGGAGGACCCCTGTGACACACCGGTGATATGTGCTGGTAATTGTTCACCACTAAGACTGCACTGGTTGTGGAGAAATTGGTACAACTATCTCGGAACAGTCATACATCTGATGGGAGATGCCTTATAGAAATTAGAACAAGAATCGCTATGGAAAAGGTAACATTTTGCACATTGGAAAATATGCTGACTAATAAAAAGATGTCAGTTGCAACGAGCAAACAAATGTTGAAGTACTACACAGAACTTGTACTTTTGTTTGGATGTGAAACGTGGACAATGAGCTGGAAAGCTGAAAAGCAACAAACGGTGGTCGAAATGGGGTTTCTTAGGAAAATACAAAGAATACCATTAACAGACAGAAAAACCAACGAGCAAGTCCTTAAAGAGGCAAATGAAAACAGCAAACTGATTAGAGAAATTAGACGTAGACAGTCAAATTATTTGGGCACGTGATGAGAAGTAATAAAATAGAGAACCTGGTGACAACTGGCAAGGTTGAGGGAAAATGAACAAGAGGAAGGCAATGAAGTAAATATCTAGACAGCTCCATCACATGTCATAAACGGCATGGTACATGATGATGGCGAAGCCTGCACTATCCCCCATCTCTCAAAGTTGAAGCACACAATAGCCAGAGTGTGACAAGTATTCCCAGTAATTACAGAAACGGTCACGGATCCCTTTTGACACCGCGAGGGTGAATATCGTATAAGGTGGTAACCTCACATTGTTTAGAAGTATTTGCATTTTATGGGTGAAGTGGTCGCCCTTACTTTTGTGTGAATTTTCTGGTACCAGTTTTAGGATGGATCATCCTAGAAGGCTGGTACAGTGGAAAAAATATCCCCTCCTCGAAAATGGATTCGAACACAAGACCTTGCCGCCAGAATGCGTGCTCCACCGCGGCTACCAAGTAATTCCAGTGTTTACGTCAAAAGAATCCAAGTAACCTGCTTATTGATTATGAATGTAGGTCAGTTCGTGCGATGTACGAGCTTTCACCTGCATTGCCACATCTGTCTGTAGGCGGAGTTGACGTCTCGGCCAGCAAGACATGCGAAACTGTCGTAGGTAGATTACATTCTGGTATGGACAAAAGCAGCAAATGATACAGTCTTAACAATAGTGTGAAATAAATATGCCACCACAGTAGCTATATACAGGAACATGGCGCGAATGAAATTATAAGGAAATGTAGCAAGTAAAGAAGTCCGAATAATGCCTGGGGGAAAAAAATAAATAAGAATAAAAGAATAACTAATATTTGTGAAACCGAGACCAACGTGTATTGGTGAAAACTACCCCACAGTTATCATTGGCGCGTAAATTTAATACTGAATACTTATTATTATTATTGCGCGCGCGCGCGCGTGTGTGTGTGTGTGTCCGCTCTCTTTGAACTCAAGCGTAGTCCATCATGTCTACTACTTCTAATACACTGGACTGATCTTTGCGTGTGGATCACCTTTCCCTATTACCAGTGTCCCTCGTCATCAAAGATACTTGTAACTTACGTCCCCAAGCCAAGGACGAGAAGTCAACAGTTTAGTCCACCTTTAAAAATCGACATCTTTGCACTCCATTACCGCACAGACTCACTGTCACTCTTCAAAAGCCCGGAAATACTCATGCTGATTATTAAATTAGCAATGTGTTTAAAAGTCCGTCCAAATACCCCACTGACTCCCTTCTGAGCCATTGTTTCCAAACGTGGATACTCCGTTTGTTCAGGTGCACTCTCCACCCCATCCAAGAATGCCTTCACCACATCATCTTTATCATCACGTGACTTTCCTCCACCCTCAGGGACAGCAGCTAATCTATCAGCCAGCAGACACAACACTAAGTCACTTCTAACGCGGTGACTGGATAATAGAGGAGATTGATAGAGGAGATTGATACAGGAGACTGATACATGAAATTGATACAGGAGATTGATACAGGAGATTGATACAGGAGATTGATACAGGAAATTGATACAGAAAACTGATACAGCAGATTGATACAGCAGATTGATACCGGAAATTGATACAGCAGATTCATAAAGGAGAAGAAGACAAACAATTAGACAAAATTATAGACATATCGACAGGTCGACTGGCTCATGGCGGAACCGATGAATGGATGGATAGATGAAACATACACACACGTAGACAGACAAACAGACGGGGAAACAAATAGGCAGACAAACAGACAGAAAGATAGACATATCGACAGATTGGTACATATATCAATTGGTGCAAGAAGGAACCGGTGAATTGATGGATGGATGAAGACAGACAGATAAAAATACAAGCAGACAGACAAACAGACAATTCAGACACTGACAGGCAGACGGACGAGCGGACAAATAGACAGTCAATCAGACAGAAAGATAGACATAGTGACAGATCGGTACATATATCAAATGGCGCACGGAGAAACAGACGAATGAATGGATGAAGACAGACAGACAGACAGACAGACATAATCTGACTGACCGATGGTCAGACAGTCAGGTGGACGGGCGGGCGGCATATGGACGAACAGACAGAATGAGAGACAGAATGACAAACTTGCAGACAAGAAAATCTTGTTCACTGATGTTAATATTGGTTTGAAATATCTCCGAATATTTAATAATATTTACTAGAAGCAAGTAGCATATATCATGCCCCTGAACTTGTTAAAACAAAATGCATAGAACACAAACAGAAAACGATCGTCACAGAATTTATAGATTTGTCTTTGAAATATTGAAACTACGTCAGAAGTATCGCAATAACTCGACTGAGCTCTGTCTCTTTTCGTAAACAGATAATTGACCTCGTTTCTGATATCGACTTCTTCCTGATTACCAAATGTTTATTAACATATACACGGCAGAGGCAACCACGTATACACACTCATACGCATACAACTATCCCACTTTCACACACAGAACTATAGGACACCGAAAATATTTATTGAAGAAAGCTTGAAAGAAACAAATCCCCGCACGCTAGTTACGGTTGGCCATCATGGCAACATAATCCGTTTCTGCAAGTTGTAGAATCTGCTGAGAAATTTTGTCTGCAGACAAGCAGATCATTCTGTGAATTATAACAGATAAAGAGGTGGGAGAAAGTATTGGATTTTGAGATACTGAAACAAAATTAGTACTTAATCATCAGGTGTGTCTGGGCTGTTACTTCTTCTGCCTATTTTTCTTCCTCCTAATCTTCTTCTTCTTCTTCTTCTTCTTCTTCTTCTTCTTCTTCTTCTTCTTCTTCTTCTTCTTCTTCTTCTTCTTCTTCTTCTTCTTCTTCTTCTTCTTCTTCTTCTTCTTCTTCTTCTTCTTATTCTTCTCTTCTTCGTTATTGTTTTCTCCTTCTCTTGCTTCTGCTATTCCTCCTCCTCCTCCTTCTTTTTCTTCGTCTTCTTCATATTCATCCTATTTTTCTCCTCTTCCTTCGCTTTCTTCTTCTTGACTCACTTCTTCTGCTTCTGCTTCTTATCATCCTCCACCTCTTCCGCCTCCTTCTTCATGTTAGAATCTTTTATTAATTTCTTGTCACCTTCTCCTTTTTCTTTTTCTGTTTAGTTTAGTTTAGTCGACGGGACCAACATCACGGCACACGGGTGTAACCCATAAGTGCTCTATTCTACTTCCTAACTCAAGCCTGAGTAGGGAGAATCTCAGCTCAGTGCACGAACTCCGAAGCACCGGCGAGAATCTCAGCTCAGTGCACGAATTCCGAAGCGCCGGCGAGGATCCTAAAATACTTCAGGTAGATTTTTAACTCAAAATTTTGCCCGGGCAGCGCCGTTAGGCTACTCTTTTTCGATTTCTAACTGTTAAGATATAGAATGTCTACAAAAGAAACACCCGTGTTTGATGCATGTTGCTGTGCCTGAGAGCTGATTTTAGAGTCCGAACTATATATGGATGGATGTCTTCTCACTGGACTAATATTTACTGAGCAAACAAGGAAATACAGATGGATTCAAGATGTGACAGATATTGTAAACATGCCACTGGCAGAGACAGGGCCTCGAGCTTATGGTCGAGAAAAGTGTCCAAAGACTGTTACTGAGTGATAGCTCTGCACACGACAAATCTTTATCAAACTGATACTATAGATTTATCTCATTTGGACAACAATCCATTTCTGATTAATGTCCGAAATGTGGCTGATCAATCACAGAATTATTAATCTGAGGCCGGAATGGGCCTCAGTGGTAACTTCTCTCGTGAGGTTGAACGGGATAGCGGCAATTGAAGAAAGAAATGTAGTCTCGGAATAGGATAATAGAACTGGGAGGATGACCACAGTAGAATGTATACCCACGGTACGAGTGTGGAAAACAATGTATATACAATATATAGTCAAAAATACAACCTGAAATAGGAGAAGAACAATGTGGGTTTGTAGAAGGCAAGGGTACAGTGAATGCTGTGTACATGCTGAGAATAGTAATTGAACGTTCTGTAGAAGTAAACAAAGATCTACATCTTTGCTTTATTGACTACACAAAGGCTTTCGATAGAAAAATACATGCCAACATGATAAAGATGCTTGTAGATCTACAAATTGATGGGAAAGACCTTAGACTTATAAAAAAACATATATTGGAAGCAACAAGCTGCCATCAGAACTGATAATGAATAGGTCAATATCAGCCTATAAAGAGAGGTGTGAGACACGGATGTGTAAAGTCTCCAGATCTTTTTTTCCTTGTACATTGACAATATTTTCAGAACTATAGTAAATGTAAAAGGAATTATCATTCGGTGACGAAACATCAATAATATTAGATGTGCAGATGATACAGTATTTATTGCAGACAATGAGCAGGATCTGGAACATTTAGTAGGTGCGGTTGTTGCACACAGTGAACAACTTAGGCTAGAATCAAATTATAAAAAGACACAGATTATGATCGTCACTAAGAAGAAGGAAATATCAACAATTTAATATACAAGTAAATGGGAATATTCTCATACAAGTGAATCGGTACAATTATCTCGGAACAGTCGTAACATCTGATGGGAGATGCCTTGAAGAGATTAGAACAAGAATCGCCATGGCGAAAGTAGCCTGTTGCAAGATGAAAAACATACCGAACAATAAAAAGATGTCCATTTCAAAGAGAAAAAGAGTGTTTAGGTGCTGCATAGAAAATGTACTTTTGTATGGATGCGAAGCGAGGACAATAAGCAGTAAAGTTGAAAAACATCTGATGGCTGTGGAAATGTGGTTTTTGAGGAAAATGCAAAGAATACCATGGACATACAGAAAGAAAAAAAAAACAATGACCAAGTCCTACAAGAAACAAATTAAAATTTAAACTGATTAGAGAAATTAAACTTAGACAGTCAACATTTTGTGAGCATGTTATGAGAAGAAATAAATTGGAAAAATTGGTAACAACTGGCAAGATCGAGGGGAAAGAACAAGGGGAAGACTGAGAAGTAAATACCTGGATGGCTTAGCAATGTGGCATGGTCGAAACAAGAACACGGAGCGGATCCACGACTCTGGTGATCGAATGAGATGGCGAGATATGACCACCCATGTTAACCGGCTTGGCACATGATGGATGGATAGATCATCATCATCATGTGACTTGCGATTTGGCGTAAGCGTTCAAGCCATATTATGTCCTTAGTGTTCTTGATCAACTCTGTTGATGATATTCCTCCATGCCACCGTCTCAGGCCATCCAATATCATTTCTCTCTGGCTGCCTATGACTGCCGTTTTTCCAACTGATCTTTCCCGTTGTCACGATATTCGCCAATGACTCTCTCTCTCTCTCTCTCTCTCTCTCTCTCTCTCTCTCTCTCTCTCTCTCTCTCTCTCTCTCTCTCTCTCTCTCTCTCTCTCTCTCTCTCTTATCATCGCATGACAAAAGAATGTTGTTTTCACTTTTGTGTAGAAGCTTGGTGACTTAGTTTATGATGTTAATTGTCCGAAAATCTTCGCATAAAATTGCTACTGTTCTTTTTGGTAGATCTATGAATACAGATTTCAGCATAGCAATAAGTATATAGCCACTGTTGTAAATATCATTCACCATTTTAGTTAATACTTCTATTCCAACTTATCCCAGTACTTCTAATTCATCTATTGTGATTTCATCTAGCCCGGCTGTTTTTCCTTTCTTCATATGTGTAATAGCGTCCGATACCTCTTTTAGAATAGATGGACCTTCTAAGTTAGTTTCTTCTGTTAATTCTGCTCTTTCTCTATCATATGATTCTCTTATATACTCATTCCAAGTCTTTATTATATCACATTCTTTAAAACATATCTTTCCTGTTTTAAATTTATATCACCCTGTGTTTACTCTTATTTTCTTCTTCCTGTAAACTCACTGATTTGTCTGTGCATATTTGTTGGTATCTTTTATATAATTTAATTCAATTGTTTACGCAATTTTATTTGGCCCTCTACACATTTATGTCTTAATTCTGTGTTTGTCTTATATACAAATATAAACACTGTAAACAATAATAAAATTCGAGTCGCGCCAGTGACTTATGAGAGTATGGAGCCGGTCGCTCAGAAAGTCGTGGCGTGCTGATGAGCGTAATCTAGCCTAGGAATCAACATACAGCTGAAAGATGCTGGATGTTGACCGCAATATCCTGAAACAGGATGGAAACGCTGAAAAAAAAAAAAAAAAGCAATAATAAACCGTAAAAAACATGTTCTTTTTATGTATTTTAGGAAACCTCTTCATATGCAATCTGTTTCAACTGTACATCGTTCGACTTTAGACCTTATGGCCATTGGTACATCCAGCAATGGAACATTTCTGTTACACCCCTTTCCCCTTGATACTCTAGGCACGTGCTTGTTTTACTGAACAGTTAATCCATGCGGAGAGAGGGCTCCAAGACGGTAAGGAAACCTTTTGGCTGAATGTATAGCGAAGACGTATAGTGGATGGTGATGATGATGATGATGATGATGATGATGATGATGATGATGATGATGATGATGATGACGATGATGATGATGATGATGATGATGATGATGATGATGATGATGATGATGATGATGATGATGATGATGATGATGATTATAATGATGACGATATTGAACAGCCATCAACAGTGACCTTGCTTGCTTGCTTGCTTGTGTTCGTTGGCTTGAGCTCCAACGCGAAGTCCTGTATGTCGGATGAGGGCATACTGTTGTCCAACATCAGTGTGATGTCATACAGGACCTGAGGTTTGCGTGAGTATCCGTTGTCCCATGTCTGGCTTATTGGTGTGCAGACTGGTGGTTCCTCGCCGTACAGGCAGACACTCTCCGACTTCGGAGGAATCGGCGATCCTACTGACTTTAGCCAGGACCCCGAAGGGACCTGTTGCCCAGGACGCTCGACGAGGACGCGTCAATAGGTCTTGGCCAGTATATAACCCGGCCCTGGTGCCTTGGAAACACCTCTGCGTCCCACAGTGCCCTTAAAATGCAGCACTTGTAGTTCATTCCTTTATGCCTCCACACTGTCTAACGCTGTTTCAGCAAATGAGATAGAATAACCAAATTAATAAAATGCTTGGCAATTTTCAGTTCTGTCTAGCTGAATGTATAGCGAAGACTTATGGAGAATGATGATGATGATGATGATGATGATGATGATGATGATGATGATGATGATGATGATGATGATGATGATGATGATGATGATGATGATATTCAACAGACA
>JACEFZ010015258.1:312500-320000 GCA_014155875.1 Cepaea nemoralis
TATATATATATATATATATATATATATATATATAATATGTATATGCATACAGGAAGTCGCAGTGAATCCCAGCATTTGTTGGCTGTTAGTGATTCCTGAGCAAGATTACGTTCAGTAGTTTGCCATTACTTTCTGAACGAGAGGCACCAAAATTATTTCATAAAAGCCAACGCAAAGCGGTCTGTTGTCAAGTTACCCGCAGCTGTGTATCGAACGCTGGCATGCGGAATTACGAACTGCGTCCGTAAGATCTTCGCCACGGAGCAGGTGTTTCCATTGTACATTGACTATATAATGAGAACGACAGAAAATGTGCCACGGGTACTTGCAGGTGGACACAGAATAAATAACTTACCTTATGTTGATGACACCGTCTTTTGATAGCAACAAGTCAGAAGGAACATGACAGATGCAGTGGTTGTAGAAAGTGAAATAAATGGGCCTTACCTTAGCGTATAGAAGTAATGGTGATATCAAAGAAACAGATCGTGCCTAAATGTATAAATAATAATAATAATATAAATATTAAAATAATTAATTGTGTATTATTTATTTATCTATTTTTTAAATTAATTACAAAATTAAATATTCTTGTTGTGAGACAATTGTAAACATGCAAATATATAGGCACATTAGATGGAAGATGCACCACCGAGATAAAGAACAGAATAGGGCAACCACGCATCGCATTCTATCAACCGAAGAACTGTTTATGCAATAAGTCCTTGCCAACGGAAGTTAGAAACATAATTCTTGGATGTTACATTGAACCAATTTTCACATACAGCTGCGAAACCTGGACAATGAGTAAACAAGGGAAAAAAAATTCTTAGAAGCCCTGAAGATGTTGTTTTATAAAAAAAAAAAAAAAAATTGCTTAAAATTTCTTGGACAGCCAAATTTAATAATCTGGAATTTAAGGAGGCTAAGTCACAAAGACAACTTATCACACACTTCAGAAAGGGGCAGTCATAATTTATTGGCCACGTTATGCGAAGACAAAATCGGGGACAACCGGTAAGATTTATGGAAACAGAAACTGAGCAAGACAGCGAGAAAAATTCTGGACATTCTTATCATGACACAGAAGGTAGTAAGTACATCGATTTACCCATGACATAGGAGTGGCAAGTAAAGGGCAGTGACACGGGAAGGGAGTAAACACAACGATGTATCCATGTCATAGGAGATCGTGGATAAGCATGATCGCTTACGCCTGTCCCCAAGGCACTTGATGATTACAAATTCATTTGAAAGAGAGAGAGAGAGAGAGAGAGAGAGAGAGAGAGAGAGAGAGAGAGAGAGAGAGAGAGAGAGAGAGAGAGAGAGAAAGAGAGAGAGAGAGAGAGAGATGTATACAACATAAACGCAAAATATTTAAGATGATTGATTCAGACAAATAACATTTAGGAGAATCAAATATTTCTCCGGAGCTTCCACATAATTCTTGACTATTGTGCTAATTGTCTATTATTCGCTTCCATATATCATGATGGGCTCCAAACGCCTCTTGATGTCGCTTTTTCGCTCATCGATTGACACAGCTATATTGCAGAGTATATTCTTCAGTTTTTCAAAATATAATAATGATTATGAGTCCGTTTTCTTCTATGTTCATTTCTTGTAGAATGTCAATATTTTGCTGTAACAGAGTAACTCGTATGAGGACGTAATACTGGCGGGAGCAAAAAATAAAAAAAACTGGGGAAGACGTTAGCTCTCCATTTCTTGTGCACGAGAACGTACCACGAGGTAAATACGTAGGGGATTTGGGGGTTAAGAGTTGTTTGTTGACAAGGGCAGTTTTCAACTGGGTTTCCACCGAGATGAACGAAAGTTTTAGTTAGGGATCCACCGAGAATGGATATGATGATGATTCGAGGAATATAATGCTCCATATCAGGAATATTATAGAAATAATCAAGTAATTTAATTATTATCACTGGAGAATCTATTTGGATTATTGTAAATATGTGAAATTGTGAACTTCCATTTATGCTCATGTAGTTCTAGATGTGCATTAAAACAATTGATAATAAGCGAAGGTGACATGAAATTTGTTTAGTGTGAACTGAAGATTTGATTCATCTGTCAAATGCACAGGACCCATTCCAGCGATATGACACCGTGTTAAGATGTTTCTCAAGAAGTGTAATATTCCACAGCTATAAGATTACGGACGCGATTCCATAGACTGGATGGCTGTTAGTGCTGAAGGTCAACCGTAGAGGGTGAAGCATGTATCTATGATGCTGGATGTCCACTGATAAGATAATCCCCGCACTGATTATGAGCCAAATTTCTTTGTTTTATCGTCTTTAGTAGCCAACCGTCTTCAATATTCATAGCTTGTCGTATCGATGCATTTGTTCTTTTCTGAATCCAAGATATTCTTAGAACCCGTCTAAAACATCTATATTCAAAGGCATTTATGCGCTGTTCCGCGTGTGTAGTAACTGTCCAGGTCTCATGTTGCAATGGGAAAGATGCATGCTTTTAAAAATTCTAATTTTTGTAGGTCTGTCTGTCCCACGCCACAATTTATTCAGTTGTTTTAATATTTGAAGAGCAATAGATATTCATACTTTAATTTCTTTCACTGTGTCACCATGGTTTGTAATTAATGACCCAGGATATTCTAAATTGTCCCCTACCTCCAGTTTTTCCTCATTAACATAATATTTATTTCTTCATATTAGTTTTATTTGTATACATTATCGTTGCCTTTGCTATGTTAAGATATAAGTTGTGATTTTCAATATTATTTTGGTTTAAGGTTATTAGTGTTATTTTTGGTGTGGATAGTAATACTGTATCATCAGCATATCGAATCTCTCATATTTCAAGACCACCGATATTTAGGGCATCAAATTGCTCCTTGCTTATATCATCTCTTACACTTCTCATTATATTTTCGGCGTACATGTTAAACAAATATGGTGACAGCACACAGATCTGACGGACTCCTTGCTTGATTTCAAACCTGTCTGATGTCTCGCCATCTATTCTAACTTGCTTGTTGGTCTAGATCAGGAGTGTCAAACTCAATAACTCAGCGGACCAAAACTCAAATCACACGTAACGTTACCGGTCGAACAGGATAAACATTCAATAAGCCGAAAATTAAACCTTTTTTAAACATTAATATAAATTAAAACAGAAAAAAAGAGATGTGCAGTATCAGTCGTGTCATACTTTTATCGGCAGTAAGGAAGAATGCTACAAAATCTTTGCCTTTATTATTTTTGTTTTTTATCAGCCGTATTTTCACATTAGTGGACATCTCACAAACCAGGTCAAAAACAGTATTTCTGCTAAGGCTTACCTTTGCAAACATCTGCTTTTTGTCTAAACACAAGACGTCACACACTTTCATCATGCAGCGCTTCAGAAACTACTTCTGTAAATGGTCGGCCTGATTTTCCGATTTCCTCCGCCACAATAAAACTTGCTTTCACAGCAGCTTCAGTTTGTGATTTTGCTGTGGTGAAAAACATCTGCTGCGGTGTTAGATGCCTCTTCAATTCTTCTACCTTCTGCTCTGCATTCAGGCTGTTAAACTTGGCTTGATGTTTAGTCTCGTAGTACCGTCTCCGATTATATTCTTTGATCACAGCCACATTATCTCCACAAATTAGACAAACAGGTTTACCACCAATATTAGTAAAGAAATATTCCGCCTCCCAGCGGCTTTGAAAGGCTCTGTTTTCAGAATTAACTTTTCTCTTGGTCATTTTAAAGGCTAGCTTTGATTTAAAAAAAAAAAAAATGTGCATCTACCGACAGACGCTTGATTGATATCAGGTTAGCCTTAGCGGGAAAAGGTGATGTAATATCCAGGCACTACACTGCTTTCATTTCTTATGCGCCAATCCAAAACGAGCAATTGAACGTTGCTAAGTCACTATAATGACGAACATCAACTCACTACAAAACTTTTATTTTCGCTTAATCTGATGGAAGCGAGAACACTGTCAGGTAGCTTATCATTCGGCAAGGCTGCTAATTATGGAATGTGATTTGCACTTTATATCGTGGCTATTAAGAAATAGTTTTGCCTAAAATTCTCTCTTGGGCCGATTATATTTGTACGTCGGTTTCAGACCTCTCTGGCCTTATATGATTGATTGTACACCGGGCCTGATGTGGCCCGAGGGCCTTGAGTTTGACACATGTGGTTTAGATAGAGCATCTCTATGAGTTGTACTACACGTGGCTTAAAGCCCATTTTCCTCATGATTTCCCAAAGTTTCTGACACAGCCTTTGAATAATCCAAAAAACATAAGAATAGGTTTACATTATTTTCTCTACACGTCTCTATTATTAAACGCATGTTGAGTATGTGATCTCTTGTTCCCCTTCCTTGTCTAAATCCAGCTTTAACCACGTTAATTTCTTCTTCAATTTTCTTACGAAGTCTTCCCATTATGCTTTTTTAGTAGAATATTATTTGGATGAATGATCAGGGCAACTGTTCTATAGATCGAGCATAATTACAAAACAGACAGCGAAAGAGAGAGACATATGGACAGAGACAGTAAGACAATGAGAGATAAACAGACAGAAAGTAACACAGAAATGAGGCAAGGAGATATGAGAAAAGAAAAAAAAACAGTGAGAGATACAGATAACACAAGACAGATAGTCAAGATAAGATAAGTAGAAAGATGTAGAGAGATCGAGAAAGTCAGCTTGATAATCAAGGAAGATTAGAGAAACAGAGAAAAGCCGAGATGGAGAAGGGGAGATAAAGAAGGGGAGATGGAGAGCGGGAGATGGTACGAGGAGGGAGAGACAATGAGAGAGAGAGAGAGAGAGAGAGAGAGAGAGAGAGAGAGAGAGAGAGAGAGAGACAAACATAGAAAAATAGAGACATGAACAAAAACATAAAGATGGAAAGATAATAATAGATAAACATACAGAGAGATGGAAAGTGTGTGACAGAGAAAGAGGGACACGGAGATATGGATATGGAGAGAGATAATGACAGGAGGAGATATAGATAGAGAAAGATGCATTTGGTGACAAGTAAGATGTGTAGAAGGAATCAGAGAAATTAGCACGTCCATTAAGTGGTCAAATAAAAATAGACAAATAGAGACAAGGTGAGATGGACTGAAGGAGAGAGAGGGAGAGAGAGAGAGAGAGAGAGTGAGAGAGAGAGAGAGAGAGAGAGAATGGATAGAATAGAGAGAGGTAGAAAGAGAGAGACGTGGGTGGAGACAGATGGAAAGTTAGAAAGACTCAGATAAACAGGCAAAGAGATGGAGAATGATTAAGAAAGTTAGTCAAAGAGCGAGATCTTGACAGAGAAAATTACAGGGAAGTAGATAAATAAAGACACACAGTTGGTCGCAGTAAGATGGACAGAGAGTCAAAGAAACGTAGTCGCAGAGACGGTTCGAGAAAATTTGGCAGACAGATAAGGCGAGGTGAACAGAATGGGAGACTGAGAGAGAGAGAGAGAGAGAGAGAGAGAGAGAGAGAGAGAGAGAGAGAGAGAGAGAGAGAGAGAGAGAGAGAGGGAGAATAGAAGAGAAGAGAAGGGCATGAAAAGCTAAGGTCAATGACCCCATCAGCAACTCCCACGCCCTGGTGTCTTAGCTGGGGGTCCTCCCAAATTAGACTGCCAGATCTCCGGAAGCGGCAACAATGACAGATTACCCGCAAACAGGGAGGCAATCCACCTAAGTATCCAATGACTCAAACCCGCTAGGAAATCCACATTTATAGATCCGTGTGCATATCACCACAGGAATCTTCCGGATGTAATGTTGGACCCGTGTTGCTGTTGTATATTCGAATTTGTAAACTTCACACAGGTTGCCTGTTCCACCCAGCTTAAAATGGGTACCAATAAATGTCTTCGGAAATAAACGTGGCGTGGTACTGACCACAACAACCACGTGCTAGTTCATCTCATCTCAACTTGTTCCTCTTGCACAGTGTGTATTGTTAATGACTGCAGATTTTATTTTTTTAATTGCCTTTGCAAGGTTTGTATTCGCCCTCTGTGGAGTTAATGCAATATAATAGGTAAATACAAAACTTGGAACGGTAATATTTTCAACAACTGCACAGTCATTGACAATACACTCTATACCTTGCGGTGTCGGGTTCAAGCATAAACAGTGAGAAAGTGGCCGTTTAAGGGCTTCATGTATCGATATTCCCTTGGACTCTGCTATTTCCTCTGTCCGTCGCTTACATGGTCGGCCGCTTCTTCTGCTTCTATTTGGTCTGTACATCATTGTTTGATGTCTTATACTGTTAGTTGATAATGTCAACTGGTATATGAAATATGGGTTCAACACCTCAAGCCCTTAGTTGATAATGTCAACTGGTATATGAAATATGGGTTCAACACCTCAAGCCCTTAGTTGATAATGTCAACTGGTATATGAAATATGGGTTCAACACCTCAAGCCCTTAGTTGATAATGTCAACTGGTATATGAAATATGGGTTCAACACCTCAAGCCCTTAGTTGATAATGTCAACTGGTATATGAAATATGGGTTCAACACCTCAAGCCCTTAGTTGATAATGTCAACTGGTATATGAAATATGGGTTCAACACCTCAAGCCCTTAGTTGATAATGTCAACTGGTATATGAAATATGGGTTCAACACCTCAAGCCCTTAGTTGATAATGTCAACTGGTATATGAAATATGGGTTCAACACCTCAAGCCCTTAGTTGATAATGTCAACTGGTATATGAAATATGGGTTCAACACCTCAAGCCCTTAGTTGATAATGTCAACTGGTATATGAAATATGGGTTCAACACCTCAAGCCCTTAGTTGATAATGTCAACTGGTATATGAAATATGGGTTCAACACCTCAAGCCCTTAGTTGATAATGTCAACTGGTATATGAAATATGGGTTCAACACCTCAAGCCCTTAGTTGATAATGTCAACTGGTATATGAAATATGGGTTCAACACCTCAAGCCCTTAGTTGATAATGTCAACTGGTATATGAAATATGGGTTCAACACCTCAAGCCCTTAGTTGATAATGTCAACTGGTATATGAAATATGGGTTCAACACCTCAAGCCCTTAGTTGATAATGTCAACTGGTATATGAAATATGGGTTCAACACCTCAAGCCCTTAGTTGATAATGTCAACTGGTATATGAAATATGGGTTCAACACCTCAAGCCCAATGCGCTTTAGGGCGCCTAAAATGGTCCTTTACTTACTTTACTTTACAGTATTGTAGGTGACCGAACGCCACATAAGACAATATGCGCTCAGTGGTCATACTGTCACCTAAGAGGGGGGGGGGGGAAGAGAGCTGAGTGGTCTTGAGGTATGGTGTCCTCCTCGAGTGCTGCAGGTCCTGGATTCAAGTCCCGGTGAGGGACGAGATTTTGTCACGTGGACTTTTAGTAGCAACATTTCCCCTGGTCTCTGGGTAGTGAGATCGGACGCCGTGTTGTTGCTAACGTAAAACATCCCTTGGCAGTTGGAAATCGAAAAAGAGTAGGCT
>JACEFZ010015258.1:325000-410540 GCA_014155875.1 Cepaea nemoralis
AACAAACGTTATTTAACGGACATTTTGTGCAGTGTAATCTAAAACTATCTTTTAAGCAGATAAGAATAAACGTTTTGCAGTAATAGATCCGCCGCCCACGCAATGCCAGGCCAGGTGAGGAAATAGCCAATGATGATCGAGCTTTTGGGTGAGTTAATACGTTCGCGCGCTGGCGTGCCAGTGCGAAATATTAATGACGTCACCTTTATGTCCTCTGTGGCTGTCTTCTTTACTTCTTTTCATTATTCTTAATCACTCTTCGTTTTCTCCTCCTACTCTTTTATTTACTTTATAGTTTATCTAAAATTTAGTTTACGTGAGAGTTGTCGCAGAACTGTTTCGAATATTTTAGTTTTTCTGTGAGCATAGGGGCAAGAAATAAATAAGTGTTATTTTGAAGATAAGGATTCTCCGTTATTATCTGTTAGTTCTGGATTGAATTCATATTTCTTCACCGGCCCAGGCGAGTCGTAAACACAAAGGTAAGTATGCATGGTATTCGTGTATACTTATTTTATTATTGTCTTCTTCTTCTTCTTCTTCTTCTTCTTCTTCTTCTTCTTCTTCTTCTTCTTCTTCTTCTTCTTCTTCTTCTTCTTCTTCTTCTTCTTCTTCTACAAATCCTCTCTTCCTCCTCTTTCTTCTCAGCGTCCTCCTTCCTCTTCTTCTTCCTTCTCCTGTTCTTGTTCTGTTTTACTTCGTCTTCGTTATTTTTATTTTTTGTTGTTGCTTTTCTGAGTATTATTAGTAAAATTATTATGTCTTCGTCCTCCACATCTTCTTCTTCTTCCTCTTCTTCTTATTAGTAGTATTATTAATCGTCGTCTACTTCTTTCTCTTCTTCTGCTTCTTCCTCTGCTTCCTCCACCAGCTGCTGCTGCTTCAATTCCTTTTCCCACCCGACACATCTGCTCTTCTTCATTATCTTTCATCTTAAATCGCTTGTATTTCTTCTCACGATTCTCTTCAAAACACTCACTCGTTTTCTTGCCCCAGTAGATCTATTAGACGCCAAGACGCCGTTTGTTTTTATCTCTGATAATGCAATTTTGGTTCTCACACTAGTAATCAGCAAGCTTTCATCCACTCCCACGCTTGATAAAATGGAAGAGTTGAACATAAATTTAAATCTTCATGTTCAAGTATCAAAGACGTTCTCTTTTAATTTACACCTCTTTGTAAACTGTCATTAAATGCAATGAAGTGGCCATACGTGCGTGTCATAAAACAGGTGTGATGTGTCTCTTATTTTGAATAACGAAGACACAAACAATAGATTGCACGATTTATTGTCTGGCACATATCGCTGCATCTCATCAGGTATATACTGCAGAAATCACACAACATAAAATAAAGCAGATACATCCTTCAAGCTGAAATATACACATATTGGCACAGTAATTGCAATTGTCTACCACGGTGATTGTAAACTGACTATCGTGTTTATTTGCACAAAGCTGGCCTATGCAGGTTAATCATGAAGGCTTCTGCGATCTTTAACAAGTGACTGTTTTGTGTGTTAAACAACATGCGACACGCATTGTCCCTATCAATCACACAGCCACCATTGTGGTTGATTACGAAGCAAAGATATTTAAAGTAGGCGACAATTTCTTTCTAAATTATTATATATAAAATATGTGAATGGCCGGTTTCCGAAATGTGCCTTCCAATCCATGACGTAGGAGGTTTGTGGTGTGTCGGTTTGGCCAGGTTCCTATCATTGTTGTGTATCATCTTGTCAATCCAATTGGGTATGTGTTCGACCAGCCTGTTGTTTAATTGCCTCTCTGATCTGCCGATGTAAGTAGACTGGCACCTGCATGCAAATTGGTAAATGCAATTATCGCTCTTATTGCTTGTGATTCCTTTGCAAAACTGAAGTGTAACTCTTAATTTAATGCCTTAGTGTTGAGGTGGTCTGTCTCCCGAAAAGAGATTGCATCTATCGGAGCCTATAGGACACGCTTGGGCAAGGTTGAGTACCTGGTTAGTTCCCTAATTAGAGTAAAGTGAAACCATGTGAGCAGGTGATGGATTGAGCTGGAGAGTGGTCGACAGATTGTTGTAGGTCATAGTCTCAAGTTTCACAACTGTAGACAGAGGATATATTTATAGAGACAGCGATTGTAGTACAGACCATTATGGGATCTGTTTATAGAGACAATAGGTGTGGTGACGGAGCAGTATGGGGTCTGTTTATAGAGACAACAGTTGTGGTCAAGGACAAGTATGTGATCTGTTTATAAAAACAATGGTTGTGGTTACATAAAAGTATGGGATCTGTTTATAGAGACAATGGTTGTGGTCACGGACCAGTATGGGATCTATATATAGAGACAACGGTTGTTGTCACAGAACCGTATGGAATCTGTTTATACAGACAACGATTGTGGTTACAGACCAGTATGGGATCTGTTTATAGAAACAAGGGTTGTGATCACAGAGCAATATGGTATCTGTTTGCAGAGACAGCGATTGTGGTCAAAGACCAGCATATTATCTATGCATATAGACAATAGTTGTGTTCACCGAGCCGTATGGTCATTGACAAAACGAAAAGCATTAGCAGACTACCTTCCTTACAGGTGCCTAGGCAATCACGATTCATCAAAATGGTCGTGAAAGACCTTAGACTTGTTAAAATAAATTGGAAACAAGAAGCTGACTTAAAACGTTGAGTTCAATTGAGAAAAGAAAGTCAAGAAAAGACATTACAGCACTCAGAACATTCCCATACGTGCCCTGTCCTCATCTGCAGCAGCCAGCGAAGAGTTCCAATACTAATGGTACCAGTAGCAGTCTGATTATGTCCGTCTGGCCTTTCCTCGGAGCTGACATACAGATTGATAATACAGTAGGTCAATATCAGCTTGTCAAGAGAGATGTACGACAAGGATGAGTAATGTATCCATATTCTTTTTTCAAAATATGTTGTATGTCATTTACAGGATGTCGCAGTCAACTCCAGTATTTATTGGCCTAATGTGGTTTGCAAGGCAATTGTACTTTCAGTTGTTTGTCATAACTTTGTGAAAATCAGCGCAAAGCGACCTACACCCAAATCGAAAATCGGTTGGGGAACACTTTGTGGCCACTAAGACAGTTCATAAATAAATTCATATAATATTTTTAACGCTCATAGAAGAGAGAAGAAGGAAGTAGAGACTTGAGGACGCACTTAGACATCATAAAAATTGAAAACTATAGTTACCGACCGGGATTCGAACCTCCAAATGACGATGGCGCCTATATGCGTAGAAGTACACATGTTCCTGCTGCGAGGCGCCTTCGTCATTTGGAGGCGACAGGTTCGAATCCCGGTGGGTAACTATAGCTTTCAAGTTTTATGTTGTCTAGTTCGTCCTCTAGTCTCTATTTCCTTCTTCTCACTTCTATGAGCGCCAAACCGGTTAAGGCTGACATTGAACCCGGTGTGTCGGAATTATGAATCTCCGTTAATAACCCCCAAGCCATAGTTACCTAGCTGCATATCCTCTACAGGACATAGCAGTCAACTCCTGAATGTTTTGGCCATTTTTGATCTCTTGGCAAGTTTACGTTTGCCATTACTGTCTGAACAACCTACACTCATAACATTTTCATAAAACACCAAAGCAAGGCGGTCTGCTGCCAAAACGCCTGCAGCTGTGTTTTGAACTCGGTATGCAGGATTACGCTCTGCGTACGTAACCCCAAGCCATAGACGCTGACATCTTCCCTAGTCGGTGACAATGCTATGAGAAATGTATATGAGCTTGATCGCCAACGGAGGACATAACTTCATATAATGTCACATGTACAGATGATACACTACTGATTGCAGACAACAAGCAATGATGTATAGAACAAATGGAAGCAGAGGAAGAGGACGACCACGTAAACAATGGACAGAGGGAATAGCAGAGTCCATGGGAATCTCGATAATGAAGCCTATAAACGGGATTGCTCTCCCGCTGTTTATACTTCACCTCGACACCGAAAAGTACAAGAGAAACAAGACGAGATAAGATGAGATGAGATGAGATGAGATGAGATGAGATGAGATGAGATGAGATGAACAGGATCCGCAACATTTAGTAGACGCGGTTATTGTACACAGTGAGCGACATGGGTATGACTAAATTGTAAGAAAAAATAGATTATTGTTGTCTCCACAAAGAAAGAAATGCCACAGAGGAACAACCATGAAAATGGGAACATTCTCAAACAAATGAATCGATACAACTATCTCGGAGCAGTTATATCATCAAATTTAAGGTGCCTTGAAGGGATTATAAAAGAATATCTATGACAAAGACAGACTTCTGCACTCTTTCCCCAAAAATGCTGTCAGCTGCCACCAGAAAATGTGCTAAGTGCTAAATAAAACTTGTCCTGGTGTAAGCATGTGAAACATGGACAAGATGCAGGCAAGCTGAGAAACATCTCATAGCGGTGGATATGCGATTTCTGAGGAAACTGCAAAGAATACCATAGTTAGTTAGTTAGTTAGTCGCGGTTCCAACTTCACAGCAACGGGACGTCCCCAGTATGCTCCGTTCCTGTCCCTGTGAATATCACATAAAATGCTCTTCACTGCCCCATCAACTACTATTAGTCACTAGAAAACTAGCGGTCACACATTACTGCATATGGCAAAACCAGTTCGTTTGGCGACAAAGCCAGCTATGCCATTTTCCAGATCATGCAGGTCACGCCACAAACAACCGCGGACAGATAGTAAAAGCATTTCCCTGTGCACAATGCAGCCGCCAGAATATCAACACAAAAGTCCTCCACGAAACATACAGTTCATCTTTGATTGAAGCGGCAGTCATTTTTCCGTCCGGATGTTTTTTTTTTCTATATGTTACCAACACAGTCTAGATATCTCTAGATGTTGTTTGTTCCGTTTCTACACGTTTTCTGTCAAAGAAAAGTGGCAACCCTGCTGAGCCAGCTACGCCATTTTTCCAAACATGCAGTTCTCAATTCACGCCACAAACAACCGCTGACAGATGTAAAAGCATTTCACTGTACATAATGCTGCAGCCAGAATGCCAACACAAAAGTCCTGCACGAAAAATACAGTCCATCCTTGATACAAGCAGGGCGACGGAACCTTACACTTCCAGTCCAACATGAGGAAAATGCGAATGCAAACGGTAGCCACGAGCATAAACACTCCAGATACCTTAACCATTTCAATGCCTATCCTCCATGTTCATGACCGGAAGTCAAAAAATACCATAGAGGGAACCAATAAGAAATCATACAAACAACAATTTCATCATCATCAAGTGCCATGCCGACTGGTGCAGGCGTTCATGACTCTCCACAGATCTCTGTCTTTGATTTTCTGGTTTTCTGGATCAACTCCCCTGTTGATATTCCTCCATGCCACTGACGCAATCCATCCAGGATCATTTCTCTTGATCTGCTTCTGTCTCTCTTCCCATCGATCATTCCAGTTATCACGATTGTCTCCAATGCCTCTCTTCTCATCACACGACCAAAGAAAGCTCTTTGTCTCTTTCTTATTGTTGTATTTAATGTTCTAGTTTCATTAACCTCTTTCATGCAGTCGTTGTTAGTTACTCTGGCAGTCCAAGGAATTCGCAACATTCGTCTCAGGAACCACATTTATGTCGCTTCCAATCTCTTCCTAATTTGTTCATTTACATTCCAAGATTCACAAGTTAAAACCGTAAATTGATTAGAGAACGAAAGAACGAACGAACGAACGTACGAACGAACAAACAAACAAACAAACTTTATTTTCAAGGGATTAAGAATGTCCGTCTTACATTCTGCCCTTGTTATCTCTCTGCAGTCATACATTATTTCATCCATAAATCTTATGAAGCTAATCTTAGACAACACCAAAACCAACAGAACAATAAGGGCGACAGGGGTTAAGGACGTTGTCCGTAATCCTGTATTCTCACGTCTGAAAAGCAGCTGCGCGAGATTCGGCAGTAGATTTAGTCTCGTTAGTTATTTACGGATGTTTATGAGCCGGTCGTTCAGAAAGCAATGGCAACTTACTGAACGTAAAACTTCCCAAGACATCAACAACAGCTGAAAAATGCTGGTATTGAATGCAATGTCATGTAAAGGATATCTTCTTCTTCTTCTTCTTCTTCTTCTTCTTCTTCTTCTTCTTCTTCTTCTTCTTCTTCTTCTTCTTCTTCTTCTTCTTCTTCTTCTTCTTCTTCTTCTTCTTCTTCTTCTTCTTCAGCGTTCCGAGCCATTGAGGTTCTTTGCTGCAGATACAATCCGTCTCCATTCATCTCTCTGGTGGACCTTCTCTTGCCAGTCGTTGATTCCAAGTGCTTGTAGGTATGTAAAGGATATGCGAAAAAAAATTATAATTACCTAACGTAGGTGTAACGTACCACAATAAGGGGAATGTCTATAATACTAGTTGTCATTTGAGATCATTACTATTATTTATGTTTATTCAGTGGGTGGAGGAATGTCTGAAATGAGAGAAATTGAATGTTAGTTGCATATCCTTTTACAGGACGATTCAGTCCAAAACCAGAATTGTTTGGCTGTTCGTGATTTCTTGGCAAGTTTACGTTCAGTAGTCTGCCATTGCTTTATGAACGACCGACACCAATACCATTTCGTAAAACCCCAACACAAAGTAGTCTGCTGCCTAATTGCCAGCAGCTGTGTTTCGAACGCAGTATGCGGATTACGAACTTCGTCCGTAACATCTTCGCTATGGAGCAGGCAAATTAGGTGTAATCAGTGAACATTTTAAAGACATATTGTGAGCAGAAATAAATTGTAAATCTGAGTGACAACTGGCAAAATTGATGGGGAAAGAGCCAGGGCACGCATCATCATCATCATCTTCAAGATGAGCTGGCAGGCGTTTAAGGCTCTTCATAGATCACGGTCTCAGGTGTTATGGATCAACTCTGCTGATGATATTCCTCCATGCCACCGTCTCAGTCCATCCAGCTTGATTTCTCTTGGTCATTCTCTGATCCTATGCAAATCGTATGCAAATTAACATCACTAAAACAAAATCAATGTTATTAACAACCAGACAACGACTTCAAACTCTAAACACACACATCACTTCAACTTCACATCGGTAGCATGCCAGTAGAAAGTGTAATTGGGCACAAAACATTAGGCCTAATCATTGATAGAAACCTAATCTTTAATTCCCACGTTCAAGCGATCACTAAACAAACAGCGAAAAAAGTCTACCAACTCGCCAAAATCAAAAATTTCCTTGATGAGGACACAAGGAAAATATTCTATAATTCTCATAAAGAGACACATTTTTACTACTGCTCTACAATCTGGGACGGTTGTTCTAATTCAAGCACCAAGCGACTTTACTCACTCCAGAAACGGGCCATGAGTCTAATTTATAGCAAACATTTATCTGACAATCATAGCCTGCATAAACACCTTCAGTTACTACCATTCCGCAAACGCCTGCTTTTCAATAAGGCTAAACTAATTCACAAAATCCTACATCGGAATGCCACAAATTACCTTTGGCTATTGTTTAAATATAATGCTAGACACAGTAAACGATTAAATATATTACACATTCCAAAGCCTAGGATTGACTTATACAAAACAAGCTTAACGTACTCTGCAGCTCAGCTGTGGAACAATCTTCCACTTGAAATCAAAGACATCACCAATCCCTATACATATAATCGCAAATTATTCGAACACTATCTCAGTACGGATTACCTTCCCCCTTAATAATACAAATAATAATAATAATAATAATAATAATAATAATAATAATAATAATAATAATAATAATAATAATAATAAAACCCTAGTATAACAAGTGTCACACCATTAGCTAACATTACTAAATAACAGAATGTTAGACGGGCCTGCGTGCCCAATTCTTAACCCTTTGAAAATAAAGTTTATTCGTTCGTTCGTTCGTTCGTTTGTTCGTTCTCTTCCTCTTGATCTTTCCAGCTGTCAGGACGCTCTCCAATACCTTTCTTCTCATCACATAAAGGTAGACAGATAAATACCTGGATGAATACCGTGCTCGTGACACAAAATTAATGCATGCGTGATTTCCAATGCATAATGACGTCTGTGGCTGCTTAGTTGATTTTGTGATTGTTTTAGTTTTATTATGGAGCGGCTTGCCGAGTGGCTAGAATGCCAGGCTCTCCTTTGGGAGACCCGGGTTCGAATCATCGGGAAGGTGTGGAGTTTTTTCTGTCCGGGGCAAAAATAAAACTTTAACCTGCACAGTTCACCGGAACTGCACTAGCCATGCGGTCTTAATTCCTCAGGCTCAAGACCCCCCTGTCCTACACCGCAAGGTACTATAGGCAGTAAATGACAGTTTTGTTATTTATTTTTATTTTCCCAGAGAACCATCTGGATTGATTCACTGTCTACGGGAATTACTTCTTGATATCCGACATGCTCCGAAACTATATGTATGACGTCATTGTTTTATGCGTACTTGTCAACGCCCCTGGAAGATGCAACTCCGCGCTGCAGACGTCGGTAAGTTCTTATACTATTTACGAAAATGAGACATCTTTGAAAACGTCTGAAATCGTCCACGAGGTAGAAAAAATTAGAACGCTCGCTCTTACACGTCGGTTGCTCTGATTACGAGGAAGATGGATCAACTCTTACACGTCGGTTGCTCTGATTACGAGGACGATGGATCAACTCTTACACCGGTATTAAGCTGGACTTAAACACTGACTCCTCGTTCAGAGAGCAATGGCAAATTATTGAACGTGCAATTGCGTACATTATCAACATAGGGTGGGTCGCAACGTCCTGCAAAAGACAAGCAATATTTTAGATTGCTGAGCTGAGTTGAGTTGAGCTAAGAACCGACATCACCGCACTCAGGAGATTTCCATTCTCGCTCCGTCCCCTCGTTTAACAGCCAGCGAATACATAATCAATCTGTGACCTCTGAAGCGAGGTTAGCCATTCCACACGAAACATTCCTTTCTCCACCTTACTAAGCATACTCCTTGAGTCCACAATGAGTACAATATGTGTTGAAGGGGTATCCTCTATTATGTTTGGATGGTATCAAAGTCGCAGGATGTGTAGAATTTATTGAAATGTATTGTGTGATGTTTCAATTGTACCAAGGGCGCAAGATGTGTAGAATTTAGTGGAAATGTAATGTTAGTTAGTTAGTTAGTCGCAGTTCCAACTTCACAGCAACGGGTCGTCTCCATTATGCTCCGTTCCTGTGCCAGTGAATATCACACAAAACGCTCCCTACTGGCCAATGTGAAAAGTGGAAAAGACAGGAGTCTCGACAAACAACAGCCCGCACAGATACACTGTGCATAATGCCGCAACCAGAATGTCAACACAATAGTCCCCCACAAAACACCCAGTTCATTTCTGATGGAATCGAAATGTAATGTGTAATGTTTGAATGGTGCCACAGTCGCCGGATGTGAAGAATTTAGTGGAAATATAATGTGTGATGTTTGAATGGTACCAAAGTTACAGAATGTGTAGAATTTAGTAGAAATGTAATGTGTGATGTTTGAATGGTACCACAGACGACGGATGTGTAGAATTTAGTGGAAATGTAATGTGTGATGTTTGAATGGTATAACAGTCGTCGGATGTGTAGAATTTAATTGAAATGTAATGTGTGATGTTTGAATGGTACCAAAGACGCCGGATGCGTAAAATTTAGTGGAAATGTAATGTGCGACGTTTGAATGGTACCAAAGTCACAGGATGTGTAGAAACTAGTAGAATTGTATTGTGTGATGTTTGAATGGTACCAAAGTCACAGGATGTGTAGAAACTAGTAGAATTGTATTGTGTGATGTTTGAATGGTACCAAAGACGCAGGATGCGTAGAATTTAGTGGAAATGTAATGTGTGACGTTTGAATGGTACCAAACTCACAGGACGTGTAGAATTTAGTGAAATGTTTGAATGTTACCACAGTCGCCGGATGTGTAGAATTTAGTGGTAATGTAATGCATGATGTCTGAATGGTACCAAAGACGACGGATGTGTAGAATTTAGTGGAAATGTAATGTGTGATGGTTCAATAGTACTAAAGTCGCCGGATGTGTAGAATTTAATGGGAATATAATGTGTGAAGTTTGAATGGTACCAAAGTAACAGGATGTGTAGACTTTAGTAGAAATGTATTGTGTGATGTTTGAATGGTACCAAGTGGCAAGATGTGTAAATTTAATGTAAATATACACAACCGGTGCTGTGGTTTAGGGGATGGTGAGACACGCAGTTGCATAAGTTTCTCGACATAACGAGTCCAGAGGTCAAACAGCCATATTAACCATATATTTCTGCACGTTGTTGATAGAGACGACTCCCATATTAACATGTCCTCAGTGCTGTTACGTTAATATCAGATGACAATTTCAGACATATTACAGTCTGTTTTATCCGCTATCTACAATATTCTCAACATTCTTCTAAACACCACATATGTAAAAGATCATTTCGCTAATGAAAAGAGCTAAACCAACAACACACGTTTGGCCTCCCACAACGAGGCACAATGTACACAGATATGTTGGAATTCTAGGTAACGTTTTTACAGCACAGTGTGTAACCATGTCGTATTATTGCTTGTTTCTCAACGTCAAATTTAACGCATGGCCGAACCTACCGTGTCCCTTCCAGTATTATATGTTTACAGGATTCTGAATATAGCAGGCATGAACAAGCAATTTACGACTGGATAACGGATATTCAAATTGAGTGATTTTTATCGTCTGTATTGTTAAATCAATATATTCATTGATCTACCTTTTGTATATGCATCGTTTGTTCATTTCTTTATATATCCATTAATTCGTTCACGTACCTAAATACCTACGTACAATCTAACTACTTACGTATCTACCTACCTGCCTTCCTAACTACCTACACATCTAAACTACTACATACTTACCTACACATCTGCATGTCTGTCTGCTCGACTGTTTGTCTGTATTCTGTCTTTCTGTATGTTTAACAATGTGGCTGTCTACCATTCTGTCCGTTTCTCTGTTTAATTATGAAGTTAACTAAGTAGATAAAGTCTGTCTATGTAGCTATCTATCAGTATCTCTGTTTTTCTGTCTAACTTTCTAGCTATCTATCAATTAGAGTTCGGGACCTCTTGTTTCTCGCCCTTATCCTGGAAGGCTAGGTTACCGATTCCACTACCCAAGAGATCAGAGGAAGCGTGATACCATTAGTTAACACCTGATTCTTGGGCAAATATCCTGTTTTATGCAGAGATAGAACCTGAGACTTTCTAAGAACCGAGATCGCCATTGTAACCACTCAGCTACGCCCGCCATTTAGCCTGACTACAACAGGGAGTCTCGTAAGCCTAGTGGTTAGATCCTTGCCTACCGACACAGCAGTCAGTTATTCACATCCGCAACTAGGCGGTCTGTTTAAACTGGCATGGCCTCCCAGGTGGAACCAGCCTAACGTAGGTACCAGAACAACTCCCGGGGAGGAAAGGTGCCTGGTGTGCTCTTGTCCGATTGCTTTAGCACCATATACCCCAGGCACCGTAATGTGTGTAATAGGGTCCTTCCTTTGTTTACTCCCTACAATTATTACTACAATTAAAAGCGTCCAAGGTGGCCAGAGGAAACGCTTACACACAGAAGATCTCACTAAAAGCTTTTGAAATTCATCGCGACATTTGAGAGACTGCAGCCGAAGACCGAAATTCATGGCGTACATCATCACGCAAGGATGTAGTCACTTGTGAAGGAAACAGGACTGCAAGAGGTGTGAAAAAAAGGCTGGCCAAAAACAAAAACAAAAGGTCACAGTAGGAGATCCTCCACCATAAACGTCAAGCATTATTTCCACACACAGTCGAAGAACATTTCAGGCCAAAATAGGTCCGATCAGTCATCTTAGAACTCACTGCTCCAAACTGAACACCACTGAATGAAATGAATGGTCATCATAATTCTTGATGGACAAACACTACCACAATTATTATAATAAAAATAGTATTAATTAGGAAGTAAATCGGGGACTCTTAAACTGAAATGTCACAGAACATCCTGGACCAAGAAGAATACAAACTTTTGACATTCTGCCAGATATTCTGCCAGAGCCGTCTCTCTAGCCAGGGAGTTAGGGATGTTGTTCGTAATCCCGTATACTCTCGTACAAAACACAGCTGTGCGAGATTCGGCAGCGGATCTCGTCGCGCTGGTCACGTACAGAGATATGTAGCCGGTCGCTCAGAAAGCAATGGCAAACTACTGAACGTAAAACTTGTCAAGACATCAACAGCAGCTGAAAAATGTTGGTGCTTACTGCAATGTCCTGTAAAGGTTATACGAAAACAAACGAAAAAAAACAAAAAACAACAGATCTGAACATTCAAGAAAACTAATGCATAAGCAGGACCGTGTCTCGGAAACTGAACTGATTCAGTGCCACACAAAAAAAGCAAATAACACGATGACCCTAATATCGCAATATATCGTCCTACTGTTGAGATGGGAGGTCACATTTGACGATGATATTATCCATCAGCATTGAATCAGTTAAATATTGCTAGACTGGCCGGCGTTTCCAATTCTGATTTGTTTGAGAGAGAATACGGTTGCCCTCCCCTACTGAGTTATTGCCCTACTATTTCTCAGTGTGTAGCCATTTTAATGTAACAATCAGGAGGTCAGCATGTTAAATGGAAACGAGCTCTCGCTCTTAGATATCCGGTGTGCTGATATCACAGTAGCGGGTTCAACCCCTATACCGGTCAGTTGGACTAAAATGTTGATTTTTTGTTCTTGACTTGAGTACATACATTACAAGTACCTGACAAGTAGGAGAGGGTTCGTCTGAAGGCGAGGGGCACTAATAATAGGGACATCTAATCCACACGCAAAAAATCAGTCCAGTGTTTTAGACGTAGTAGCGATGGTAGTCTTATGCAAGATGAAAAACATATTGACCAATAAAAAGATGTCAAATGCTACGAGAAAAAAGAGTGTTGAGGTGCTGCAATGAGCCTGTACTTTTGTTTGGTTGTGAAGCGTGAACAAGGAGCGGTCAAGCTGAAAAACATCTGATAGCTGTGGAAAATGGTTTCTGAGGAAAATGCAAAGAATACCATGGACAGACAGAAAAAAACAACGACCAAGTCTTGCAAGAAACAATTGAAAATCGTAAACTGATTGGAGAAATTAGACGTAGACAGTCAACATTATTTGAACATGTTATGAGAAGAAATAAATTGGAGAACTTGGTGATAACTGGCAAGATGGAGGGAAAGAGAGCAAGGGGAAGACAGAGAAGTAAATACCTGGATGACTTGACCACGTGGCATGGTCGAGACAAGAACATAGAGCTGATCCACGACTCTGGTGATCGAGTGAAATGGCGAATCATGACCACCCACGCTTACCGGCATGGCATATGATGTATGGAGCATATGTATGGAGCACACTTGAGTTGGAAGAGAGACGAACGCCATATATATATATATATAACCAGGTATATTGTACTGTTATTCTAGTCAAGTATATTTCATATTTCCTCTAGATGACTGCATTAGTATCCTTTTTCGGGTGTCCACGAAATATTGACGCATTAAAACGCACAAGACATAAACATAGAAAGTTGTATCATCCTATACAGTTAGTTGCATAACACTTACAGGACATCGCAGTCAACCCAGCATATTTTGGCTGTTTGGGATTTATTTGGTTGTTTCGGGATTTGAGGTTTGAAGATTGAACGCAACCCACTACTGGCTACGCTGATCGTATTCCCGTACGAAATTGGGCCTTGTCCGAAGCACTTCATTACTTTTTGCATGGAAAGTTTACGGTCAGTAGTTTGCCATTGATTTCTGAACGACCTGCAGTCATATCATTTTATCAAAAAAAAACGCGAGGAGCTCCGCTGCCAAATCGCCTGCAGCTGTGTTCCGATGCGGTATGCGGTATTCCGAATTGAGTCCGTAACGCCTTCGTCACACAGCCGACTCAATCCTATAAGAGAAAGTGACAATATCTTGCACGCGTGCAAGAGACATTGGGCGCATGGAGCCAGACCCAGAGTTGTATAGACCCAGAGTTGTATAGACCCAGAGTTGTATAGACCCAGAGTTGTATAGACCCAGAGTTGTATAGACCCAGAGTTGTATAGACCCAGAGTTGTATAGACCCAGAGTTGTATAGACCCAGAGTTGTATAGACCCAGAGTTGTATAGACCCAGAGTTGTATAGACCCAGAGTTGTATAGACCCAGAGTTGTAAAGACCTAACGGCATTTATTCGGTGATGTGGTCGGTATCACATGTGTCACCTTTACTTCTCAAGATATTTTCTGGTACCCATTTTAGGGTGGATAGATCTGGGAGACCAAATTACTTATTAAAATTCGAAACCGCCCAGATGGGGATCGACCCCAAGACCGCCGATACTGTAGTGTCTAGCCGCCTCGCCACCGCGCTCTCCTGTCACACTATACTTGTGTACATTAACTGATACATTGACATTTTCAGAGCCGACACTCGAACTCTCAGTTGACAGAACATGAAGCAGAAAACCTGGAGTCCGATATTATAGGTAATATAACTACAGTAGTAGTAGTAGTAGTAGTAGTAGTAGTAGTAGTAGTAGTAATAGTAGTAGTAGTCGTAGTAGTAGTAGTAGTAGTAGTAGTAGTAGTAGTAGTAGTAGACGCTGCTTGTTCATGTTGCTGTTGTTCTTGTTAATGTTGTAGCGGCAATAGCGTTACTAATACTACACACCCTGCTACTGCAATGGTTGATAGATAAAACATTAAAACTGAAATTATTGACAAAATTACTGTTGAAATTTGCCAGTCTACAACGGCAACTAACACAACTATGGTTGAAAACTGACAGACTACAATGGCATTTATTGACCCAACTGTGGCTGAAATTTGACGCTTGCTATTATTGACGGCGTGATGGTTGAAAATTGATACACCACAACGGTAATTACTGGCATAACTGTGACTGTAAACAAAGTTGGTTGTTTATCCTTTACAGGAAGTTTCGGTCAACTCCAGCAATTTTTTTTCTGTTTGTGATTCGAGGGCAAGTTTACATTCAGTATTTAACCATTGCTCTCTGAACAACCGGCACTCATACCATATATTTAAACAAACGCAAGGCAGCAGCTTCCAAATATACTCAGCTGTGTTTCGAACGCGTTATGTGGGATTACGAATTGGAGTCGTAACCTCTTCGCCGCAGGTTTAAAGATGACCAACTAAAGTACAAGAACTGTTTCAACTTTGGTTGACAGATGACACACTAAAGTATAAGTACTGGCTCAACTATGGTTGACAGATGACAAATTAAAATACAAGTACTGGCTCAACTATGGTTGACAGATTACAAATTAAAATACAAGTACTGGCTCAACTATGGTTGAAAGGTGACAAACTGAAGAACAAGAACCGATTCAACTGTGGTTTAAAGATGACAAACTAACGTACAAGTACTGGCTCAACTATGGTTGAAAGAAGACATACAAGTACTCAACTAAAATACATACAAGTACTCAACTATGGCTCAACTATGGTTGGAAACACATAACTGAGTTACCACTTCTGCAATACACATAACTTGTGTTGAGTTACCCTAAAGGCCAGAGGAAGAGCATGACATATACAATCACGGGTGTTGATCCGCACTTACAGACGTAAAGGTATAACGTGGAGATTAGAGGGAAACACTGTACAACAGAAGAATTGAACGCTATAGGCATACGGTGATTCGAACCTTATGTCTTCAAAGGACAATGTTTGATTTTTAAATTTGTTCTATGATATCCACGACACAGTACAATGATCCGATGTCTATGTGTGCTTGTTTTTCACGTTAGTTAAAAGTTAACTACAAATCCTTTACTGTTTACGATCTCTTAGCAAATTGATGTTAAGTGATTTGTCTTTGCTTTCTGAACTCATACCATTTTCATAAACAACCAACGCAAGGCGGTCTACTGCCAAATCGCCCGCGGCTGTGTTTCGAACGCGGTATGCAGGATTACGAACTGAAGCCGTAACCTCGTCGCAACGGAGCCGGCGTTTTCATTTATATATGGTAAATATTCTGAAGATGTCCCCGAACAAAAAGGAGAAATGTATTGACATTTGACAAGACCTGAACATAGAATAAAACAGGCTCATAAAAACCACTCTTTCTAATTTTTCATTTACATCCCGTTCAACCGTTCAGAGTTACACTTAGGATATATATTTTATGTTATGTGTATTTACGTATTAATATAGATAACATGTTTCAACATGTGTTATATTACTTTATTATGTATGTATGATGTCTCGGTTGGACCTGTATCGAAGTGGTCACGAACGAGACGCGTAATCTCGCATACCGCGTTCGAAGTACAGCTGCAGGCGATTTGACAGCAGACCGCATTACGCGGGTTATGATAAAATGATATCTTCTTCTTTGCGATCATCCGGAGTGTTTTTTTTTTCCAGATGTGATTGCGGTGTGTCTGTTATGCGCCCTTGGGCCGAAACCCGTAGGCCAACACATCGACTTTAGCGTGCTTTTTTGACCAGGTAGCATTCCTGGGAGACTCACTTTTGTGGTGCCGTCTGCAACCCAGCTGGCCAGGATGGAACGGTCGAAGACAACGGTCATCCCTCAAAGGAAGGCAGGGACAGTCCATAGCATTTTCCGCCATCCAAGGTTGCTTCCATAGTTGCAGGGCCGACACATAACGCCCTGGTTCTGGGCTAGCCGAGGGAATCGTCACGTCCTGCTTATGGCTGCTTTAAATCCTCACTTCAATATATTGGACTTTCCTTCACAACGGGCCATTCCTGCACAAACCAGACAAGTCTGCAGATGGTATCCACTCAGCGAGTTTTCGGACATGTGCTTGTCCTTGCGCCCTTCAGAGCTGTTCCAGGCACGGCGGACATTCGGAAAACTACCTAGTCAGAGCTGTTCCGAGCAAGAGCGGCATTCGGAAACTAGGTAGTCAGAGCTGTTCCTAGCACGAGAGACAAATGGACGAGACGTTTCACTCGGACGTAAAATGCGTAGTGCCAGTGTTTATTTTGCCACCCGTAGGCCAGCACTGCTGGCTTTGGCGGGCATTTTTTAATGAGGTTAGCCTTCCTCGGGTTTTGAGGCACGTTAGACTTATTGTTGTGGTGCCGCCCACATCTCAGCTGGTCAGGATAGAACGGTCAACGACAAAATGGTCAACCCTCAAGGGAAGGCAGGGGCAGACCATGGGCATTATCTCGCTATCCAAGGAGGCTTCCATAATTGCAGAGCCGGCACATATTGCTCTGAGACTGGGCTCACCTAAGGAGTTTCCACGTCATGCTCATGGCTGCTTTAGTTCCTCACTTCCATGTGTTTGGCAACCCGCTTGCCACTGATCGCCCAAGCACACACCAGGAGCGGTCAGACTGCGAGCGACATCCACTCGGTAAGCTTTTGCTTGTGACTTCAGACCACGCAATATGTTCGCTCGCCGTGCGTTCCATTTCGCGTTGTTGAGACGTTCTTCCACTTTTGTCTACACTCTCTTATGAGTTAGATACAGAGTTTCCGTAACCAGTGTCCTTCGACTGGGGCACTTTTCTGACTTTTTTGTACTCGCTCACGAGGTAGGCTACATGTGCTGCCGGCTCAGCACCTTACCTTCGTGCAGCAGTGAACGAGAAACGGTCAGGCTCTCATCCGGGAATCCCTCATATCCCCCAGCTGAGAGCCGTCGAACATGTAACAGACCTGAGCATGTAGCTTGCTCAGTATCACGTTTCTATTTTCCGGTAGACGGGTATCGGCCTGGCTCTCAGATCCGAGGGTTTGTGGCTTAGAGGCGTACAGCCACAGCCCTCGACATGGAGCCTTAAGAGTTTTGTCTGGACCAAGAAATTCTGCCTTCGTGCACCTGATCCTCAGTCTATACCTGCAGAGCAGCAGGTTGTGTCTCTCTTAGTCTGGTCCCTATCCCATAAGCTGTCCGATATGTAATTTTTCACCCATCGGCAAGCAAATGGGGTCGATGGGACACGCAAGCTCCCCCACCACGTCAAGGTGGAGACACATCGGGGGAGATAAAATGATATGAGCGTCGGTAAATCAGAAAGCAATGGCAAACTATTGAACGCAAACTTACCAAGTAAATCACAAATAGCTATTAAATGATTGGGTTAACTGCGACGCCTGGCATTGAGCATGTAACTAACTCTTTTTTTTTTAAACCATGCCTCGCAATAATGAACTGCTTTGTCCATATTAAACCTTACAGTTTACAAACTATTTTAACCGACACACACCCCATTTGAGGGGAAACTCAATGTAACACACCCAACAGAGATGTCAGCAAACTCACACGTACTGCTGCTCTCTTGGCTTTATTCAATTACATCAATATAATTAGTCGCGGTTCCAGCTTCGCGGCAAAGGGTCACCCTATAATGCTCCGTTCCTGTGCCAATGAATACCGCACAAAATGCTTCTCACTGCCCCAAGTGAACAGTGGAACAGACAGGAGTCTCAACAAACACACAAGTACCACCCGCACAGGTATACATGCTTAAGGCCGCAGCCAGAATGCCACACAAAAGTCATCAACAAATAATACAGTTCATCGTCGATGGAAGCAGCAGCCACATATTACTGCGTAAGGCAAAACCAGTTAGTTCAGTAACCGGCCAGTAGCCATTTTTCTGAACATGTAGAACATGATGCAAACAACCGCAGAAAGAATTAAAAGCCCTCCATATAAAATCTATAGATAAAAGTGTAACGTCTATATGCTGACGTCTATATGCTGACGCCTATATACTTACGTCTGTATGATGACGTCTATATACAAATGTCTATATTCTGACGTCCATATGCTGACGCCTGTACACAGACTTCTATATACTGACATCTACATACTGACGTCTATACACTGACTTCTATATAATGGCGTGTATATACTGACATTTATATACTGACGTCTATAAACTGACGTCTAGATACATACTTCTATATACTGACATCTACATACTGACGTCTATACACTGACTTCTATAAAATGGCGTGTATATACTGACATTTATATACTGACGTCTATAAACTGACTTCTATATACTGGCGTCTATATACTGAAATTTATATATCTACGTCAATATACTGACGTCTGGATAGAAAAAAGAAGAATAAAACCTGGCACTGTTTGGGAGAGAAAGGTCATGGAATGCGTGGTTCTTGGGAGAAGAGGCAGAGATGGACCAACACGAACATAGACACGGGGCATTGTAGACACAGAGTGTTGTAGACACAGGGCATTGTAGACACAGAGTATTGTAGACACAATGTTGTAGACACAGAGTATTGTAGACACAGGGTGTTGTAGACACAGGGCATTGTAGACACAGGGTATTGTAGACACAGGGTATTGTAGACACATGGTATTGTAGACACAGAGTATTGTAGACATGGGGTACTGTAGACACAGAGTATTGTAGACACAGGGTATTGTAGACACAGAGTGTTGTAGACACAGAGTATTGTAGACACAGGTTGTTGTAGACACAGGGTATTGTAGACACAGGGTGTTGTAGACACAGGGTATTGTAGACACAGAGTATTGTAGACACAGGGTATTGTAGACACAGAGTATTGTAGACACAGGGTATTGTAGACACAGGTTGTTGTAGACACAGGGTATTGTATACACAGGGTGTTGTAGACACAGAGTATTGTAGACACAGGGTGTTGTAGACACAGGGCATTGTAGACACAGGGTATTGTAGACACAGGGTATTGTAGACACAGGATATTGTAGACACAGGGCATTGCAGACAGGCATAGTAGACACACGGCATAGAAATGTATGAGGTGGAAGAACTAGCCAAAGATGTAAACTCTTCCTGGCTTGTCGAGATGAGTGCCACCTTCTGCAAGGGATCTCATAAACACAAGCACTAATATTTATTGTTGCACATAGAAGTATAAAAAAGAAGTAGAGACACACTAGACTACATAAAAACTGATAGCTATTGTTATCATACGGGGAGTCAAACCTCTCACTTGGAACCTATGACAGCGCTTCGCTGCAGAAAAATAAATGTGTCCTTCGACGTATGACCAACTAGACACCTTTACAAAAATGTGTCATCATTAACCAGGTCTATCTTCTACATGAACACAAAACAATGGAATATGAACAAATTTCTTATATATCCATTGAATTAGCGCCAAAAGTCTCAGAATTCTTATACTAACCCAGCATATGTCAAATATCAAACCACATAACTACATCTGACCTTAATGATATATCTACTATATAACAAACATTTAAAGAATCGATATAAATGGTTGCTGCCTATGATTTTATTTTAGTTGCATATCGATTACAGGACGTCGCAGTCAAATCCAGCATGTTTTAATTCCTATGTGGTAAAATTAGTACACTGAAGTCTCAATTGGAGAAGCCTTGAGACCACTAAGACGGCTCATAAACACACGCACAAAGAGTCTGCTACATAATGCAAGTGGGGATTAATGTAATATTCCGCAGCATGCTGTTAAATCTGGTAGTTGATGAGTTAATTATAGCACAGATCTAACCTCTATAATCTGCTCATCCAGCTTGCAGGGAGCAGGAGCTGAGATCCAAACCCGGGCTGTTCACATACATCAGTGATGGGGCTAAGGAGTTATGTTCTCTATACCTCGCCGCGCCCATAGATCACGTGATCGAGATGGAGTTTACCGTCCTTGATGTCGACTGTGGCTCTAACAACGATGTGGCGGTTAGTTAGTTAATTGGTTAGCTAGTTATTAGCTAATTAGTTAGTTAATTAGTTATTTAGCTATTTAGTTAGTTAGCTAGTTAGTTAGTTAATTAGCTAGCCAGTTAGTTAGCTAGCTAGCTAGCTAGTTAGTTAGTTAGTTAGTTAGTTAGTTAGTTAGTTAGTTAGTTAGTTAGTTAGTTAGTTAGTTAGTAAGCATAAACAATAGATATTATCATGTTATGTGGCACACCCCCTTCCCGCACCAGCCCACACACACATCCCTCACCTTACCCTCCAGTATGGTTTTTATAAGAGTGTTATGTCTTTTAACATGGCAGAAATATTTCACTTGCCTCCTCTTTACTTCTTTCATCAACTCTTTCTTCATTCCCAGTTTTTCTAGAACTCTGTATTTGACTGGTTTTGTTTCCATGAAATACGATATATTCGTCTATATATCCACATCTCAAAGGCCTCTATTTGACTTTCTAGTCTAGTTGCTTCTTCAATGTCCAACCTTCCGCACCATAAAATGGCATTGAATATACGTAGCATTTTACAATTCTCATTTTTAATGCGTTGTTAATCTCTCTAGATGTTAATACTGATTTCATGCCGTTGAAAGCATTTTTGGCCATTACTATACTCTTTTTGATTTCTATTTCCCTTCTGCCATCATCTGTTATTATATGTCCAAGATAGGAGAAACTTGTTACTTGTTCTAGGAGAAGAATGGAAATAACAACCATACCATCTATCGCGTCCTAGACAATGTCAATGTCAAACCTTCATACCACTACAGCAGTGCTTGCTATAGGGCCGGCTTGAGTGTTACCTTACAATCCAAGCCCAGGTTCCTTTGTTCTCGGTGTCCAGTGTTTGCAAACATCAGAAAATTGATACTCCCGAGTCAGATCAAAGGAACACTTTGAATGAAAGAGCACAAGACCAGATAACACTTGCATGCAGCAGAAAATGGCACGATGTCCTGGTGCTATAACCCCACGCCGCTGATTCCACAACAACGATAATAATAACAACGCCATAACTTGTAGGCTGCCACACTGCCTTATGAAGGGGGTTAAAGGCCAGAGAGTGGATTTCATTGTTAGTCAGTTAGTCGCGGTTCCAACTTCATTGCAAAGGGTCGCCCAATTATGCTAAGTTCCTGTGCTAGTGAATATCACACAAAATGCTCCTCACTGCACCATGTGAAAAGTGGAACAGACTGGAGGGTTTCATTGTACCGGGTTTTACCCTGTATGGCTCGTACTTTTTCCACAAGGCGGCCTGCCGAAAGATTCACACAGGGCACAAAATCCGTAGCTCCAACACCGACCCCCAGGAATCTCTGAGAAAAATGCACTCGTGTGACGGAGCCCAGAATTGAACCCACAACCTTACAGCCCGGAGCAGTAGGCTTAACCACGTCACCTCGGAGAACACCCCCCCCCCCCACACACACACAAACACACTGCCTTATATTCTTGCTTATACAATCTCTAGTTTGGCGTCTGTAGCCTAAGATTACTACTACTACTACTACTACTACTACTACTACTACTACTACTACTACTACTACTGCTACTACTACTACTACTACTACTACTACTACTACTACTACTACTACTACTACTACTACTACTACTACTACTACTGTTACTAGCTTCAGACTTCCCATAAATATATTCTAAAGAAACTGACACGGCGGTCCCCCCTAACATTCCACAACTACAGAATATACCTAACCCAGTACTACTTGCATGTTCCAATCCGCATATCTACACAGATTTTCGACGGCTGGGAACTAGATTACGAGATCTTCCCGTCCACCATAGACCACCCAGATCCGCTGCCCAAGAGATATATCTCCTTGTGCGACAGCTCCAACCTCAACTCCCGGTACCTCACCAAACAGAACATTGCCCAGGTTCAGTTCGTCGTGCCAACAGCTGGTCAAGGTTTTCAAGTCAGGGTCCATTTCAAAGTCAACTATGAACGTAAGGTTGATGTTGTTTCCTTGATACCTCTGTTTCTTCCCGTTTGGCGTTGGCTTATACTGTATATTACTGTGAATGTCCTTACTTCGATTTTTAATTCTGTGTAAATTGTTTTTATTATTATTGGCACCTTGCCGTCTTGACAGACGATAGTTTGTTACATTGTGCTTCAAAAAGGCATAATAATTACAACCCATGTCGGTGGCGAATGTGACTGTTAAGGCCAATTCGCGTTGTAAATGTTCGTCCACGGTGGATGCATGTGAACACATGGTCATTTCCATCATCATGCACCATCTTACGTATCAAATGCTCGGTGTGTGACTTATCTGCAATAATTTTCTCCTTTGTCTTTATTCCAGTTCTGATAGTTGCCCTCCATGCAACACGTTCAGCGGCGACTTGCTCACAATGTGCATTATCAATGCCTGTATCAATCATGTCCCGCTTACACATATCTTTGTAAACTAGTATAGGCCGACCCTGAGATCTCTTTCCCATCTGTAATTCTGTGTAATAACCATAACATATAACTGGAATAAGGCCCTACGCTGTCTGGTTTATGAGTCTGTTTTTTCTGCTAATATTATCACCACCACCGCAGTAGTATACAATGTGCAAATCGGGTATTATTTGGAGGAGCCTCCTCAAATGACCTTGACCTCGGGTGATTTTCACTCCTCCTCGGTCATGAAGTTGGGTAAGGGGTAAGGGGCGGTATCTAGGTCATATCTAAGGGCGATAATTCTAAGATTTTATGTTTCTAAGGGCAGATAACTATTGAGTGGGTGTATAAACATTTTAATTAATTATTAAAAAAATAAAATAAAATAAATAAAAATAAAAATAAATAACGACGGGGTGCGGGGTGGTGGCGAGGGGGTGGGCGCGTGGGGTGAGACTAGACGGTTCGGGTTTAAACACTATCAGGTATATAATAATTTTTATTAAATCATGTATAAACAATACAATGCATATTAAATAAGTAGCGGCATAGTGGAAAATTCTGGAAGGTAGTACCGGGGAGTTATACGTCGGCAAGTGTGGGAAAATCTCCGGCGGGTGTGACGGTGGTCGGTTCATAACAGACGTGGAGGGGGTGCATACGGAAAAGTCATTAAGTAACGGGTTGTAAAAACGTGGGTGAGTGGTGTGTTAAAATATTTTGAACTGTTAGCGCATTGGTGGTGTACATTAGTACGAATAGAAGGAATAGGTGCGGTGGGGATAGTAGTGGGTATGGGTTAGTGAAATTAGTTGATAAGGGTGGTTATTAGTGCTATGTAGATGTTCATAGTAGCTTATTCACTAACATAACACGTGTTACAAATGAAACCTTGAAAGCTAAAGATCGCTGATTGTAATGGATATAGTGTAGTATCATTCGGCGGTAAGGGGTGGGTACCAGGTATTAGTGGTCAAGCAGTGGTCAAGCAGTGGTCAAGTGGTGGTCAAGTAAGGAAAATTTTAGGGAAAAGTGATTGTAATGATATGGTGATGCTTAAAGGGTGGTAAATTAGTGGTCAAGTAGTGGTCAAGTGTTGGTTAAGTGACGAAAATTTTAGGGAAATTTTAGGGAACAGTGATTGTAATGATATGGTGATGCTTAAAGGGTGGTAAATTAGTGGTCAAGCAGTGGTCAAGCAATGGTCAAGTAGTCAAGTAAGGAAATTTTAGGGAAAAGTGATTGTAATGATATGGTGATGATTAAAGGATGGTAAATTAGTGGTCAAGCAGTGGTCAAGTAGTGGTCAAGTAGTGGTCAAGTGAGGAAATTTAAGGGAAAAGTGGTTATAATGATATGGTGATGATTAAAGGGTGGTAAATTAGTGGTCAAGTAGTGGTCAACCAATGGTAAAGTAGTGGTCAAGTGAGGAAATTTTAGGGAAAAGTGGTTATAATGATATGGTGATGATTAAAGGGTGGTAAATTAGTGGTCAAGTAGTGGTCAACCAATGGTCAAGTAGTGGTCAAGTGGTCGAGTGACCACTTAAATTGTAGAGGACGATGTCCCTAAGATTATGGTAGTGGTTAAAGTGATCGATGACATGGTCAAGTAGCGGTCAACCAGTGGTCAAGTGGTCGAATGAACACTTAAAAGGTAGAGAAAAGTACGTATATTGAAACGGTGATGGTAAAATGGTCGACAACGGGGTCAAGCAGTGGTCAAGTAGTGCTCAACCAGTGGTCAACCGCTCAAGTGAGAAAATTGTAGGGTATGGTACGTGTAGTGAAACAGAGATGGATAAATTAAGTAGTGACGTTGTCAAGTAGTGATCAAGTAGCGGGCAAGTACTGGTCAAATGGTCGAGTGACCACTTAAATTGTAAGGGAAAGTACGTGTAGTGAACCTGTGTTGGTTAAAGTGATCGATGACGTGCTCAAGTAGTGGCCAAGTAGTGGTAAATGGTCGAGTGACTACTTAAATTGTCGGTGAAAGTAGGTATAGTGACATGGTGATGATCAAGAGTTGGTCAAGTGGTGCTCAAATAGTGGTCAAGTAGTGGTCAAGTAGTCGAAGGACCACTTAAATTATAGGGTATGGTACGTGTAGTGAAACGGTGATGGTAAAATAAGTAAGGACATAGTCAAATAGTGGTCAAGTACTGGTGAAGTAGTGATCAAGTGGTCGAAGGATCACTTAAATTGTAGGGTATGGTATGTGTAGTGACATGATGATGGTTAAAGTGATCGATGAAATGATCAAGACGTTATGCCGACTGCTAAGTTCAGAAAGTAATGTCCTTACTATCGGCAATTTCCCTGACAGGAGCGCCTCGAGCACTGATTTTGTATTGATCAATAGCACCTAGTGGTACAGTCGACACACATGGACAATAGTTACAGCCGGTCAAAGATGGTGTCGCACCCTATCACACATGGGTAATTGCTACAACCAGACGACGTCTCATTCGCTAAAACTGGTCAAATATGGACTTGCAGTCGATCCCATGTGTAATGGTACATCCAAGAAAAGGCTCACTGACTAAAACAATCAAAGAATTCCCTGCTTCCGATAACATGTATAATGGTATAGCCAGAACACGGGGTTAATGATTCAACCGGTCAAAGATGGCGATGGATCCAGTGACACGCATAACGATACACGTGGAACACGTCGCTAATAAACGAAATGTTCAAAGACGGCGGCGAATCCGGTCACAGGGGTAATGGTACATCTTAGACACGTGGTTAAGAGGGAAACTATAGAAAAAGGGTGTCCTATCGGTTGTCGAGTCAAGGAACCTAACGTATGATGATCACTGTGTATAGGAGTGAATACACTGCATCATCAACATTGCAGCCGAAGGCTAAAAGGGTCACCCTTCTCTCTCTCTCTCTCCTTTCTATAACCGTGTAGTCCTAGTGTTATCCGGTTACACCAAAGGACACTCGAGCATCAATACAACATAAACTGGTCTCGAAGACCCCATACGCGCATGTAAACGAATCACCACAGTGTCCGACTAAGCCTTTCTCATATTCATAGTACAGAGCTGTGATCACAGAGGCTAGTCGGGGAAATCGTATCTGTACGTAACAACTATCGGGTCATACAGCGACGAGTGGGTAGTGGGTGTTAACAGATGCACACAAACACAACAAACTGCCCCGATTCAACCTTAGGCAATGCACGTAACATGACAGGTCACATGTCCGCCGTCATAATCAGCGACATTATCACGTATCAAATTAGATAGCCACACTTTCATTTCCTTTCTATGTGTCCATAGTGTCTTTACATCTTTCTCCAGAAAACCATTTCCAAGACCAATATATGTTTTTTGTCAGTGTACCTGCTCAGTGCCACACTTCACAACCAGACAAAAGTACACGTTCTATGTACCACTTCAACCGTCAAATAAGAAAATATGTTAGACAAAATATTAAAATTATTGGTCAAATACAGAAATATATCACCCAAACTTATAAAAAGTAGGAACATATTTTAACCAAAGGGAAATTACCTTGGCCAAATAGGAAAATTTGTTAGCCAAAGGAGAAAAAAGATTGACCAAGTAACGAAATTCCCCAACCAAACTTATGAAAAGTACGAAACTTTGTTAAGCAAGTATGAAAAGGTATCGTCCAAACAGAGAAATATATCACCTAAACTTATAAAAAGTAGGAACATATGTTAACCAAATGGAAAATATCTTGGCCAAATAGGAAAATTTGTTAGCCAAAGGAGAAAAAATATTGTACCAAGTAACGAAATATCCCCCAACAAACTTAGGAAAAGTACGAAACTTTGTTAAGCAAGTATGAAAAGGTATCGACCAAGTAGAGAAATATATCACCCAAACTTATAAAAAGTAGGAACATATGTTAACCACAGAGAAAATACCTTGGCCAAATAGGAAAATTTGTTAGCCAAATGAGAAAAAAGATTGACCAAGTAACGAAATACCCCCCAACAAACTTATGAAAAGTACGAAACTTTGTTAAGCAAGTATGAAAAGGTATCGTCCAAACAGAGAAATATATCACCCAAACTTATAAAAAGTAGGAACATATGTTAACCACAGAGAAAATACCTTGGCCAAATAGGAAAATTTGTTAGCCAAATGAGAAAAAAGATTGACCAAGTAACGAAATACCCCCCAACAAACTTAGGAAAAGTACGAAACTTTGTTAAGCAAGTATGAAAAGGTATCGTCCAAACAGAGAAATATAGCACCCAAACTTATAAAAAGTAGGAAAATATGTTAACCAAATGGAAAATAGCTTGGCCAAATAGGAAAATTTGTTAGCCAAATAGAAAAAATATTGACCACGTAACGATATAGCTTGTCCACACTTATGAAAAGTAGGGAAATTTGTTAGTCAAATGGGGAAAATATTGACCACGTAACGAAATACCCCCCAACAAACTTAGGAAAAGTACGAAACTTTGTTAAGCAAGTATGAAAAGGTATCGGCCAAACAGAGAAATATAACACCCAAACTTATGAAAAGTAGGAAACTTTGTTAGCCAAAGTGAAAAAACCTAGGTCAAGTAAGAAAATTCTGATAGCCAAATGTGAAAAGTGTCGGCCAAATACAGAAATTGCTCAACCAAACTTATAAAACGTAGGAAAATTGTTATTCAAACGGGAAAGCTATTGAACAACTAGGAAAATGTAATAGTCAAAGAAGAAGAATATTGAACAAGTAATGAAATATATCATTCAAACTTATGAAAAGTAGGAAGTCTTGATAACCAAATGTGAAAAATATCACTCAAAGAGAGAAATAGCTCGCCCCAACGTATAAAAAGTAGGAAAATTGTCGGCCAAAGGGGAAAAAGTTAGACCAAATACAGAAATATCTCGACCAAACTTATAGAAATCTAGGAAAAAATAGTACCCAACACAACTAAAAGGCTGACTAAAGTTATAAATCCAAACTTATAAAAATAACCAAATAGGAAAACATATTGACCAAGTACAGACATATATCAATCAAACTTATAAACTTGTCGTCCAAAGTGATAAAAAACAAAGAAAGGCTGTCAGCCAGTCTAAGAAATAGGTATGGAAAAGTAAGTCGACCAAGCTCAAAAAAGAAAAAAAGAAAAAAAAAGGAAATAAAAATATAACTTCTGTAGTCTTGGTCGACTTACTTTTCCATACCTATTTCTTAGACTGGCTGACAGCCTTTCTTTGTTTTTTATCACTTTGGACGACAAGTTTATAAGTTTGATTGATATATGTCTGTACTTGGTCAATATGTTTTCCTATTTGGTTATTTTTATAAGTTTGGCTTTATAACTTTAGTCAGCCTTTTAGTTGTGTTGGGTACTATTTTTTCCTAGATTTCTATAAGTTTGGTCGAGATATTTCTGTATTTGGTCTAACTTTTTCCCCTTTGGCCGACAATTTTCCTACTTTGTATACGTTGGGGCGAGCTATTTCTCTCTTTGAGTGATATTTTTCACATTTGGTTATCAAGACTTCCTACTTTTCATAAGTTTGAATGATATATTTCATTACTTGTTCAATATTCTTCTTCTTTGACTATTACATTTTCCTAGTTGTTCAATAGCTTTCCCGTTTGAATAACAATTTTCCTACGTTTTATAAGTTTGGTTGAGCAATTTCTGTATTTGGCTGACACTTTTCTCATTTGGCTATCAGAATTTTCTTACTTGACCTAGGTTTTTTCACTTTGGCTAACAAAGTTTAATACTTTTCATAAGTTTGGGTGTTATATTTCTCTGTTTGGCCGATACCTTTTCATACTTGCTTAACAAAGTTTCGTACTTTTCCTAAGTTTGTTGGGGGGTATTTCGTTACGTGGTCAATATTTTCCCCATTTGACTAACAAATTTCCCTACTTTTCATAAGTGTGGACAAGCTATATCGTTACGTGGTCAATATTTTTTCTATTTGGCTAACAAATTTTCCTATTTGGCCAAGCTATTTTCCATTTGGTTAACATATGTTCCTACTTTCTATAAGTTTGGGTGATATATTTCTCTGTTTGGCCGATACCTTTTCATACTTGCTTAACAAAGTTTCGTACTTTTCCTAAGTTTTTTTGGGGGTATTTCGTTACGTGGTCAATATTTTCCCCATTTGACTAACAAATTTCCCTACTTTTCATAAGTGTGGACAAGATATATCGTTACGTGGTCAATATTTTTTCTATTTGGCTAACAATATTTCCTATTTGGCCGAGATATTTTCCCTTTGGTTAACATATGTTCCTACTTTTTATAAGTTTGGGTGATATATTTCTCTGTTTGGTCGATACCTTTTCATACTTGCTTAACAAAGTTTTCGTACTTTTCCTAAGTTTGTTGGGGGGTATTTCGTTACGTGGTCAATATTTTCCCCATTTGGCTAACAAATTTTCCTACTTTTCATAAGTGTGGACAAGATATATCGTTACGTGGTCAATATTTTTTTCTATTTGGCTAACAAATTTTATTATTTGGCCAAGATATTTTCCATTTGGTTAACATATGTTCCTACTTTTTATAAGTTTGGGTGATATATTTCTCTGTTTGGTCGATCCCTTTTCATACTTGCTTAACAAAGTTTCGTACTTTTCCTAAGTTTGTTGGGGGATATTTCGTTACTTGGACAATATTTTCCCCATTTGGCTAACAAATTTTCCTATTTGGCCAAGATATTTTCCATTTGGTTAACATATGTTCTTACTTTTTATAAGTTTAGGTGATATATTTCTCTGTTTGGTCGATACCTTTTCATACTTGCTTAACAAAGTTTCGTACTTTTCCTAAGTTTGTTGGGGGGTATTTCGTCCCTTGGACAATATTTTCCCCATTTGGCTAACAAATTTTCCTATTTGGCCAAGATATTTTCCATTTGATTAACATATGTTCCTACTTTTTATAAGTTTGGGTGCTATATTTCTCTGTTTGGACGATACCTTTTCATACTTGCTTAACAAAGTTTCGTACTTTTCATAAGTTTGTTGGGGGGTATTTCGTTACTTGGTCAATCTTTTTTCTCATTTGGCTAACAAATTTTCCTATTTGGCCAAGGTATTTTCTCTGTGGTTAACATATGTTCCTACTTTTTATAAGTTTGGGTGATATATTTCTCTGTTTGGACGATACCTTTTCATACTTGCTTAACAAAGTTTCGTACTTTTCATACGTTTGTTGGGGGATATTTCGTTACTTGGTACAATCTTTTTTCTCATTTGGCTAACAAATTTTCCTATTTGGCCAAGGTATTTTCTCTGTGGTTAACATATGTTCCTACTTTTTATAAGTTTGGGTGATATATTTCTCTGTTTGGACGATACCTTTTCATACTTGCTTAACAAAGTTTCGTACTTTTCATAAGTTTGTTGGGGGGTATTTCGTTACTTGGTCAATCTTTTTTCTCATTTGGCTAACAAATTTTCCTATTTGGCCAAGGTATTTTCTCTGTGGTTAACATATGTTCCTACTTTTTATAAGTTTGGGTGATATATTTCTCTACTTGGTCGATACCTTTTCATACTTGCTTAACAAAGTTTCGTACTTTTCCTAAGTTTGTTGGGGGATATTTCGTTACTTGGACAATATTTTTCCCATTTGGCTAACAAATTTTCCTATTTGGCCAAGATATTTTCCATTTGGTTAACATATGTTCCTACTTTTTATAAGTTTAGGTGATATATTTCTCTGTTTGGACGATACCTTTTCATACTTGCTTAACAAAGTTTCGTACTTTTCATAAGTTTGTTGGGGGATATTTCGTTACTTGGACAATATTTTTCCCATTTGGCTAACAAATTTTCCTATTTGGCCAAGGATATTTTCTCATGTGGTTAACATATGTTCCTACTTTTTATAAGTTTAGGGTGATATATTTCTCTGCTTTGGTCGATACCTTTTCATACTTGCTTAACAAAGTTTCGTACTTTTCCTAAGTTTGTTGGGGGGATATTTCGTTACTTGGACAATATTTTCCTCCATTTGGCTAACAAATTTTCCCTATTTGCCCAAGATATTTTCCATTTGGTTAACATATGTTCCTACTTTTTATAAGTTTGGGTGATATATTTCTCTGTTTGGACGATACCTTTTCATACTTGCTTAACAAAGTTTCGTACTTTTCATAAGTTGTGGGAGATATATCGTTACTTGGTCAATATTTTTTCCTATTTGGCTAACAAATTTTCCTATTTGGCTAAGGATATTTTCCATTTGGTTAACATATGTTCCTACTTTTTATAAGTTTGGGTGATATATTTCTGTATTTGACCAATAATTTTAATATTTTGTCTAACATATTTTCTTATTTGACGGTTGAAGTGGTACATAGAACGTGTACTTTTGTCTGGTTGTGAAGTGTGGCACTGAGCAGGTACACTGACAAAAAACATATATTGGTCTTGGAAATGGTTTTCTGGAGAAAGATGTAAAGACACTATGGACACATAGAAAGGAAATGAAAGTGTGGCTATCTAATTTGATACGTGATAACGTCGCTGATTATGACGGCGGACATGTGACCTGTCATGTTACGTGCATTGCCTAAGGTTGAATCGGGGCAGTTTGTTGTGTTTGTGTGCATCTGTTAACACCCACTACCCACTCGTCGCTGTATGACCCGATAGTTGTTACGTACAGATACGATTTCCCCGACTAGCCTCTGTGATCACAGCTCTGTACTATGAATATGAGAAAGGCTTAGTCGGACACTGTGGTGATTTGTTTACATGCGCGTATGGGGTTTTCGAGACCAGTTTATGTTGTATTGATGCCCGAGTGTCCTTTGGTGTAACCGGATAACACTAGGACTACACGGTTATAGAAAGGAGAGAGAGAGAGAGAAGGGTGACCCTTTTAGCCTTCGGCTGCAATGTTGATGATGCAGTGTATTCACTCCTATACACAGTGATCATCATACGTTAGGTTCCTTGACTCGACAACCGATAGGACACCCTTTTTCTATAGTTTCCCTCTTAACCACGTGTCTAAGATGTACCATTACCCCTGTGACCGGATTCGCCGCCGTCTTTGAACATTTCGTTTATTAGTAACGTGTTCCACGTGTATCGTTATGCGTGTCACTGGATCCATCGCCATCTTTGACCGGGTGAATCATTAACCCCGTGTTCTGGCTATACCATTATACATGTTATCGGAAGCAGGGAATTCTTTGATTGTTTTAGTCAGTGAGCCTTTTCTTGGATGTACCATTACACATGGGATCGACTGCAAGTCCATATTTGACCAGTTTTAGCGAATGAGACGTCGTCTGGTTGTAGCAATTACCCATGTGTGATAGGGTGCGACACCATCTTTGACCGGCTGTAACTATTGTCCATGTGTGTCGACTGTACCACTAGGTGCTATTGATCAATACAAAATCAGTGCTCGAGGCGCTCCTGTCAGGGAAATTGCCGATAGTAAGGACATTACTTTCTGAACTTAGCAGTCGGCATAACGTCTTGATCATTTCATCGATCACTTTAACCATCATCATGTCACTACACATACCATACCCTACAATTTAAGTGATCCTTCGACCACTTGATCACTACTTCACCAGTACTTGACCACTATTTGACTATGTCCTTACTTATTTTACCATCACCGTTTCACTACACGTACCATACCCTATAATTTAAGTGGTCATTCGACTACTTGACCACTACTTGACCACTATTTGAGCACCACTTGACCAACTCTTGATCATCACCATGTCACTATACCTACTTTCACCGACAATTTAAGTAGTCACTCGACCATTTACCACTACTTGGCCACTACTTGAGCACGTCATCGATCACTTTAACCAACACAGGTTCACTACACGTACTTTCCCTTACAATTTAAGTGGTCACTCGACCATTTGACCAGTACTTGCCCGCTACTTGATCACTACTTGACAACGTCACTACTTAATTTATCCATCTCTGTTTCACTACACAGTACCATACCCTACAATTTTCTCACTTGAGCGGTTGACCACTGGTTGAGCACTACTTGACCACTGCTTGACCCCGTTGTCGACCATTTTACCATCACCGTTTCAATATACGTACTTTTCTCTACCTTTTAAGTGTTCATTCGACCACTTGACCACTGGTTGACCGCTACTTGACCATGTCATCGATCACTTTAACCACTACCATAATCTTAGGGACATCGTCCTCTACAATTTAAGTGGTCACTCGACCACTTGACCACTACTTGACCATTGGTTGACCACTACTTGACCACTAATTTACCACCCTTTAATCATCACCATATCATTATAACCACTTTTCCCTAAAATTTCCTCACTTGACCACTACTTTACCATTGGTTGACCACTACTTGACCACTAATTTACCACCCTTTAATCATCACCATATCATTATAACCACTTTCCCCTTAAATTTCCTCACTTGACCACTACTTGACCACTACATTGACCACTGCTTGACCACTAATTTACCATCCTTTAATCATCACCATATCATTACAATCACTTTTCCCTAAAATTTTCTTACTTGACTACTTGACCATTGCTTGACCACTGCTTGACCACTAATTTTTGAACATCACCATATCATTACAATCACTGTTCCCTAAATTTCCCTAAAATTTTCGTCACTTAACCAACACTTGACCACTACTTGACCACTAATTTACCACCCTTTAAGCATCACCATATCATTACAATCACTTTTCCCTAAAATTTTCCTTACTTGACCACCACTTGACCACTGCTTGACCACTGCTTGACCACTAATACCTGGTACCCACCCCTTACCGCCGAATGATACTACACTATATCCATTACAATCAGCGATCTTTAGCTTTCAAGGTTTCCTTTGTAACACGTGTTATGTTAGTGAATAAGCTACTATGAACATCTACATAGCACTAATAACCACCCTTATCAACTAATTTCACTAACCCATACCCACTACTATCCCCACCGCACCTATTCCTTCTATTCGTACTAATGTACACCACCAATGCGCTAACAGTTCAAAATATTTTAACACACCACTCACCCACGTTTTTACAACCCGTTACTTAATGACTTTTCCGTATGCACCCCCTCCACATCTGTTATGAACCGACCACCGTCACACCCGCCGGAGATTTTCCCACACTTGCCGACGTATAACTCCCCGGTACTACTTTCCAGAATTTTCCACTATGCCGCTACTTATTTAATATGCATTGTATTGTTTATACATGATTTAATAAAAATTATTATATACCTGATAGTGTTTAAACCCGAACCGTCTAGTCTCACCCCACGCGCCCACCCCCTCGCCACCACCCCGCACCCCGTCGTTATTTATTTTTATTTTTATTTATTTTATTTTACTTTTTTAATAATTAATTAAAATTTTTATACACCCACTCAATAGTTATCTGCCCTTAGAAACATAAAATCTTAGAATTATCGCCCTTAGATATGACCTAGATACCGCCCCTTACCCCTTACCCAACTTCATGACCGAGGAGGAGTGAAAATCACCCGAGGTCAAGGTCATTTGAGGAGGCTCCTCCAAATAATACCCGATTTGCACATTGTATACTACTCACCGCCGCCGACACCACCACCATCACCACCACCACCACCACCACTACTACTACTACTACTACTACTACTACTACTACTACTACTACTACTACTACTACTACTACTACTACTACTGATACTACTTTCCTTCCTCCTCCTCCTTCTCCTCCTCCTCCTCAACCTCACCTCCTCATCTTCCCCCTCCTCTTCTCTCTCCTCCTCTTCCCTCTCCTAGTCCTCTTCCCTCTCCTCCTCTCCTCCCCTCCTCATCCTCCCCTCCTCCTCCTCCTCCTTCATCTTCTTCTTCTTCTTCTTCTTCTTCTTCTTCTTCTTCTTCTTCTTCTTCTTCTTCTTCATCATTGTGATATTGAGATGTGCTCTATTTAAAAAATTGTTTGTTTGAAACGAAATATATGACAATTTTATGCCATTTCTGGCAACACACTGATTAACTCATTATATCATATAGGTCAAACAACATACTCTATGCACGTGATGTCATATAAATCATACAACGTACAACAAGCATACAACAAGCATATAATATAATATAGAATATATCATACAACATACAACATGGACACAACAAGCATACAATAAGCACATTATATACAGATCATACAACATACCACAAGCACATTATATCATATAGCTCATACAACATACTACAAGCACATAACAACATATAGATCATACAAGCGCATTATGTCATACAAAAACTACAGCACATGCAGATCCCGTCAGACTCATCATTTGATGAAAAATAGAAACGAGTTCGCAGCTGGGACTATTTAACGGGACAATCTCTAAGTGAGAAGTCATATTTATAATATCTGCTGAAATAGAAAGAAAAGGAAATCTAGTTCTTGAAGACTATCCGTTGAAGTCTGATTTGTTTGTGAATAAACAGCAGATGGGTTGTAAACAGACACACAGCAATCAACTGCTTTGTTAGGACGAACAAGGAAGAAAGAGAAGAAGAAGAGGTAAGAGGAGGAAAAGGACGACGACGAAGATGAGGTGGAGACAGAGGAAGAGAATGAAGAGAACGAGGATGAAGAGGAGTAAGAGGAAGAGGAAGACATCGTCACAGTGCATGATTATTCTTTTTTTTGTTTTGAGGTGGTTGAGGTGGATGGGGGGCGGGGCTTTAGTCCCACTATGTAACTTTCGGTCCATTGTGGTCCACCAAGGCCCGTCTGCCAGTGTTAGTGGACAGTGATTTGGTGATTGAGTTTGCAGTTTAGATGACCATCTGTGCACCCTGGCCAGATCAAGTGCAGATACACCTACACTTGGTTTTTTTTTTTTTTTTTTGCGCTCGCTCGCTTTGAACTCAAGCGTAGTCCATACACACTATTTATAGTAGTGATAGACTGAGTTCTGCGTGTGGGCTTTCCTTATTAACAGTGTCCCTAGCCATCAAGCGAACACACTCCTACTTCAGCTGTACTTGTAATTTACGCTCCCAAGTCAAGGACGATAGATCAACATTTTAGCCCAACTGTCCGATGTAGGGGTTGAACCCTCTACCTCGTCATCAGTGCACCGGATGTTTAAGAACGCGTGTTCTTATCCATTCGACCATGCTGACCTAAAAAGTGCCAAACGAAGAGTAGGTTTCGGCCAACAAATATTGGATGGTGGAAAATGGGAAGTAGGGGTGTGTCACAGTTACGCCTTTAAACTTGTTAATATGGAGCATACATGTTGTATTGTATACCAAATTAAAGAGGGTTGTATTGGGAAAATTAATGTCTTGACATTGTAACTATAATTTTACTTTTAACTTTAATTTTAACAACCCATAGCTATTACAGAAGTTTGAATAAGACAATTTATTATCCCATGGTAATTAATCAGTTAGTAATCAGACATTGGTGTCGGGTATTTGTCAGATATGACTGAGCTACCGTATGACAGTAGACGGCACTACTTGCTTTCTGTTAGGGCCGAACATTGGGAGGCGCTCACTAAACCCGACACCCCACATTGTATCAACGGTGTCGGGCGGAGGCGTGCAATTGGGAGGGTACAAGCCTTATCATAGTGCGAGGAAATGCAACCTAATGACTAAATGTTACGGCAGGGCAGACCAGGCCCTTAGCGTTGGTTGGCAACTGGTCTAGGATGGAAGCTCTGATAGGCGGACAGTTAAAGTGTATTGCTTTGTTGATCCAGCAGCTTCTGCAGCTTGTTTTGTTCCAGACGTCTTGGTGTTACCTATCTTCTGGAGTAAACTAGGCAGATCGAGAGAGGGATCATGCTGCATGGGCAACACATGGTCTCTAAATTCAGCCCAGGCTTTGTGTTATCGAGAGGTATAACTCAAATTTACAAACTATCGTCTGTTAGTTAGTTAGTTAGTCGCGGTTCCAACCTCACAGCAACGGGTCGTCCCCATTTTGCTCCGTTCCTGTGCCAGTTAATATCACACAAAACGCCTCCCACTGCCCAATGTGAAAAGTGGAAAAGACAGGAGTCTCGACAAACAACAGCCCGCACAGATACACTGTGCATAATGCCGCCGCCAGAATGTCAACACAATAGTCCCCCACGAAACATCCAGTTCATTTCTGATGGAATCGGCAGTCTGGATGTTTCCTAGATGTTCACCCACACAGTATCCAAAAAAAATACAGTTCATCGTCGATGGCAGTGGCAGTCAACCAGAAGCCCAGCAGCCACGCATTTCTGCATAAGGCAAAAACCGGTCAACTCTGGGACATAGCCACCTGCCATCGCTCCGAACATGCAGTCACGTTCCAAAAACCTTCAGAAGCATTTCACACGAAACTCACAGCTCACAGTGTCGCGCCACGCACTCACTCAGTAGCAGGGCGACGGAACCATCGTCTGTAAAGACGGCAAGGTGCCAGTCAATCATACATTCACAACTCTATTACTGCACTTTTCATTAATTATTCTGCCCTCCTGCAGCTACTTTAACTATTTATTTATACCTTCTTATTGTACGGTATGCTAGCGTGCAACATGATGCTGCTTTCCAACCACTATCAGAAGATTACCCTGAGAAACTACGGCCTGCGGAGAAATTGTACGGTTCTGTCCCTTTACCCACAGGAAGTTCAGATTCTGTATATGAACATAGGTAGGTATGCATGCACGAACCAGTACGGTATTACATTTGTATGTTTGTTGTTAGATTTTTCCGTCTGTTTAGTTGATCAGTTCATACGTCTGTTGCCATTCTGTTTGTCTGTCAATCTGTCTGTCTATCTGTCATTCTATCTGTCTATCTGTCATTCTATTTATATATCTGTTTCTTTCGATCTGTCTATCTATCTTTGATTCGATGTCTGTCTGTCTGTCTGCCTGCCTGCCTGCCTGTCTGTCTGTCTGCCTCCTGTCTGTCTGTCTGTCTGCCTGTCTGTCTGTCTGTCTGTCTGTATTATATGGGTACAGTTTCTCTGTGGTATTGGCCAGGAATCTGTGGGCAGTGACGTACCTAAAGTCCATGGAGGAGAAACTGCCATCCCAGTCCGAACCCCAACCAGTCTGTCTGTGGTGAATCTTGACATTCTTATATCCTGATAACACGATCACCAGAGTCGTGGATCAGCTCTTTGTTCTATCTCGACCACGCCTCGTGGCCAAACCATACAGATATTTACTTCTCTGCCTTCCGCAAGTTCTTTTCCCCCCTCAATCATGCCAGTTGTCACCAAGTTTTCTAATCGGTAGAATCGGTAACACGATCACAAATAGCAGCATGTGAAGTAGAATCTATAACATTTACTAGAGCACGGTCGCACGTAATAACTTATAACGTAGAATCGTTAACATTTATTAGAACACGATCACAAGTAACAAAATGTGATATAGAATTGTTAACATTTCTTAGAACACAATCACAAGTAGTAACAAAATGTGAAGTAGAATAGTTAACATTTATTAGAACACGATCACAATTAACAAAATATAAAGTAGAATCGTTAACATTTATTGGAACATAGAAAACGATCACAATTAACAAAATATGAAGTAGAATAGTTAACATTTATTAGATCGCTATCACAAGTAACAAAATGTGAAGTAGAATAGTTAACATTTATTAGATCGCGATCACAAGTAACAAAATGTGAAGTAGAATAGTTAACATTTATTAGATTGCGATCACAAGTAACAAAATGTGAAGTAGAATAGTTAACATTTATTGGAACATAGAAAACGATCACAAGTAACAAAATGTGAAGTAGAATAGTTAACATTTATTGGAACATAGAAAACTATCACAAGTAACAAAATGTGAAGTAGAATAGTTAACATTTATTAGATCGTGATCACAAGTAACAAAATGTGAAGTAGAATAGTTAATATTTATTAGATTGCGATCACAAGTAACAAAATGTGAAGTAGAATATTTAACATTTATTGGAACATAGAAAACGATCACAAGTAACAAAATGTGAAGTAGAATAGTTAACATTTATTGGAACATAGAAAACGATCACAAGTAACAAAATGTGAAGTAGAATAGTTAACATTTATTAGATCGCGATCACAAGCAACAAAATGTGAAGTAGAATAGTTAACATTTATTAGAACGCGAAAACAAGTAACAAAATGTGAACTTACGTTATCGGTTTTGAACAGCCCTTTAATATATTATGGGGAATGAGACCTCTGCAACACAAGCCAGCTTAGAGCTTTTATTGTGGTGCCGGTAGAAAGAACATTCCGCACACCGACCTCACTCCCAACTACTGAAAGTAAAGTTACCTACAAAATTAACTTGGGGTTGATAGCAATGTCTTGCCAGAGCCATGCACTCATGCAACATTTGAAATCTCACTCCCATAGTTGCAAATACTTATCGGGAAATCAAATATCAATGAATTGTACTTAAGACTTAAAACTAAAAGATTTCCTGAGAACTTATAAACAACAGAAGGTCGGCTTGGCCGAGAGGTTTAACTATCTCCCTCTTAAAGTTAATCTAGTGGTCGCGGCGTAGTGGGGTATTTTCATACACCGGCCACTTTGACCTACATGTTGAGTTCTTGCCCTTGACCTACATGTTGAGTTCTTGTCCTTGACGTACATGTTCAGTTCTTGTCCTTGAATTGGGGAGGTATATACAAGAACTTCAGAAGTAGAAGGGTAAGCCTTATGGCGAGGGACACTGGTAAAAGGGAAAGCTAACCTTCGCACAAAATCAGTCTAGTGTACATCTTAGTAGTAGTAGTAGTAAGTACTAAGAGGAGTAGCACATGTGTAAACTAAGTTCAGAGCGAACGAAAGTTTACAAAATTACTATACCAACGGCAATAATATCGTTCATTGGTATCTGAATACACTTTTTAGAAATTAAGGAAGTCATGTCATAATTGCGTGACTGTTTTGAGAATCGGCACTGAAACATTACAGGCAAACCCTCAGATGGAGTGAGTTGGCTTTCGGGTATGTCATGAGGCGGGTACACGGATCCCAGTCATTTGAAACCCATTTGATTACAGTCAACGAGGCTTTTATCGTTATCTGTATCTGTATCTTTATCTTTAACAACGTTAACACTTATGTTTTCCAGGTGAGACAAATAGGGACAAACTCTTCTTGCCACCCAAGCCTGAAGTGAATACTGGGATCAGGACATTGGTAAGTAGTAATTGGGGTAATGTCATTGGTAAGTGGTATGTGAACTAAGGACAATGGTAAGTGATATGTGAACTAAGGACATTGGTAAGTGGTATGTGAAGTAAGGACATCGGTAAGTGGTATGTGAAGTAAGGACATTGGTAAGTAATATTTGGAGGTGTGGACATTGGTAAGTATTGTTTGTTATTGTTTCCTCAAATATTCTTGGTGTATGTAATGTGTTAGCTAGCAACGTGTGGTCTTGATAGGTAATAATCAACACTCAAACAACAACAATTACAACAAACAACTAACTACCATTACTAGATCCTCGAGTATCGAAGCACAAGTAGTATGTGGGTAGACTTGTGGGTAGTATGTTGTAGTATGTGAGGTAAAGACATTAATAAGAGGTAATATAGAAGCCACAAACAATAATTGTTTTAAAAATTGTTTCTCGAAAACCCAATTCAGAAAGATAATAAATGGCACCCATACATATAAAAGGGAAAAAATATAGATAAGAGAACACAGTAGTTAAAAAATAGTTGCATATCCTTACAGGACGTAGCAGTCAACTGCAACAATTATTGACTGTGTGTGATTCATGGGCAAGTTTACGTTCAGTGGTTTGCCATAGCTTTCTGAACGACCGGCACTCATACAATTGTATGGAAATCAACGCAATGCGGCCCGCATAACTTAGCCACAGAACCGGCGAACACAATAGACAATATGAAAACTGAAAGTTACAGTCATATCGTTATTTGAACTTGCCGCTTCAAACAATGCCAGCATTTAGCTAATGGAACAATTATCACTGGCTCAAGGTACGGTCAACAGCGGTCACTCAACAACCAGACAAACAATGCAAGCATTTTTTTTGTTGTTGCGTATCCCTTACGGGACGTTGCAGTCAACACCAGCATTTTCAGCTGCTGTTGATGTACTAGGCAAGTGTTACGTTCAGTAGTTTGCCATTGCTTTCTGAACGACAGGCCCCTATACCTTTTTCGAAAAAAACCAGCACCGCCGTGTTTCGAACCCGGGTATACGGGCTCACAAACCGCGTTCGCAAGCCCTTCAGCCACAGACCGGCAAGCATTTAGCTAATGGAATAAATATCACTGGCTCAAGGTAGGTCAGCAACGGTCACTCAACAACCAGACAAACAATGCAAGCATTTAGCTAATGGAATAAATATCACTGGCTCAATGTACGGTCAACAACGGTCACTCAACAACTAGGTGGCGAAGATCTGTGATAGCAACGTGCTCAAACCACTTTTCCTTACAGTTCTCAGAGTTGATACTGTGTCAATGTTAATTATGAGGATAGATTTTAATGTTCCTGTGTGAATTATGAAGAGAATATCTAAAATTTCAGTGTGTTGTATGAGGCGAGAGTCTAATATCTCTGTGTTAACTATGACTGTGATCTATGACTCTGGTGATCGAGTGAGATGGCAGAACATGACCGCCCACGCTTACCGGAATGGCACATGATGGATGGATGGATAAATGGAACTATGACGGATGGATTCTAATGTTTCAGTATAAATATGAGAGCAAACTTAGATATTTGGCCTCATCCCCTAATTCATGAAACACTGGGTATAAATCCAAGCATGCCCGCCTTACACACCATGAGACGTAAATTCGATGCCAATTCGAACCCACTATGTGGAGACTGCTTGTACAAAAGACATTATGTTCTCCAGCCTAGAAAGAAAACTACTCTCCAGGTTTACAATGCACAGTGAAAGAGTCCGTTAAATTGTAAATGATCGGGTCGATATTATACGCTCCACATTCGTACTATACCTGTTACTTTTGTGTTTAAGTGTCTCAGCTAAAGTAGTATTCATTTGTTCACTTGTATGATGTATAACTCAGCAGTATGTACCTGACCAGATGAAGCGGAAAATACCAGGCAATAAATCGTGCAACATATTGTTTTTGGCTTCTGTGTTTACATGCCTTCTCTGATGGCTGGTTAATGGATCGGATGTGTGGCTCTGTTAAAAGAAGTAAAAGAATGATGACTCTTTTTTCAAGCTAGGGAGTCTCCGTGGCGAAGTGGTCAAGCCGTTTGACTCGGGCTCCGAAAGTTGTGGGTTCGATTCCAGGCCGCGTGCTTCGGTTCACGAGTGAAATTTTTTCGGAGACTTCTGTGGGTCGTCGCTAAAGCGACTGAGTTCGTGCTTTTTGCGACGGTTTCCGCGCTGCGGGAAGAGACCAAGCCATATGGGATAAAACCCGGTGCAATGAAGTCGACCCTGTCGACTTTTAAGCGACTTTTTTAAGCAAGATGTATTTGGTATATACCAGTGAAGTAAACAAAGCGCCCTATGAGGTATATGCTTTCATTCATGTGACATGCCGATAAGCGTAGGCGGTTATGATTCGCCATCTCACTATTTCACCAGAGTCGTGAATCAGTTCAGTGTTCTTGTCTCGACCATACCACGTGGTTAAGCAATCCAGATATTTACTTCTCGGTCTTCCCCTTGGTCTCTTCCCTTCTATCTTGCCAGTTATCACCAAGTTCTCCAAGTCATTTCTTCTCATAACATGCCCAAAAAAATGTTGACTGTCTACGTCTAATGTCTCTAATCAGTTTACGATCTTCATTTGTTTCTTGAAGGACTTGTTCATTGGTTTTTATGTCTGTCCATGGTATTCTTTGCATTCTCCTCAGAAACCGCATTTCTACAGCCATCAGACGTCTTTTTTTTTCAGCTTGACAGCTCATTGTCCTCGCTTCACATCCATACAGAGGTATACGTTCTATGTGGCATCACAACACACTTTTTCTCGTTGCAATTGACATCTTTTTATTGGTCAATATACATTTGTTTTTGTTTGGTGTTTTTTTTTTTTTTCAAAAGGCTACCTTCGCCATGACAATTCTTGTTCTAATCTCTTCAAGGCATCTCCCATCAAACGTTATGACTATTCCGAGATAATTGTATCGATTCACTTGTTTAAGAATACTCCCATTTACTTGTATATTACATTTTGGTATCTCTTCCTACGATCATTATCATAATCTGTGTTTTCTTGCAATTTAATTCTAACCTTAGTTGTTCACTGTGTGCTAAATCTAAATGTTGCAAATCCTGTTCATTGTCAGCAATCAATAGGCCTACTGTTGTATATAATGTTCTAGTTTCATTAGCATGTTTCAGGCAATCGTTGTTAGTTACTCTGGCAGTCCAAGGAATTCGCAACATTCGTCTCAGGAACCATATCTCTGTTGCTTCTAATTTCTTCTTAATTTGTTCATTTATATTCCACTGGTGATCGAGTGAAATGGCGAGTCATGACCGCCCACGCTTTCCGGCATGGCACATGATTGATTGATTGATATTCCAAGATTCACTGCCATACATCAAAACTGGTGCTATATAGCATTTCAGCACTCTCTTATATTCAATGATAATGACTTATTGCATAAGATACTCTTTATTTTCTGAAATGCGGCTTTTGCCTGCCCTATTCTGCTCTTAATCTCTATTGTGCAGCTTCCATCTTGTGTTGTAAATGTCCCTTTTTTTTTCCATATCCTTTACAGGACATCGCTGTCAACATCAGCATCCTTCAGCTGTATGTTGATTTCTTGGCAAGATTACGCTCAGTAGTTTGCCATTGCTTTCTGAGCGGCCGGCTCAGTTATCCCGCAAGTCACCAGTGGGGATCGAACCGCTCCCAGCTCTCGCCCCGCTACGAGATTCTGCGTGATAAACGGGATTACGGTGAATGTGTTGTAACCCCTTGGCCAGAGAGACCGGCGTAAATGTCCCTAGGTATTTAAAATTATCCGCTTGGTTAAGAATGTTCCCTTCTGTTTCTATGTCACCTTTTGGTGTCACCGATGTTCTTTGATATCACCATTGTTACTGTTTTCTTGATATTCAAAACACTGTACCGTAAAAAATATCATTGACAGTGTCGGAGTCTGCTGGGCGGAGAAGATAGCGTTCAGCTGTATGAGGGAACAGGTGTGGGATCTGACAGCTGGAAACTGGTCTTTGGTATCTGCGGAGTCAGGCAGACGATGGGTATGTTTACATCGACATTCTGACGCTTCTGTTGTTATTTGGTAAATATATACAATCTTTGTCAGTCGCAGCCATGAAAAGAGTTCTTAACAGATTCTGCGCCAAACCAGAGGTAGGTTTGGACCAAACAAAAATAGATTACGGAAAATGGAAAGAAGGGGCGTGTCACAGTTATGACTTAAACATTATAAATATGGTAGTATACATACGTTCACAGCAGATATGGAAAGTCGCTTAAGATGATTTATTATTCAATGGAACTTAATCAGTTAAGAGCTATATTGAGCCAATCCTGACGTATGTAAGTGAATCATGGACAATTAGTTGACAGTAAAGGTATTGTGTGGAAGCTGCGCAGATGTATTGTTATAGAAGAATTATGAGAACACCGTGGACGGAACGTTGGCTTTAGAAATGATTAATAGCAGAAGAGTCCGAAGGCTTTGGACAAACATTGTCACCAACGCCACGCGGCATAGACTATATAAGAAGATTGGCAGCACGGGAGACGGGAGGCTGTGGACAGACTTTATCACTAATGCCACCCAGCATGGACCATAAGAAGATTGGCAGCACAAGAGACAGAAGGATGTGAATAGACATGATCACGAACATCACACGGCATGGACTATAAGAAGAGTGGCGGCACAAGAGAATGGAAGTTGTGGACAGACACTATTACCAGCGCCACGAGGCATGGACGATATAAGAAGATTGGCAGCACAAGAGAATAAATACCCTGGACAAACGTGTTCACTAAAATCATACGGCGTGAACTATAAGAAGAAGAAGAAAGATATAAGAGTACATGCGTCCAAGATGGAATCTTGTCAGTGGTAGAATGCAGAAAGCGTATCCGCTTTTGTCATAATACTGCGACATGGAACGAGCTAAAGGTACATTGAAAACGTTCAGACAAATTATCTTGGAAATTAGCGACATGACCGCCCACGCTTATCGGCATGGCAAATGATGATGACTATCTATGAAAGACAGCAATCTCCGTGACTTCCAAGACCTTCCTGTTGGTACACTGCCATACTGCGAAATAGGTTCTTTATAACACATCGTAATTTCTTTCTGACATGCAATGCATTCAACTTATATAATATAATATTATACATGCCGAATATATGAACTTATGGCGGATTCTTCTTCTCTCCTGCTTCTTGCTTTTCTTCGTAGTCTTCTTCTCTGTCGTTATCGACTTATTTGTCTTCTTCTTATTCTTACTTTCTTCATCCAAACTGTAGGATCATCATTTGCTATGTTGATAAGCATGGTCTTACACGATCATCAGAGTCGTGTATCAGATCTGTGTTCTTGTCTCGACCATGCCATGTGATCAAGCCATCTAAATATTTACTTCTATGCCTTTCCCTTTTTCCCTCAATCTTACCAGTTGTCACCAACTTCTCTAGTTTATTTCTTCTCATAACGTGCCCAAAAATTGGTTCTGCCTGTGTCTAATTTCTCCAATACGTTTACAGTTTTCATTTGCTTCTTGCAGGACTTGCTAGTTGGGTTTTCTCTGTCCATAGTATTCTTTGCATTTTCCTCAGAAACCACATGTCCTCTGCCGTTAGATGTTTTTCAGCTTGTCTGCTCATTGTCCACGCTTCACATTCATACAAAATTATAGGTTCTATGTAGCACTTCCACACTCTTTTTCTCACTGCAGTTGGCATTTTTTAAAAGTAGAATACGTGGTACAAAAGAAGCCAATGAAATGACCGTTGTTCCTTCTCTCCAGACCCCATGATGATCAAATTGCGCTGCCACAGCTCGGCGGTCAGACTACAGTCCAGTGGGCAGTACTTCAATGTGGTCACCTTTGCTTACCTTCCAGGCCATGACGACGAGGACACGACGTGTTAACAGCAATACTGTCCTCTCTTTGCTGTGGTGTAATGTAAACTTAATTAACATAGGATTAAACTTCACAACACTTTCTGTGATTTCCTGTTTGTTTTCTGTGATTTTTTGTTTGTTTCCTGATTTCTTGTTTGGTTTCTGTGATTTCTTATTTTTTTTTCCCTGTTATTTCTTCACAATACTTTCTGATGTTTTGGTTGTTTGTCTCCGGTGATTTCTTATTTGTTTTCTGTGATTTCTTGTTTGTTGTTCGTTTTAGTCTTGTTTAACAACGACGTTATTTTATATCTGAAGATCAAAGTCAAACTGCTTGTAATATACAGATGGGTGTGAACATTTAAGACAAATGTCTCATAAACAGATGGGTGTGAACATTTAAGACAAATGTCTCATAAACAACATTGAAGACACATGTCTCATAAAAAGATGGGTGTGAACATTGAAGACACATGTCTCATAAACAGATGGGTGTGAACATTTAAGACACATGTCTCATAAACAGATGGGTGTGAACATTTAAGACACATGTCTCATAAACAGATGGGTGTGAACATTTAAGACAAATGTCTCATAAATAGATGGGTGTGAACATTTAAGACAAATGTCTCATAAATAGATGGGTGTGAACATTTAAGACACATGTCTCATAAACAGATGGGTGTGAACATTTAAGACAAATGTCTCATAAACAACATTGAAGACACATGTCTCATAAAAAGATGGGTGTGAACATTGAAGACACATGTCTCATAAACAGATGGGTGTGAACATTTAAGACAAATGTCTCATAAACAACATTGAAGACACATGTCTCATAAAAAGATGGGTGTGAACATTTAAGACAAATGTCTCATAAACAGATGGGTGTGAACATTTAAGACAAATGTCTCATAAACAGATGGGTGTGAACATGTAAGAAAAATGTCTCATAAACAGATGGGTGTGAACATGTAAGAAAAATGTCTCATAAACAGATGGGTGTGAACATTTAAGACACATGTCTCATAAACAGATGGGTGTGAACATTGAAGACACATGTCTCATAAACAGATGGGTGTGAACATTGAAGACACATGTCTCATAAACAGATGGGTTGTGAACATTTAAGACAAATGTCTCATAAACAGATGGGTGTGAACATTGAAGACAAATGTCTCATAAACAGATGGGTGTGAACATTTAAGACAAATGTCTCATAAACAGATGGGTGTGAACATTTAAGACAAATGTCTCATAAACAGATGGGTGTGAAAATGTAAGAAAAATGTCTCATAAACAGATGGGTGTGAACATGTAAGAAAAATGTCTCATAAACAGATGGGTGTGAACATTTAAGACAAATGTCTCATAAACAACATTGAAGACACATGTCTCATAAAAAGATGGGTGTGAACATTTAAGACAAATGTCTCATAAACAGATGGGTGTGAACATTTAAGACACATGTCTCATAAACAGATGGGTGTGAACATGTAAGAAAAATGTCTCATAAACAGATGGGTGTGAACATGTAAGAAAAATGTCCCATAAACAGATGGGTGTGAACATTTAAGACACATGTCTCATAAACAGATGGGTGTGAACATTGAAGACACATGTCTCATAAACAGATGGGTGTGAACATTGAAGACACATGTCTCATAAACAGATGGGTGTGAACATTTAAGACAAATGTCTCATAAACAGATGGGTGTGAACATTGAAGACAAATGTCTCATAAACAGATGGGTGTGAACATTTAAGACAAATGTCTCATAAACAGATGGGTGTGAACATTTAAGACAAATGTCTCATAAACAGATGGGTGTGAAAATGTAAGAAAAATGTCTCATAAACAGATGGGTGTGAACATTTAAGACAAATGTCTCATAAACAGATGGGTGTGAACATTGAAGACACATGTCTCATAAACAGATGTATGTGAACACTGGAGAAATATGACTGCTCACACGTATCGGCACATCACATGATGATGAGAGGAGCTGGCTAATGTGGTTACAGTAGATCGTGACAAGAACTACATTCTCCAGTGGACCTGCCTAACACTGATGAAGCTAAGATGAGGGGTATGTTTTGTTGTTATGAGATCAACCTGTGACCAAGATATAGAAAGATAGGCTGTGAAAGAGGAGCTCATGCGTCTTAATACCTCATTATATGTATCTATTATATGCCATTTCAACAGCAAACACAATCCGAATACAAACAACATTACTCACAAACAAGCTAGAGACAACCTTATATAAAAACCAACAACAAACAACATTAAACAGAAACTACCCACGTGCAAAATTTTAAAAAACAACAACAAACAATATTAAACAAAAGCAACAAATGACATTAAACAAAAACAACACACAATATTAAACAGAAACAACAACAAACAACATTAATGAGAAACAACAACAAACAACATTAATCAGAAACAACAACAAAAATCATTAAACAGAAAGAATAACAAAACAATATTAATCAGAAACAACAACAAACAACAGTAAACTGAAAGAATAACAAACAACATTAATCAGAAATAACAACAAACAACATTAAACAGAGATAATAACAACATTAATCAGAAACAACAACAAACAACATTAAATAGAAACAACAAACAACAGTACATAGAAACAACAACAAACAACATTAAATAGAAACAACAACAAACAACATTAATCAGAAACAACAACAAAAATCATTAAACAGAAAGAATAACAAACAATATTAGTCAGAAACAGCAACAAACAACATTAAACAAAGAATAACAAACAACATTAAACAGAAACAACAACAGACAACATTAAACAGAAACAACAACATTAATCAGAAAGAATAACAAGCAACATTAAACAGAAACAACAACAAACAACATTAAACAGAAAGAATAACAAACAACAATAAACAGAAAGCAACAACAAACAACACTAAACAGAAGCAACAACAAACACCATTACACACAAACAACCAGAAAAGTCTTACCCAATAATCACGTACAAACAATGCTACACAGAAACCAACAACACACATGGACCAAAAAAATACATATACCAACATACAACATAGATCAACTTACATTGTAAATTGTTGTTATTATAAAGTATTTTATCAGTACTCAAGTTGAAAACATGAATACAATTAGGGAAACTTAATAGCAACCATTTAAAATACATACATAACATACTAAATCAGCTCTAAAACAGAGTGACAAGCAAATGATAAACATATAAAACAATCCTGCTAGATACTAATTTATCACTTCACTATGATAATTACAGGGTGGTAGTAAAGTCTCACTACACTTTGTTTGTAGAAAAGCTGTTTGTTGGAGAGTATGTTTCGTTTTCAAGATGGAAAACATACTCTCCAACAAACAGATGTTCTACATGCAAAGTGTAGTGAGACTTTAAAAACACACATTATTATGTTACTATATTATCCCAACTACATGTCAACTGTTATTCGTAACAACAGAATATGTGACCATGGCAACCAAAAATACAAATGAAAAAATCAAAGAGTCCAATACCTATTTCTAGGGAATATAAGATTGTCCAAGGGACCCGCTTTACCGTTGTTGCTAGGCACTCACCTACTGGCACAGATGTTATGGGTTCGATCTCATCAGGACAGATTCAGATTTTCCAATGACTTGGGTTCTTGTGTAAACCCTGCCTAAAATGGGTGGCAATAAATGTCTTGGGAACTAATCGTAGCTGGTGTGATAATGACCACATAACCCACTCAGTGCCAAAATGTTTGTAACAAAATGGGTCTAGGGTTGTCAATAAGGTCTGAAACAGTTTACAGGGTTGTCCATCAGGTCTAATAGTTTATAGGGTTGTCCATCAGGTCTAATAGTTTATAGGGTTGTCCATCAGGTCTAATAGTTTATAGAGTTGTCCATCAGGTCTAATAGTTTATAGGGTTGTCCATCAGGTCTAATACAATTTATAGGGATGTCCATCAGGTATAATACAGTTTATAGGGTTGTCCATAAGGTTTAGTACAGTGTATAGGGTTGTCCATAAGGAAAATACAGTTTATAGGGATTTCCATAAGATCTAATACAGTTTATAGGGTTTTCCATAAATTCTAATACAGTTTATTAGGTTTTCAATAAGGTCTAATGCAGTTTATAGGGATTTCCATAATGTTTAATAGTTTATAGGGATTTCCATACTGCCTAATACAGTTTATAGGGTTTTCCATAAGGTCTAATGACTATGGAGAAAGAAATATATGTTAATGAGGGAAGATTGGAGGTGGTGGAAATTTTGAATATCTTGGGTCATTGATTACCAATAACGGTGACACAATGAAAGAAATTAAACGACGACTATCAATTGCTCTTCAAAGAATAAAACTTAATAAATTATGGAGTGGGGCAGATTGGACTACAAAAATTAGATTTTTAAGAGCATGCATCTTTCCCATTGCAACGCCTGTGAGACATGGACACTTACTAAATAAGCTGAACAGCATGTTAATGCCTTTGAATACAAATATTATAGACAGGTTCTAAACATATCTTGGGTAAAGAAAAGAACAAATGCATCCATACTTCAAGACCTAAATATTGAAGAGGGCTGGCTATTAAAGATGATAAAACAAAGAAAATTGAAATATTTTGGTCACTTGAAACGTCATGAAAGTTTGGAGAGAACAATAATGGAAGGGTATATGCTCGGGAAGAGAAGAAGAGGAAGACCAAAGAGAAGATTGGTCCAGGATGTGGCAGATGATCTCCAGATGGGCGTTTATCATATGCGGGACATCTTGCTTGTGATCGAGAAGTTTTCCGGGAGGTTGTTATGGGAGCGAGGTTCTGCAAAGGATATGTTACTGAATGAATGAATAAGGTCTAATACACTTTATAGGGTTTTCCATTCAGATTAATATAGTTCATAGAGTTTTCCATAACGTCTAATACAGTTTATAGGGTCGTCCATTAGGTGTTATACAGTTGTAAGGTCACAATACATTCAGGTACATACTAGGAATCTACAATTGTTGGACATTGTAGTAATAGAGAGTGCAAAGAAAGGACTATCCTTGAATATCAATAAAACAGTAACAATGGTGACATCAAAGAAATAGGTGACACCAAAATGTGAAATGGAAATGGAAGGGGACATTCTTAAACAAGTAGATAATTTTGAATACTTAGGGGTAATTATAACATCAGATGGAAGATGACAGCAGAGATTAAGAGCAGAATAGGACAAGCAAAAGCTGCATATCAGAAAATGTGCTTAATGCGATATAGAACCTGTTTTGCTGTATGGCAGTGAATCTTGGAATGTAAATGAACAAATTAGAAAGAACTTGGAAGCAACCGAGATGTGGTTCCTGAGATGAAAATGGACTGCCAATATAACTAACAACGATTGCCCAAGAGATTCTAATGAAACTAGAACATTATATATAGAACTATGATGACCACATTGTGACAACATGAAGAGAAAACATTCTCATCAACAAAAGATTTCAAAATGCATTAAAAGTCACAAAAATGATACCAAGCACAGACTGCTACAGCGACCATAGATTAATAATAAGCAATATACATATAAAATTAAAGAGAATCAAATATACACCAAGAAACACACAATTTTATCTATTGGCACTGAAGAGTGAGGAGATAAAAGATAAATTCAACGTAGAGGTAAAGAACAGATGTGATGCATTGTCTGATATGGAAATATTATTTTCAGATGTCAGAGACCAATGGGAAATATTAAAGAAATCAGTCAACCAAGCTGCAGAAACAACCATCCCAAATAAAGATAATGGGATGCAAGAAATGGATGATGGAAGACATCTTAAAACTCATGGAAGTAGGAAAAATTACAAAAATAACCATGAAAAATATGAAGAGATTCACATGATGCAAAGAGGCACAAGAAACATGGCGTGAGGAAAATTGAAAACCAACACAACACCCGGAATACTAAATTAATGCACAAAAGAATTAATGACATCACTAACAAAAGAACACACACACATCAATGGGTTGCTTAAAAACCAAAGATGGCAAAATCATAATAGGAAAAAATCAGATTTTACATGCATGGTCAAATTATGTGAAAGACCTTTATGATGGTACAAGAGAAGAACAGATTAATCCTCAGAATAATAATGAAGGACAATCAATTTTGAAGATGGAAGTTCAGTGTGCTCTTAACCATATGAAAACTGGCAAGACCCCAAGTCCAGATAATATCACAACAGAAATGATCAATGTCTTAAAGGAATATGGAATAGACGAGATCACCAGACTTGCTGAACACAATATATGATACTGGAGTTATACCACCTGAATTATGTAATTCTATGTACATCTGTAAGTTTCGATATCGGAAGACTTTCAGGACTGGTACTTCAGAAATGTTCAACTCATCTGTTCATGTCAACTTTAATGTTGGTAAGAACATTCCATTATTTGTGATCAGTCCACTTGGTTGATGAAACTATTCTGCTACTTTCTTTCTGATGCTGTTAAGCCTCTATGGTTTCCTACAGTCTCCGTGGCCAAAGGCTTGCAAACGCTTGTGCCACTTACCAGGCGTTCGAAACGCAGTCGCGACCAATTTGTGCAGCGGACTGTGTCACATTGTGTTATAATGTGTTGGTATGGGAGTCGGTCGTTCAGAAATCAATGGCAAACTACTGAACGTAAAAACTTGCATAGTACATCAACAGCAGCTGAAAAATGCTGATGTTAACTGCAACGTCCCGTAAGGGATATGCAAAATAACATTTTAAAAATCCACAACCTTAAGTAAAAGACAAATGAAATGGATGGGGAAAAATCAACAGAAAATTTGGAGAAGAGAAATTAATCTCATGTGAGAAAATACTTGGGAAGAAAGGTACAAGAAAACAGAGAAAGATATATATATGGAAAGCTTAAACGGCTGGTAAACGAATAAATAATATAAGCAAGACAACTTCATCAACACATGACATGACAAAGAGGGCTGGAGTCATTATTACTGATTTCTGTTCCAGAACATTCATTTGAATAAGACAAGATTCATAATGTATTCAGAGTGCAAAGTACCTTATGCAATAAGTCACTGTTATAGAATGTAAGAAAGAGAGTGCTGAATTGCTATATAGAAACTGTTTTGCTGTATGGAGTGAATCTTGGAATGTAAATGAACAAATTAGGAAGATATACAACAATAAGAAAGAGACAAACAGTTTTCTTTGGTCATATGATGAGAAGTGAGGCATTGGAGAACATCGTGATGACTGGAAAGATCAAGGGGAAGAGAGGCAGAGGTCGACAAAGAGAAATGATGCTGGATGGATTGAAATGCTGGCATGAAGGATTATTATAAGCCGAATTGATCCGGAACCACCAAGACCGAGATCTGTGGAGAGACATGAACGTATGCCAGATGGCAAGGCACTTGATGATGACTACAGAGTGCAAACAATACTCCTAGGTTTTGAGCGCTTCCATAAGAGCTGTGGTGGTACAGTAGTTAGAGTGCTCACCTGCAAAGACATTAGATCAGATTTAAACCCCAGAATTGGCTGGGTTAGGCTTTTCAAACCAGTACAGATATGGTTAACTTAGTCCCGTAAAATGGGTTCAAGACTGTTTAACATTTTCTGAATGCAAAAAAGGGTGAGAAAGAAAATTGATCACCCCGCCTCATTATGCCATGACTTAGAATATATGAAGACTCAAAACTACAGATTCCAATGTCAGACTGCCTTGGGACTTACTGCCTTTACCATGTTCACACGACAGTCTGGCATCAGATTCGCACTCAGAGATATGCAATGAGTGAATCAACCAAAGCAACATGTAGAATTGGTTAACTTTACTAGAACACAATCACACGTGACAGAATGGGCGTTGAAGTTACAGCCATCATCAGCACTAACAATAAACAGACGCTGATGCAACCACATAAACAAATCTTCATTAATTTTTTTTTAGTTTAGTTTGGTTTAGTTAACGGATTAATATCACAACACAAGAGTGTGACGCATAAGTGCTCTGTTCTACTCCTAACTGAAGCCCGAGTCCAGAGAATCTCAGCTCAGTGCACGAACTTTGTAGCATCAGCGAGGATCCTGAAATACTTTGGGTAGATTTTTAACTCGAAATTTTGCCACAGCAGTGCCGTTAGGCTACTCTTTTTCAATTCCCAACTGCCAAGGGATTTTTTACGTGCGCAACAATACACACGGGTGTATCTCACTACCCAGAGACCAGGGGACATTTTGTTACTAGAAGTCCACGTGAAAAAATCCTAGTCCTCACCAGGGCTTGAACCTGGGACCTCCAGCACTCGAGGCGGACACCATACCTCAAGACCACTCATCCCCCTATCTACATTAAAATATCTATAAAGTACTTAGCTATTGTGAAACACTATATTCCTATGGTCTGTCCCAACTTCCCCCACCCTATCTTTGATACCTTGTTTTGTTTCAGCAGGCTCTGCCAGCATGTTCTTTTCCACCTACATGTAAGGCCCCTGGAACACGCATGGAGACCTTTATATATATTTTACCGATTTGTGTATGTACTTGTATCAGTGTATGCATTTTTAAGAGCATATATCTTTCCCATTGCAACATACGTCTATAAGACATGGACACTTACTAAATAAGCTGAACATTGCATAATTGCCTTTGAATATAAATGTTATAGACGAGTTCTAAGAATATCTTGGATACAGAAAATAACAAATGCATTCATAAGACAAGAGCTGAAGACTGAAGAGGGTTGGCTACTTCAACAAAGAACAATTAAATATTTTGGTCACTTGAAACGTCATGACAGTTTGGAGAGAACAATCTTGGAGGGGTATATGCCTGGGAAGAGAGAGCAAGGAAGGCCAAAGAGAAGATGGGTGCAGCATGTGGCGGATGATCTCCAGATGGGTAAATCGGACGTGGGACATCTTGCTTATGACCAAGAAGTTTTTGGGAAGGTTGTTTTGGGAGCGAGGTTCTGCAAAGGACATGCTACTGAATGAATCAGTGTATGTTTGTTGTGTGTGTGTGCTGACAATAGCTTTAGCAGTAACATCCATTTAATCATGTGCCAGTAAAATGTACCCATCAATCAATTCTACTTCATTCATTTACTCATGGTATTTTTACAGCTTTGCCACTGTTCCATCAATTCCAATACTCTGAGATATGGATCTATAGGGTGCCATCTGCAGAAAACCATGCATATGGCATTCTGGTCAAATCACCATCACATTTCTAAAACTTGTGGATGACTTTCTCTAAGCAATCAACTGCTTAATACAACACATTACCTAGCAACAATATACACAGATCAGTGCAGCTTCAGACGCATCAGTCGCATTAACTACAGTCTGAACTGCTGATATATGTTCTGGTTCGCTTGAGTTAGTTCACATTTGCAGGAGTCAGTTATAGTTCACATGAGTCAGTTCTAATTCGCATGAGTCAGCACTAGTTCACATGAGTCAGTTCAAGTTCACATGACTCAATTCAAGTTCATATGAATCAGTTCAAGTTCACATGAGTCAGTTCTAGTTCACATAAGTCAGTTCTAATTCGCATGAGTCAGCACTAGCTCACATGTGTCAGCGCTAGTTCATATATGGCAGTCCTACTTCACATGAGACAGTTCTAATTTACATGAGTTTGTACAAGTTCCTATGAGTCAGGATTAATTCACAAGAGACAGTACATATTTACAAGACCCTTACTAATTGTATACTAGTTCAAATAAATTCTGAGAACTAGTTCACACAAGTCAATTCTAATTCACATGAGTCAGAGTCACATGAATCAGTCCTAGTTCACAAGTCAGTCCTAGTTCACAAGTCAGCTCTAGTTCACAAGTCAGCTCTACTTCACATGAACCAGTCCTAGTTCACAAGTCAGCTCTACTTCACATGTGCCAGTCCTAGTTCACATGAGCAAGTCCTAGTTCACATGAGCCAATTGTCACAAGATAGCCAGTAGGCTGGACTCATGTCTTATTTAGGACAGGGAATCACTGTTCTAAATTTTCTACATGGGGACGACACCATGTATACACTTCTTTCTATTTACCTGCTACAGGGGGAAAGCTCCATGTTGATATACTATTCTTTACCTTTTATTAAAAGAGTAAGTAGAAACTCTCCAGTCATACTCGAGTATGGGAAGGAGCTGGATGGGATGTCAGCTGTTTCAGTTTGGTCTGGGGCTAAGAACCTAGTGGGAAACACCCTTGGATGAATAGAGGGCGGAAGAAAGATGAAATGGTATACCGATAGGTTCTGGACGTAATCTCTGTTGTGATGACCGGACTGGTAACCTATGAAACGTAGGCGTTCCAAGACAAAGCTGATTGAGGGGCTACCTGACAAATGAGGACCCCTTTCACATGTCTTCTCTCACACACGCTCTCTTTATGTATGATGAACAGGGTTTGGTAGTATATTGTTAACATGCAGACCAGTTACTGAGGGCGTAGCGGCCCGTGTATGTGTCAAGTACGCAGGGTTATTACAGGGTCTATCACTAGTTGTTCTCCTTACAGGGTCAGCCTTCTAGTGTGAAGCACCAACCCGGTCTGTACTGAAGATGGAAAGGTGGAGCCAGGCCAGTACCATAAGCCAGTGATTCAGCGAACTCCCCGGTATTGGAGCAGAGCACTGGGTTTCTGCCTGAGAGGTCTCTTTCAGCCACGTTACGACCTAGTCTGAAGGTCCGGCCCAGAAACCACCTACCCCAACTTTCAACAAGTAAGATTATTGCTATGCCATGTGATTTTCCAGGCCACAATGCTGCCAAAGAAGACAATTCCGTCTGGTATATGAGCTACCATGCTCCGACGGAAAGGTTAGACTGTGTGAGAGGTTTGCTGTGACGCAGAGAGTCAGTGGTGATCCTACCAACTACAGACATTCCTGTGACTGTGCTTTCTTCAGTGGACCGCTACATCGGTCTGAAGTCAGGACATTTATGTACTGGGAATATGATGGCCTCAGTGAAGTAGGGTGTTCTGATGTATTAACATTTGTTAGAAGACAGCGATGACCTCATTTCACCTGGTCTACATTTGAAATTCGGGATCATCACTGGAGGGATGGCTATCATCACTCATCCACCTGACGAGTCTGCACTCTTGGCAAGATGACCCTTTGGATGCCGAGTGAGAGAACAAAGACAGTCCGATGCACAGACCGAACTGGGAGCTGCCCAATGATGACAGCTCAGATGCGAATCTGATAACTCTTCTTTATCTATATTATCAATATTCTCACTGCCTCAGTATACTTCTAGTCCACTCCTGTATTATCATGTACAATACACTGAATGTTGTTAAGATGACATCACTCAAGTTGAGTCTGCTGTATAGATTGAGAACCTAGAGGTAGAGCCCCTAGGTTGAGTGAGTAAGAGAAAGCAGAGTCCAGGGGTCTGAGGGGTCAGGGGACAACTACCCCCGGGTCTTGACCAGAACGGGTCCCATAGTTACACGTGTGACAATAGTCCAGCCTACCCCACTGTTTATTGTTACACCAGTCTTAGTTCATGTTTCAGTCCTAGTTCACATGTGCCAGTCCTAGTTCACAAGAGCCGGTCCTAGTTCACAAGAGCCAGTCCTAGTTCACAAGAGCCAGTCCTAGTTCACAAGAGCCAGTCCTAGTTCACAAGAGCCAGTCCTAGTTCACAAGTCAGCTCTAATTCACATGAGCCAGTTCTAGTTCATATGTGTCAGTACTACTTAAATTAAGTCAATACTATTTCACACGAGTCAGTTCTAGTTCACATGAGTCCGCAATAAGTCCCATGAGTCAGCCCTAGTTCACATAACTGAGTACTATTTTGCCTGAGTCAGCAGAAGTTTGCATGAGTCAATATTAGTTTGCATGAGAAGTATCACTAGTTTACATGAGTCACCTGATAAATACAGAATAAAAATAAACTTTCTTACAAATGATTTACTTGGTGAGGAGATAACTGACATTGAAACAACACATTTTCAGATTTAGCAACCCACAAATGAAAGGACAAACACTTCTAACGCAACAGAACAATGATATAGTCTCGTTTTATTATTATTACCATTGAAGTTTCAGGCAGACAAACCATATTTATAGATCACAACACATGAATGTATGGAATAACACCAACAACTTATAAACCACATAAGGGTATCACCGATTGGCCAGCGAGTTATCAGTTTAGATATCACCATTTGGCCAGAGGTGACTTGTGTAGATATTACCATATGGCAAATGGTGACTTGTAGATATCACCACTGGCAAAAAGTGATCTGCAGATTTCATTACATGGCAAAAAAGTGACATGTGAAGATACTGCAACTTGGGAAAGGGTGACCTGTAAAGATATCACCACTTTGCAAATAGTGAAATCAGACATCATCACTTGTCAAAGAATGACATGTAAATATCACTACCTGTCAAAGAGTGACATGTAGATATTACCACCTGTCAAAGAGTGACATGTAGATATTACCACCTGTCAAAGAGTGACATGTAGATATTACCACCTGTCAAAGAGTGACATGTAGATATTACCACCTGTCAAAGAGTGACATGTAGATATCACCACCTATGAAAGAGTGACGTAGATATCACCACCTGTCAAAGAGTGACATGTAGATATCATCACTCATCAAAGAGTAACATGTAGATATCTGGCAAGGAGTGAGCTGTGTAGATATCATCACTTGAAAATGATTGAGCTGGTTAGATATCACTATATGGCAAATGGTGACAACAGGTAAAAACACCATGCATGCGAATATAATCACTCTTAAACTTCCAGTGCGCTGATAGTGGTGTAAGGAGTTCACCCGCTATACCGGCCATTAAGTTGGACTTAAACATTCACTTCTGGTTTAGAAGGCAATGACAAACAACTGAACGTAAACTTGCCTAGAAACTCAACGTGGCATTGATGGTAACGTCCTGCAAGGGTCATGCCATGTGATATATATAATATGACAATATCAGTAAGTGATGCCTTTGACCCATGTGTGACTTCCGGTCCAACATGGAAGATAGGTGGTTGAGCTGTTAAGGCCTTTAGAGTATATATGCTTGTGGCTGTGGTTTACTTACACAGTTTCCTCATGTTGGAGTGGTAGTATATGGGTCTGTTGCCCTGATACTGAGTTGAGTGCGTGGAGCGACACTATGAGTTGTGAATTTAGAGTGGAGTGCTTTTATATGTCTGCAGTTGTTTATAGTGTGAGCTGCACATTCAGAAAAATGGCGGCCAGCCAGTTGCTAACTAGGTTGCCTTATGCAGTAATGTGTGGCTGCTGGTTTTCTAGTGACTGCTGCTTCCATCGACAATGAACTGTATATTTTGTGGCAGATTTTTGTGTTGGCATTCTTCTTCTTTTTCTTCTGCGTTCATCCGGATTTTTTTCCCGGATGTGACTGCGTTGCGCTTGTTTACAGCAGAGCTGCATTCTTGCGCTGTTAGGCCAACACATCCGACTTCTGCGGGCATTTGTTGACCAGGTTAACCTTCCCGGGTGTTGGCATTCTGGCAGCGGCATTATGCTTAGTATACCTATGTGGGCTGATGGTTTATTGAGACTTCTGTCTGTTCCACTTTTTACATAAGGCAGTGAGGAGCATTTTGTGTGATATTCACTGGCACAGGAACGGAGTATAATGGGGCGGCTCTTTGCTGTGAAGTTGGAACCGCGACTGTCAAACTATATATATATCACATGGCAATGGGTCCAAGGCATCACGTACTGATATTGTCATATTAGCAATGGATAAAAGAGCAACATGTGCAGATATCAACACATAACAAATGGTCAAAGGTTGATAAAGATACCACCACACGGAAATGGATCAGAGGATGCCACCGGCAGATATCAACATATGACAACACATCAAAGGGTGATATTTCCAACACTGACCAATTAATACAACATTAAAATAAACATGTGAATATCAACATCAATGTGCGGTACAACACCAGGGTTCTATATGCACATCATATCTTCTCGATATTTATAAATTCTACTGGCCAAATGGATCCAACACAATCTGGTGACATGTCGGCCATCTTGCTGTTCACATTTGGAAAGACAAACAATTAAGAAAATGTAGTTTAAAGTTTCAGAGAGTTATACACATAATATTTTTACACATTAAATAAGTAATATCCTGTTGAACCCTCTAAGCTGTGTCAGTGTGCAAACATTTTCAGTCCTTATGCACCTATTTTTGACTCAGCACATACACATTATGTTAAGCAAGTTATTCCATCAGAAGACTGGCATATATTTTCTGAACATGTCACTTCTCCATTTCACATTTGTGACCTTCTTACAAAGTTATCCTTGGGAAGATAATGTGGTGGTTTCCTTCTGCCTTCCACACCACATGGGTTGTTTGTGACCTCTGCCCCGGACAACAATTTCCAGCTGTCAGAACAGGAAAGTACCCTGCTCTGCTCAGGTGAGGTGCTGTCCACCGTTGCAGTGCTTTATTTACCACTTGGTTTTTACATAAGTTTATAATTAGTTTAATAACTGGCTTTCTACCCCAGGTTAGTATTAGGAGCCTATGGCATAACAATTGTTAGTTGCAAGCTGGTGACTTGCATGTCCCTTACAAGTCATTGCAATAAACCCCAGCATTTATGTGGCTTTTTGTGATTTCCTAGGTAATTATCACATTCAGTAGTTTGCCAGTGCCATAATGCAAATAGCTCACAAAACAAAATGCTTGCCCACAGCTTAGAGACAGCATTGGTTCAGTTATATAATGTCCACTATTAATGATACAAGTGGCTATCACAAGTCGCTGTTTACAGCACCATTCTGCAACATGATACAATTCAATAGTAATGAACACAATTATTACAACATTTCTTACACCATGCTTTGAAACAAGATTCGTAAAACAGTTGCGATCTTTCAAATCTGTACACCCAGCAATATTTACACAATCCTTCTAAGTAGAGATCAGTTTGTTAGCATACACACACCCACACAATTCACTTCACTCAGAACTACACTGTACAGTAGAAACACATCTTGTTTCTAAATATTGACTACCTATACAATAGAAGACCTATTCATATGTGTAAATGATTCCCATACAGTAGACAAACATACTACCACACAATAAATCACTCCTGTTTAAAACACATTGTACTGCAGAAACACCTCGTTTCAAAACAATGACTACCTATACAGTAGATGAAAGGAAAAATTGACCATATTCAATGATACCTATTCAGTAAATGGAAGGAAAAATTGACTCTTATCAATGATTACCTGTACAGTAGATGGAAAGAAAAACTGACTCTCTTCAATGACTACCAATACAGTAGATGGAAGGAAACATCCACCTTCTTCAATGACCACCTATACAGTAGGTGGATGGAAAAATCCACCTTCTTCAATGACTACCTATACAGTAGATGGAAGGAAAAATCCACCTTCAATGACTACCTATACAGTAGATGGAAGGAAAAATCCACCTTCTTCAATGACTGATACAGTGGGTATATGGTGCTGGTCCATATTTGTATAGACCAATCCGTACTTGATGGGTGCTGTGGTCATTATCATGCTGGCTGCCTTTACCCAAACAATTTCCTGGTGCCAATTTTGGGCTGGGTCAACCTGGGAACCCAGGTTAATTGACAGAAATTAGCTTTGCTTCATGTGGGACTCGAACGCATGACTACCTCACTGACAGGTAGATTTGCTAGCTTCTGTACTACCACAGGACCTATATAGTAAACAGACATTGTTCTATTTGTAAATGATTTCCAGACAGCAGACAGACATATTCTTATTTGTAAATGACTCCCATACAGTAGACAGACCTGTTCTTTTTGTAAATGACTCCCATACAATAGACAGACCTGTTTTATTTGTAAATAATTCCTATGCAGTAGACAGACACGTTCTTATTTGTAAATGATTCACATACAATAGACAGACATGTTCTTATTTGTAAATGATTGCCATAAAGTAGACAGACCTGTTCTTATTTGTAAATGATTCCCATGAAGTAGACAGACATGTTTGTAAATGATTCCCATACAGTAGACAGACCTGTTCTTATTTGTAAATGATTGCCATACAGTAGACAGACATGTTCTTATTTGTAAATGATTGCCATACAGTAGACAGACATGTTCTTATTTGTAAATGATTGCAATAAAGTAGACAGACATGTTCATATTTGTAAATGATTCCCCATGAAGTAGACAGACATGTTTGTAAATGATTCCCATACAGTAGACAGACCTGTTCTTATTTGTAAATGATTGCCATAAAGTAGACAGACATGTTCTTATTTGTAAATGATTGCCATACAGTAGGCAGACCTGATCTTATTTGTAAATTACAGCAGAAAGACTGGATTGATTGAAAAGTTAACTAAACTTGTTGCTTAAAAAGTTAACTAATCTTCAAAGAAAACTTCAGTTCCAAAATCCAATCAATCAATCAGGTTCCATCTCCACAATGAAGGTTGGCTGCAGTGGATCTCCAACACAGTCTGTCTCTCGTCCTGGCTGTACATTCTGTCAAATTGATGTTCGTCCACCTCTTGTTATCTTCCCACTTGTATGGTTGTCTACCTCTTGCTCGCTTGCCTTCAGCCTTAACCCCCCAGTACGGTTTCTATAAGAGTCTTATGTCTTTTATGAACAAGTCTATAAAGGGCTTGGAATCATCTGGTTGAAGACCTATGATCGACCCATGGTGAGATAAAGGGAGGCAGAATTAGAAATGTCCATATCAATGATGCCCTTAAGGTCAGCATTTCAGTTCATTCACTATCTCTGACCTTAATTAGTTGCATATCCATTACAGGACATTGCAGTCAACCCCAGTAGTTTTAGGTTGTTTGTGATTTCTTGGCAAGATTACGTTTAGTGGTTTGCCATTGCTTTCTGAAAGACCAGTGCTCATACCATTGTATTAAAACCAATGCAAGGCGGTCTGCTTCCAAATTGCCTGTAGATGTGTTTCGACCGCGATATGTGGGATGGCAAATTGTGTGCATAACCTCTTCGCCGCAGCACCAGTATCTCTGACCTACTTTTGCTTAAAAGGGAAAAAATGTTTGTGATTTCAGCACTGTAGACAAATCAATTTATTTTAAACTGGCCTGTGAAAATAAGTGACATCTGTAAAGTAGATGTACTAAATTCAAAATTGGCTAATAAAACTGATACTAACTGTAAAGTTGGATAGATCTACATGTGTGAAAACTGGCTTTTAAAATTGGTACTAACTGTAAAGTAGATAGATATACATGTGTGGAAACTGGCTTTTAACATTGGTACTAACTGTAAATAACTCCATTTTACAAACTATCGTCTGTCAAGATGGCCCGGTGCCAGTCAAAGGACTCTTTTCCACATAACGAAGTACACTTTATTGTTTCCCTACGGGCCCCAGAAACACATGAGTGCCTGCTGAAGCACTTCTAATTTTGTCAGCACGACCTAGAGGTTTCTATTCCCGGTTGTCATGTGTTGTTGTCTGTCCAGCATTGTTAATGATGACCATATTATCATTTGCCAGTCATACAGTAGTTTTGAAGGTGACCGATTAGTTCTATGGGAGCTGCAAAATGTCTGTTCAAATTAGGAATTGGGAAAGTCAACTGCCAATCAAATGGAAGTATACAGACTATTAGTATACAACAGACACGTGGTATATGTCAGGCATTGTGCTGTAGATCATTCATGAGACAGGAAAACAATAGTCAGTAACAGATATAGTCATATCACTCTTTAATAGCTAACAATTGATTAGCCTCTTTCACATTCTCTCTCATTCTCCTCTGCATTCAGCCGTTAAGTTAATGAAGATGATCCCTGCAATCTCCGCAACCTGCGGAAGGCAAGAGAAAAAACACATCATGTCAATGACAACACTGAAATTTGGTTACAGACACTGGAGATATTTTACCAAGGTTAAATGACAGATAATGTTTTTTTACAAGTAAAAAATATAAAGCTTACAGGGTATATAGTGCTAGCTCCACATTTTAACAGACCAATCAGCACTCAATGGGTCATGTGGTCAACATTATGCCAGCTGCCTTTGCTTCCCAAAACATTTCCTAGCTCCCATTTTTAGGTCAATATTTATTTTATCTCCACCTTTAGGAGAATTCCATGATTAAAAACTCTGCCATGCTGCAAGCATGACAGGAGGCTTCTGATTATCAGAAAAAGTCCCCCTTCCTGGAATTGTCAGCCCTTTACCTTCCCGGGCTCACCCAGGTCATGGTTGCTTGCTTGCTTGCTTGTGTTCGTTGGCTTGAGCTCCAACGCGAAGTCCTGTATGTCGGATGAAGGCATCCTGTTGTCCAACATCAGTGTGATGTCATACAGGACCTGAGGTTTGCGTGAGTATCCGTTGTCCCATGTCTGGCTTATTGGTGTGCAGACTGGTGGTTCCTCGCCGTACAGGCAGACACTCTCCGATTTCGGAGGAATCGGCGATCCTACTGACTTTAGCCAGGACCCTGAAGGGACCTGTTGCCCAGGACACTCGACGAGGACGCGTCAATAGGTCTTGACCAGTATATAACCCGGCCCTGGTGCCTTGTTTTTTTTTTTTTGGTGCCTTGGAAACACCTCTGCGTCCCACCCAGGTCATGACTCCAGATGTCCTTCTCCTGCTGTAAATTCATACCCTGTTTTGAGATGTTCTAATCTTTTCCCACAAATGTGCATTGTGCCCGGTCACAAGCAACTCCTTCCTCAGGAAGGAGACCATTGTGCACTGGTGCTATGTGTCCTCACACATATTCCAGCACCTTCAGATGTGAGAAGCCAGCTTCTTCAATGGCCGTTCACCTCTGTCACTACTTGCACTTCAGTGGTCCATTGTGTTGTCTTCTACATACCCCGTTCACAGTTCATGGAGCTGTACTCCTGTATGATAATCATCATCATCTAGTGCTTATGAAGTGGCATAGGCATTTATGTCTATCCACAGACCATAGTTTTTGGTGTTCTGGATCAATTATACACAGGATATGCCTCCACACCAATGGCATTGCTAAATTACAATTACTAAAAGCAGAGGATGTTGCAGAAACAAGCCCTCATAAGCAAATTTAAATGACAAACAAACCACAACACACAAAACTGAAATGACACTAAGGTAACTAACTATATTAGGAAATGTTACTATATGGAATCATATGAAATAAACTATAACTGATAAGAGAAACTACAACTGCAGCATGATATCACAATATATTCAATTCAATTCAACTTTATTTTAAAAGGGTCACAAATTGGGCACACAGACTCGTCTTACATTCGGCCCTGCCAATCACACATCTTTCGTTCATCAATAGTGCACTATACATTCACATAGGAAGAAAAAAAATCATTGTCAAATGAATGTTGTAAACATAAACAATGCGAATTACCATGTTATGACAACAATATACAACCATGTTATGACAACAATGATAACAATATAAAATGGAACAGGTAGGTATGTGTGACTTATATGAGAGAAAGAGGAAGAGAGTGAGAGAGAGTGTGTGTGAGAGAGAGTGTGAGAGACAGAGGGAGAGCATGTGACAGAGAGAGTGTGAGAGAGAGAGAGAGAGAGAGAGAGAGAGAGAGAGAGAGAGAGAGAGAGAGAGAGAGAGAGAGAGAGAGAGAGAGAGAGAGAGAGATAACAAACAGATACAGACAGTGTAATATTTTACAATGAACTCAATCCTAGTGAACAGAAATAACAGTTGAGAAATGAATAGTGAAAATAAATAATAACGATAACAAAATAATAATACTAAAATAATGTTAAGCACATATGTCATACACAAACTAAATCTGATATTTCCATCGTAGTGATCTTCTTCAAGAACAGCACAAATAGGTCTAAAGAAAATAAAGTAAATTGTAAATAAAAACGTTGGGAGGTATAAACATAGAAAACTATAAATAAGCAACACTACCTGGCAAATGAGCAACCTATATGTTCAGGAAGGGTGTGCAGGAGTTTGGGTGTTTTGGTGTCAAATCAGGAAATGTAAAGCCCAAATGTGGGCACAACCTAAACAAGAAGGCTAAGTTGGATATGAATTCATGGTAAGCATAATGTAGAAGGGAGTCAACAGGGTTCCACAATGCCATCTATAACAGTTCCCAGTTGAATTCAAACAAGCAGAATGAAATGGTGCCACACAGGCTCCAAATATAAAAACCTTTTTATATGTTATCTGTTTCTGAAATGTAATTTTGTAAAGCTGGCTTGCATTTCATGTTTTTGAATTGTTTACAAGAAATAGGCAATAGCAACATAATACCTAAGTATACATTCTGTGATTTATACAAACTTACCCACACATCCACAGTGAATCTGCAGGGAGGCTGCAAATTCTCAGGTCAGAAATAAATTAATGTGAGGAGGGAGCATGAGAGGGAGATGCAGGGGGCGTAGGGAGATGCTGGTGATGAATGTCATAGCTGAAAATATGCAAATAAAATATCTGAATATAGAATTGACAGAGATAAACAGAAGGTTCGGAAAGATAGAATAGATAGAGATAAACAGCAGGTTGGAAGGATAGAATAGATAGAGATATACAGCACATTATAAAGATAGCATATATACAGCAGATTGGACAGATAGAATAGATAGAGATGTACATTTGACAGGAAATATATAATAGATAGAGATATACAGCATATTAGAAAGATAGAATAGAATAAGAGATATACAGCTGATAGGAAATATAGAATTGACAGAGATAAACAGCAGATTGGAAGGATAGAATAGACAGAGATATTCAGCAGATTAGAAAGACAACATAGATACAGCAGATTGGACAGATAGAATAGATAGAGATATACAGCTGGTAGGAAATATAGACTAGATAGAGATATACAGCAGATTAGAAAGATAGTATAGATAGAGATATATAGCTGATAGGAAATATAGAATAAATAGAGATATACAGCACATTATAAAGATAGCATAGATACAGCAGATTGGACAGATAGAATAGATAGAGATAAACAGCTGATAGGAAATATAGAATAGATAGAGATATACAGCAGATTAGAAAGATAGTATAGATAGAGATATACAGCAGATTAGAAAGATAGTATAGATAGAGATATACAGCTGATAGGAAATATAGAATAGATAGAGATATACAGCACATTATAAAGATAGCATAGATTATAGATTCAATAATGAAGGACCAGTAATTTTAAAGATGGAGGTTCAAAATGTTCTTAAGCATATGAAAGCTTGCAAGTCCCCCGGTTCAAATAACATCACAACAGAAATGATTAAAGCTTTAGAAGAATTTGGACTAGAGCAAGTCACCAGACTGCTGAACACATTATATGATACTGGAGATATACCTCCTGAATTATGTAACTCTGTATTTATTGCAATCCCAAAGAAATCAGGAACCTTGGAATGTGATCAACATAGAACAATTAGTATAATGAGTCACATCACAAAGATTTTGCTAAGAATTATCATGCAAAGAGTGAGGAAGAAGATACAACCTGAAATAGGGGAAGAACAATGTGGGTTTGTAGAAGGAAAGGGTACAGTAAATGCTGTGTATATGCTGCGAACAGTTATTGAACGTGCTATAGAAGTAAACAAGGATGTACATCTTTGCTTTATTGACTATACAAAGGCTTTTGATAGAGTTAGACATGTCAACATGGTGGATATGCTTGCAGATCTACAAATTGATGGGAAAGACATTAGACTTATAAAAAACATATATTGGAAACAACAAGCTGCAATAAGGATTGATAATGAAGTGGGACAGTATCAGCCAATTAAAAGAGGTGTTAGGCAGGGATGTGTGATGTCTCCAGATCTTTTTTCCCTATACAGTGAAAATATTTTCAGAAATGTAGAGGATATAAATGGAATCAGCATTGGAGGACAAAACATCAATAACATTAGATATGCAGATGATACAGTATTAATTGCAGACAATGCGCAGGACCTGCAACAATTAGTAGATGCGGTTGTTGTACACAGTGAGCAACTGGGGTTAGAATTAAATTGTAAAAGGACTCAGGTTATGGTCATCACTAGGAAGGAAGAAGTGCCACAATGTAATATACAAGTAAATGGAAATATTCTTCAACAAGTGAATCAGTACAATTATCTTGGAACAGTCATAACATCTGATGGGAGATGCCTTGAAGAGATTAGAACAAGAATCGCCATGGCGAAAGTAGCCTTTAGCAAGATGAAAAACATTCTGACCAATAAAAAGATGTTAATTGAAACGAGAAAAAGAGTGTTGAGGGGATACATAGAGCCTGTTCTTTTGTATGGATGTGAAACTTGGACAATGAGCAGTCAAGCTGAAAAACATCTGATGGCTGCAGAAATGTGGTTTCTGAGGAAAATGCAAAGAATACCATGGACAGACAGAAAAACCAATGACCAAGTACTACAAGATACAAATGAAAATCGTAGATTGATTAGAGAAATTAGACGTAGACAGTCAAAATTTTTTGGACATGTTATGAGAAGAAATGGATTGGAGAACTTGGTGACAACTGGCAAGATCGAAGGGAACAGACCAAGAGGAAGACTGAGAGGAAAATACCTGGATGGCCACATGGCATGGACGAGACAGGAACACTGAGCTGATCCACGACACTGGTGATCGAGTGAAATGGCGAGTTATGACCGCCCACGCTTTCCGGCATGGCACATGATTGATTGATTGAGAGATATACAGCAGATTGGAAAGATAGTATAGATAGAGATATACAGCTGATAGGAAATATAGAATAGATAGAGATATACAGCAGATTAGAAAGATAGCATAGATAGAGATTTACAGCTGATAGGCAATATATAATAGATAGAGATATACAGCAGATTGGAAAGATAGCATAGATAGAGATATACAGCTGATAGGAAATATAGAATTGATAGAGATATACAGCAGATTAGAAAGATAGTATAGATAGAGATATACAGCTGATAGGAAATATAGAATAGATAGAGATATACAGGAGATTAGAAAGATAGCATAGATAGAGATATACAGGTGATAGGAAATATAGAATAGATAGAGATATACAGCAGATTAGAAAGATAGTATAGATAGAGATATACAGCTGATAGGAAATATAGAATAGATAGAGATATACAGCAGATTAGAAAGATAGTATAGATAGAGATATACAGCTGAGAGGAAATATAGAATAGACAGAGATATACAGCAGATTGGAAAGATAGAATAGATAGAGATATACAGCTGATAGGAAATATAGAATAGATAGAGATATACAGCAGATTGGAAAGATAGTATAGATAGAGATATACAGCATATTAGAAAGATATAATAGATAGAGATATACAGCAGATTGGAGAAAGAGAATAGATAGAGATATACAGCTGATAGGAAATATAGAATAGATAAATATATACAGGTGATAGGAAATATAGAATAGATAGAGATATACAGCAGATTGGAAAGATAGTATAGATAGAGATATACAGCTGATAGGAAATATAGAATAGATAGAGATATACAGCAGATTATAAAGATAGCATAGATACAGCAGATTGGACAGATAGAATAGATAGAGATATACAGCAGATTGGAAAGATAGAATAGAGATATACAGCAGATTAGAAAGATAGAATAGATACAACACATTGGACAGATAGAATAGATAGAGATAAACATCAGATTAGAAAGATAGCATAGATACAGCAGATTGGACAGATAGAATAGATAGAGATATACATCAGATTAGAAAGATAGCATAGATACAGCAGATTGGACAGATAGAATAGATAGAGATATACATCAGATTAGAAAGATAGCATAGATACAGCAGATTGGACAGATAGAATAGATAGAGATATACAGCAGATTAGAAAGATAGAATAGATAGATATACAGCAGATTGGAAAGATAGAATAGATAGAGATATACAGCAGACCTGCAACTATTGCACTGCGTCAGAAGAAAAATTAGGGAAAAACTTGGACTGAAGAATTTACTAATTGATTGTGATAAATATGATGAATTTATTGACTGACGATGCTGTGATTAATTAATTTGATTAACTGATTGATAGACTGAGTGACAGATTAATTTATAGCTTATTGATCGATTGATGAATTTATAGACTGACTGATGATTAATTTGATGAATTTATTGATTGACTGAAGAACCGATTAATGAATCTGATTGACTAATATATTCACTGATTATTTATTGATTGACTGACGAATTTAAAGACTGACGATTAATTTGATGAATTTTTTTATTAACTGATGGATTGACAGATGAATTTATAGATTGACTTATGTATTAATTTGATGAATTTATTAATCAAGCATCGTGGGGAGGAATAGCACCCGATTGATGGCACTGGATAGTGTCATTCCATGTGATTGTACAATTTCTTTCATATCATCAATCCATTTTCTTCTCAGGCGTCCTCTTGCTCTTGAAGCAGATCTTCTTTGATGTAGCTCCAGTGCAGGTAGTTGATGGTGTTGCATTCTAATGAGATGGCCAAACCATTTGATCTTCTGCCTTTCAATATATGTGGCGCAAGATGTTGATCTCACTGTCTATCTGACAACATCATTTCTGACTTGGTCTTGAATAGTAGAGCTGGAAGCTCTCCTCGGGCATATCATCTCACAGGTGTTGATTTTGTATGAGTGTAATTTGGATAATGTCCACGTTTGACATTAGTAGCATAAGGCTGGTGTGAATATGCTGTTTATTACCTGTTGTTTTGCGGACATAGGTATATTTGGATGTTTCAGTATGGGTCATAGTTGATACATAAGCCCGCTTGCTTTTTAACATTTGATTTTGATTTCTCCATCTATTCTGCAATCTTCTGTGATCATACTTCCTAGATATTTAAATTCTTTGACTTGTTTCAGAGGTCTACTATTTATGAGTATATCCAAACTGATCTTGGATCAACATTCTTAAATGAGTAATTACTCTTTAGTTTAGTTTAGTCGACGGATCAACATCACGGCACACAGGTGTAACTCATAAGTGCTTCATTATACTCCTAACTCAAGCCTAAGCACAGAGAATCTCAGCTCTGTGCACGAACTCTGTAGCATCGGCGAGGATCCTGAAATACTTTGGGTAGATTTTTAACTGGAAATTAGCCCGGGCAGCACCATTAGGCTACTCTTTTTCGATTTCCAACTGCCAAGGGATGTTTTATGTGCGCAACAATACACGGACGTCCGATCTCACTACCCAGAGACCAGGGGAAATTTTGTTACTAGAAGTCCACATGAAAAAATCCCGGCCCTCACTGGGGTTTTAACCCGGGAACTCCAGCACTCAAGGCGGACACCATACCTTGAGACCGCTCAGCCCCCCTTTTTGTCTACTATCTTCTTCTTGACTTCAGTTTGAATGCGTGCATCACACACATCAATGCACCACTCAAACACACAACTCAGTGTCTGACTGTGGTATGCAAATGTGTAATGTTACTTCCTTTTGACAGAATCCAAACAAAATTACAGAAAAATATCCTCTCTGTTTGAGCTGTTGGCAAGGGTATAAAACACTTCACACCCTATTTTCAATTTTCTGTCACAGTTTTCTTTTCAAAAGCCATGATAGTCATCAAACTTGTTGATCATTTAAAACGTATTCATGCACAACACGGATACAGATAAGTAACCTTTGTATTTTCTTGTAGTGGTTTTCATGTAGTTGTGTCGGTTGTGTTTGTTTATTCTATGCTGACAAAGGCTTTAACCGCAATGTCCATTTTGTTTCTTGTAACAGTGTTCTAATAAAGCTCACAATCTACTTCTCGTTTTTTGGTGATTCTTTCATTGTCTTTGCAAAAGCACGCAGTAATCAGTTATTTGTAACATTTTCTTTTACACAATAATTGTAACATTTCTTTTATTAAAAATACAAACCATTTAATTGTAACAGTTCCATTTACAAACAAAAGCTTTTTTTTTTTTTTATTCGCATATCCTTTACAGGACATCACTGTCAACAGCAGCATCTTTCAGCTGTCTGTTGATTTTTTGGCAAGATTACGCTCAGTAGTTTGCCATTGCTTTCTGAGCAGCCGGCTCAGTTATCCCGCAAGTCACCAGCGGGGGTCGAACCGCCTCCAGCTCTCACTCGCTACGAGACTCTGCATCATAAACGGGATTACGGAGAAAATGTTGTAACCCTCGGCCAGAGAGACCGGCAAACAAAAGCTACAACCAGTTAATTGTAACATTTCTTTTTACAGACAAAAATATACTATCACTTGTTAACGTTAAATTTTATTTATTTATGTTTTCAAAGAAAATGATTCTGTAATACGTTAACTATCATGTTTTTCTTTTATAAAATGGAAACTTCATAGCAATCTTAAAACTGATGAAGCTGATGATAATGATGATGCTTATGCATGCAAAAGTATATATAAGAAACACTACAAAACATAATGGTTATATAACTACAAATTAAATGGTTTAGGAGTAGGGAAGGGTTTTAATATGGTATAAAAATACAGAGGTCAGAAAAAATGCATATAAACCCCAAATATAGCCAAGATGTTTAAATAAAGAGTATCTGCACATGTTTACTTTGCACCATATGATTAAAAATAAAGTTAGTTGTATATCATTTACAGAATGTAGCGGTCAACAAAAATAAAGTTAGTTGTATATCATTTACAGAATGTAGCGGTCAACTCTAGCTTTTTCTGTGATTCCTGGGCAAGTTTACATTTAGTAGTTTGCCATTGCTCTCTGAATAACCAGCACTCATCTTTTTGTATAGAAACCAACACAAGAAAGTCAGCTTCCAAATCACCCGCAGTTGTGTTTCAAACAGTGTATCCCTCATCTGCAACAGCCAGTTTAGAGTCCCAGTATTAATGGTAACAGTAGCTGTCTGATCATGCATTTGTCTGGCATTTCCTCTGACTGTTGACCTGTGCCTCTGGTCACACCCCGCAGCACCACTCTCACCAATCCGTATGATCTATTTGTTCTTCTGCACTATACTCATGATTTCAAAGGGCTCTGACCATATCAGCCTTATCATGCACCAATACCCTGGCCAATCTGTCCGACTGCTCATTTCCCACCACAATAAGTGCTTATATGGAAACAATACACGTTGAATGAAACACCCATCCACCACTGAAAGGAGGCAGTAGCGCAGATAACATGGTTCTTGTTTTCCAGAATCATCATCATCATCATCATCATCATCACCTTCCACTTTTGCCATCAAGTGGGGAGGATTCATTTGCGCTCCAGGCACGATGGGCGGCACTGGATAGTGTCATTCCGTGTGATTGTACAATGTCTTTGATATCGTAAATCCATTTTCTTCTTGGACGTCTTCTTGGTCTCGTCACAGATGATCTTTGATGTTAGGCCAGTGATGGTAGTTTATGGTGTTGCATTCTAAAGACATAGCTAAATCACTTTTTTTCTGTCTTTCAATAAATGTGGCACAAGGTGTTGATCCCACTGTCTGTCTGATAACAACATTTCTTACTCTGTCTCAGATTGTTTAGTTGGCAGCTCTCCTCAGGCATCTCATGTCGCAGGCGTTGATTTTGCGAAAGTGTGATTTAGATAAAGTCCAAGTTTGAGATTGGTAGCATAGGGTTGGAGTGAATATGCTGTTTATTATCTGTTGCTTTGCGGACATGGGCATATTTGGATGTTTAGGTAAGGGTGATAGTTGATATGATAAGTGCACTAGCTTTTTGACATCTGATTTCGATTTCTCTGTCCAATCTTTCATATTCTGTGATCATACCTCCAAGATATTTGAATTCTTTAACTTGTTTCAGAGTTGTGTTATTTATCTGTATACCGATCTGCTAACTTGCATTACTTCGGTTTTGGCTGTATTTATACTCATATTATATCTGCTGCATGTTGAGCTCAGATTATTAATATGATTTTGTAGTCTGCCCTCATCGCTGTAAAACAGGCACTGATCTTCTGCAAATAGAAGTTCATTTATTTCCTGTGAATCAGTTGTTTCATCTGGAGTAAAGAGTTCTAAATTTTCTGAATCTGTTCTGTCATGGCTTGCTTCTTTGGATATTCTGTCCATGTAGATATTAAATAGCCCATCCATCCATCATGTGCCATGCCGATAAGCGTGGGCGGTCATGTTTTGCCATCTCACTCGATCACCAGAGTCGTGGATCAGCTCCGTGTTCCTGTCTCGACCATGCCATGTGGCCAAGCCATCCAGGTATTTACTTCTTGGTCTTCCCTTTGATCTTGCCAGTTGTCACCAAGTTCTCCAATTCATTTCTTCTCATAACATGCCCCAAAAATTTTGACTGTCTACGTCTAATGTCTCTAATCTAGCAGAAGAAGAATAAAGAACTTCAAAATGTTGTGATGAAAACAAAAACTTTAAAAAGAGTATAATAAACATTTGTTTTTAACAAAGACACATACAAACTCTGTGTAAGGACTTGCATTGAAAATAAGTGCTTAAATCCTTACAACGTAAGGTAAAACCATACATTTTTACAAAGTAAGGTATTACCTTAACATTTTACAAAGTAAGGTAAAACCTTACAATGTTACAAGGTAAGGTAATATCTTACAATGTTACAAAGTAAGGTAATATCTTACAATCTGGTAGGTATGGTCATGCCAGTATACGTTAAGCCCCATCACTTTACTCCATACCAGAGGCCACCTTCACCTTTACTGAAACATCACTTGCAGAATAAAATGACACCAATAAAAAGCTCCCCAAAAATATATGAGAAAGAACTAGAGTTAAAACTAAAGATAATAAAGTATGAGAGAGAAAGAGTTAATCATTGCTTGTAATTTTAGATTATAATAAACACAGAAGGAGTTTTCTTTTAAGCTTCCTGGTAGGATGATAGCCTAAACTGTAGCTGGGTTAAGTACATGCAAGCTGGGGGGCTGTATGAAATCTTACATACAGATAAATGTGCTTTCCCGTCACATAGTCTTGCTTCTGCGAAACGGTGCACGTCGTCCAAATCTACACAGGTATAAGTTACTATTACTTTACTGTAACTAAGAAGAGTTGTGCATACTGTTGTCACAACCACAGGGGTTGTTACCCATAGAGTTGTACAGAATGCATGTGATGGATGTTTTTAAAATATTGTTATCAGCATGCACTGAACAATTCTCCTAACAGGCTCTCAGTCAAATAGTACAGGTTACATTCAAATTTGAATTACATATCAGAAATAATGCAAGAGGAGGAGGAAGAAGAAGAAGGGAAGAAGATGATGGAGGAGGAGGAGGAGGAGGGGGGAGGAGGAAGAAGAAGAAGAAGAAGAAGAAGAAGAAGAAGAAGAAGAAGAAGAAGAAGAAGAAGAAGAAGAAGAAGAAGAAGAAGAAGAAGAAGAAGAAGCAGTAACAGCAGTAGCAGTAGTGGTGGTGGTACTAGCAGCAGGAGGAGAAGGAGGAGGAACAGAAGGAGGTGGTGGTAGTCATGAGAAAGAGCATCTGGAGAGGAAAAGGAGGATGAAGAAGATAAGAAGAAAAGTAAAAGAACATGGAAACTAAGTAGAAATATTACTGGATATAAGGTGTTCCTCTTCAACAACATCACCTTCTAGAGAGCTGTATCAATCTCTGTATATGGACTTGAGACATGCTAGTTAAATTGATAGCGAACTGTGCAAGTAATCTCATGAGATCGATTGACGCAGGTTCAGTACCTGGGCTCATCGCCAGCCAAAGTGAGGGAGAGTCTATTCACCTATTCCTTCTTGCTCTCAAGCCTACAAAATGTGTTGGCACTATCACATTACAGATTCACTGCAGGAAACTGCTTTGGGAAAATGTTTGATTTTTACATGGACCTCAAAACATAAATCTGTTGACTGTTCCTGTATGGTTGTAAGAGTCGGGTCTTTTAATGTGGCCACACTATCTGACTTGTCTCTGGTTGTTATTCCCAATTCTCTAGGGTCACGAACCACTATGCTATTGCGTCTCCTGTGGGTAGCCTTTCTAATTTTTAAAATATTGCCAAGACAGTGGCAAAAACAGCCTACTCTAGACTATTTATGCTAGCAAACTATGGCAAGCAAAACACTGGGCAATCTACTGCCTATGCCTTCATAGCTCACATTCTTCTTCTTCTTCTTCTCTTCTTCTTCTTCAGCATTCCGAGCCATTGAGGTTCTTTGCTGCAAATACAATCTGTCTCCATTCGTCTCTCTGGTGGACCTTCTCTTGCCAGTCGTTGATTCCAAGTGCTTGTAGGTCTGTATGTATATTATCTCTCCACCGCCTTCTTGGTCTACCTCGGGGTCTACGGTCATTTATTTCCTGAGTGTAAGCGAGTTTTGTTTCCCTATTATCTTCCATTCTTTCTATATGCCCCAGCCATTGTAGTCTATAGCTCACATTCACTTCAGGAAAATAATGTTTTGAATTTCTGGACCATTTGTGTGTTAGTATTTGTCCAGGATCACATTCACTTCACTCAGATATCTCCCTAAGTGCTCCAGTCTCCTCCAACAGATCACAACAGGAGAATCTCAGCCCAGTGCACAACTCAATAGCACTGATAAGGATCGAAATATGTGTACATGAGAATCACAAGTGGTATAAATATTCTTTTGTGGGTTTTAAAAGTTTGAAATTTAGCCTTGGCAAAGGTTCATTCAGTCAGTTGTTTCTGCTTCTAACTGCAGAGAGATTTTTGAGGTGCACTGATACAAGAGCAAAATCAATCAATCAATCAGGTGCCATCTCCGCAATGAAGGTTGGCTGAAATGGATCTCCAACACTGACTGTCTCTCGCCTTTATTGTACATTCACACACATGAAACACCACAATAAGTTCAGATGTACAAATAAAAACCATAATAAAACCTTAGTTCATATATATGAAGAACCAATATGAGACTACAGAATAGTTCACACATATGAAGAACTAAAATTAGACCATACAAAAGTTCACACATGTGAAGAAATAAAATGAGACTATACTATAGTTGACACATAAGAACCAAAATGAGATGAAAGTTCACAAATGAAGAACCAAAATGAGACTATACTAAAGTTCATACACGAAGAACCAAAAAGAGACTATACTAAAGTTGACACAAATGAAGAATCAAAATGAGACTAAAGTTCTCAAATGAAGAACCAAAAATAGACTATACTAAAGTTCATACAAATGAAGAAACAAGATGAGACTTTACTATAGTTCACAAATGAAGTACCAAAATGAGACTATACTTTAGTTCACACATATGAAGAAACACAATGAAATATACTATAGTTCACACATATGAAGAAACAAAATGAGACTATACTATAGTACACACATATGAAGAACTAAAATTAGATTATAGTAACGTTCACACATTTTAATAATCAACATGCGATTACAGAATGAAGACTGTAAAACTTGCCAATGGCAAAGACTTACTGAACAATGGCATCTGGGATTGAAACATTTGTCAATGGAACAAGAGCATTCAGCTCCTCCAGGGTGCGGACAAACCTCAGCTTTGATGAAAACTTAGTGCTGATTTAAAAATAAAAACATCATATTATATAATAAATACATGCATTTTTGAAGCAGAGATTGACAGTATAAATGATTACATACAAGTTCATATATGGATTATCTGTGATAAATTGTAATTGGAAAAACATGATGTCTGGAGGATCAGCTCAGCTTCTTTAAGTCAAGTGAAGTAAAATAAAGTAACGTGAAGTGATGTAAAATAAAGTCAAGAGAAGTGAAGTAAAATAAAGTCAAGTGAAGTAAAATAAAGTCAAGAGAAGTGAAGTAAAATAAAGTCAAGTGAAGTAAAATAAAGTCACGTGAAGTGATGTAAAATAAAGTCAAGAGAAGTGAAGTAAAATAAAGTCAAGTCATCATCATCATCATCATCATCTTCCACTTCTGCCGTCAAGCGTCGTGGGGAGGAATAATTTGCGTTCCAGCGCCCGGTGGACGGCACTGGATAGTGTCATTCCGTGTGGTTGTACAATGTCTCTGATGTCGTCAATCCATTTTCTTCCTTGGACGTCCTCGTGGTCTCGTCGCAGATGATCTTTGATGTAAGGCCAGTGATGGTAGTTGCTGATGTTGCATTCTAACAACATGGCCAAACCACTTGATCTTCTGTCTTTCAATAAATGTGGCACAAGGTGTTGATCCCACAGTCTGTCTGATAGTAGCATTTCTTACTCGGTCTTGGATTGTTAAGTTGGCAGCTCTCCTCAGGCATCTCATTTCGCAGGTGTTGATCTTGCGAAGGTGTAATTTGGATAAAGTCCAGGTTTGAGATTGATAGCATAGGGTTGGTGTGAATATGCTGTTTATTATCTGTCGTTTTGCGGACATGGGTATGTTTGGATGCTTCAGTAAGGGTGATAGTTGATATGTAAGTGCACTAGCTTTTTGACATCTGATTTCAATTTCTCTGTCCAATCTGCCGTCTTCTGTGATCATACTTCCAAGGTATTTGAATTCTTTAACTTGTTTCAGAGGTGTATTATTTATCTGTATACTTAGTGGGCCTGGCGATCTGCTAACTTGCATTACTTCGGTTTTGGCTGTGTTTATACTCATATTGTATCTGCTGCAGGTTGAACTCAGATTAGTAATATGATTTTGTAGTCTGCCCTCATCGCTGTAAAACAGGCACTGATCGTCTGCAAATAGAAGTTCATTTATTCCTTGTGGGTCAGTTGTTTCATCTGGAGTAAGGAGTTCTAAATTTTCTGAATCTGTTCTGTCGAGACTTACTTCTTTGGAGATTCTGTCCATGTAGATATTGAATAGCAGGGGAGAGAGCACACATCCCTGCCTCACTCCTGTATTGACTGTGAACATATCTGATATACCTTCCTGTGTTCTTACTGCACTTTGGCTCGAGTGGTACATGGCTATGATGTTTTCTAGCAGTTGCCCTTCTATCCCATAGTCTTCAAGAATGGTCCATAATTTGTATCTGTCTACTCTATCGAAAGCCTTTTCCTGATCCACAAACACAATATTCTGCTGGTCACTATATTCGATAGTTTTTTCACAAATTTGTCTAAGTGTAAATAATGCATCAGTGCAACTTTTACCTTTCCGAAAACCGAATTGTGCTTTGCTTAGCTGTTGTTCAACTATTGGTCTAGCTCTTTGTTCCAAAAGTTTTGCATACATTTTCCCTATATGGCTCAGGAGTGATATACCTCTGTATGTTTCGCACTCTCTCACATTGCCTTTCTTTTTCCATATTGGTACTATTATTGCCTGTTGCCAATCATCTGGGACTTTTCTTTCTTCCCATGTTATGTTAAAAAGTCTTGTTAGCCATTTAACGCCTGTTTCCCCACAGGCCTGAATAGCTTCTGTGGTTATTCCATCTGGACCTGCTGTCAAGTGAAGTGAAGTAAAATAAAGTGAAGTGAAGTAAAATAAAGTCAAGAGAAGTGAAGTAAAATAAAGTCAAGAGAAGTGAAGTAAAATAAAGTCAAATGAAGTAAAATAAAGCCACGTAAAGTGATGTAAAATAAAGTCAAGAGAAGTGAAGTAAAATAAAGTCAAGTGAAGTGAAGTAAAATAAAGTCAAGAGAAGTGAAGTAAAATAAAGTCAAGTGAAGTGAAGTAAAATAAAGTGAAGTGAAGTGAAGTAAAATAAAATCAACTGAAGTGAAGCAAAATAAAGTATTTTTTTGTTTTGTTTTGTTTTTGCATATCCTTTACAGGACATCGCTGTCAACACCAGCATCTTTCAGCTGATTGATGATTTCTTGGCAAGATTATGCTCAGTAGTTTGCCATTGCTTTCTGAGCGGCCGGCTCACATACCCCGTAAGTTACCAATGCGATTCAAACCACTGCTAATTCTCACCGTCATCACATTACCCACGAGAGCATACGAGATTACGGAGAAAAGTCATAACCTCTAAGCCACGAAGCCGGCAAAATAAAGTATAGTAAAGTAAAATAAAGTGAAGTGAAGTGAAGTAAAATAAAGTCAAGTGAAGTAAAATAAAGTCAAGTAAAGTGAAGTAAAATTTAAAAAAAGTGAAGTGAAGTATAATAAAGTGAAGTGAAGTAAAGTAAAGTAAAGTGAAGTAAAATAAAGTCAAGTGAAGTGAAGTAAAATAAAGTCAAGTAAAGTGAAGTCTAATGTCATAGGTAGATTAATCATATCTCACTAAGACCTGACTACAACATATATATATATATATATATATATATATATATATATATATATATATATATATATATATATATATATATATATATATATATATATATATATACACACAGCTTTATAGAGTAACAACTACAGGCAACAACTACAGTAAAGCATGGCATTATGAAAGAAGCAGAATACAACTAAGATGCTTACCTAATGAATGGTTTTGTCATCATAACTATAGTCCTCAACCACAGTGTTGGATGGACCAGAAATAAGCCTTTCAGGTTCTTCTTTAACCTGCAAACACAAGTGGATGACATTGCAGTGGTCAATTCACTGCAGGACTCGTTTTTCTAGCACAGAAATGGTTCACTTCTTGTTTCTAATTATTAACTCTAAAATGGTTAGTTTAATTCTAACTTATTTTCTAACACTGAAATGGTTAGGTCACTTCTTTTATTTGCTAGCACTGAAATGGTTAGTTTACTTGGAACTTTTATTTTTTAACACTGGAATGGTTAGTTCACTTGTAACTTTCATTTTCTAACACTGAAATGATTGGTTCACTTGTAACTTTCATTTTCTAACACTGAAATGATTGGTTCACTTGTAACTTTCATTTTCTAACACTGAAATGATTGGTTCACTTGTAACTTTTATTTTCTAACACTGAAATGATTGGTTCATTTGAGACTATTTAATTCTGACACTAACATTGTTAGTTCACTTGTAACAACTATTTTCTAACATTGAATTGATTAGTTCTATTTTAACTTCTATTTTCTAACATTGAAATGGTTAGTTCACTTCTAACTTTTATTTTCTAACATTGAAATGGTACTTAGTTCACTTCTAACTTTTATTTTCTAACATTGAAATGGTTAGTTGACTTCTAACTTTTATTTTCTAACATTGAAATGGTTAGTTCACTTCTAACTTTTATTTTCTAACACTGACATAGTTAGTTCACTTCTAACTTTCATTTTATGACACTGAAATGGTTAGTTCACTTGTAACTTTTATTTTATAACACTGAAATGGTTAATTCACTTCTAACTTTTATTTTATGAAACCAAAGTGGTTAGTTCACTTGTAACTTTTATTTTCTAACACCAACATGGTTACTTCACTTGTAACTTTTATTTTCTAACACTTAAATGGTTAGTTCACTTGTAACTTTTCTTTTCTAGCACTGAAATGGTTAGTTTGCTTGTAACTTTTATTTTTTTACATTGAAATGGTTAGTTGACTGATTGATTATATTTTCTAACATTGAAATGGTTAGTTGACTGATGGATTCTATTTTATAACATTGAAATGGTTAGTTGATTTATGGATTCTATTTTCTAACATTTAAATGGTTAGTTGACCGATGGATTCTATTTTCTAACACATAAATGGTTAGTTGACTGATGGATTCTACTTTCTAACAGCGAAATGGTTAGTTGACTGATGGATTTTATTTTCTAACAATGAAATGGTTAGTTGATTGATGGATTCTATTTTCTAACACAGAAATGGTTAGTTGACCGATGGATTCTATTTTCTAAAGGTGAAATGGTTAGTCGACTGATGGATTCTATTTTCTAACATTGAAATGGTTAATTCACTTGTGACTATTATATTCTAACATCAAAATGGTTAATTCACTTGTAACTATTATTTTCTAACATTGAAATGGTTAACTCACTTTTAACTAAATTATTAATTCATTTGTAACTATTATTTTCTAACATTGAAATAGTTAATTAACTTGTGACTGGTCTTTCCGGTGGTCAGCATGGCTGAATGGACAAGAGCACTTGCATTTAAACTCAAAGCCATTGTCGCTCATATGCTCATCCAACACAGAACTGGTGTCGTTAGCTGCTATACGCTGCGGGATTCGCTGAGGAGGGGATCCGAGCACTTATGGACTGAGTGGTTCGATGTGCAATGAGGATGATCTGTTGACTAACTAACTAACTAACTGACTGACTGACTAATAACTAACTAACTAACTAACTAACTAACTACTAACTAACTAACTAACTAACTAACTACTAACTAACTAACTAACTAACTAACTAACTAACTAACTAACTACTATGCTCATTTAAAATAGAATGTGTTTATGCCTGGTTCAACTGTTGATCTATCCGTTAGTTATCATTGGGGCCATTATGTTGTTTCTTGTCTGCTTGTGGAAATAGAGCTGCATGTTTCGCTTCCTGGATTCTGTGCATTTCTAGCTTGGTGTCAATGTCATCTTTGTTGCTATATCCATTGTCTGATTTTTGTCTGCTTTCAAGCTTTTGTCTCTAGATCTTAAGGCAGACAACTCCGCATAATGGCCTCTGCCCTTGGGAAATCATGACATGTGGATGGGTAGGTGTGTTTGAGAAATATAGAGAAGTGGGGGGGGGGGGGGGGGGGGGAGAGAGAGAGAAGAGAAGAGAGAGAGAGGAGAGAGAAGAGAGAGAGAGAGAGGAGAGAGAGGAGAGAGAGAGAGAGAGAGAGAGGAGAGAGAGAGAGATAGAGATAGAGAGAGAGAGAGGAGAGTCTCTCTCTCTCTACTCCCTTCCTTTCTGATTATCTCTTTATTACCTGTCTTCACAGTAACTTGATTTCTCCAATGTTATGATGACAAACCAGTAACACAACCTTCTGTCTATAGACCTACACAGATAGTATACATGACAAACTGTAACACCATACTTCTGTCTATAGACCTACACAGATAGTTACATGACAAACTGTAACACATACCTTCTGTCTATAAACCTACACAGATAGTTACATGACAAACTGTAACACATACCTTCTGTCTATAGACCTACACAGATAGTTACATGACAAACTGTAACACATACCTTCTGTCTATAGACCTACACAGATAGATGACAAACTGTAACACATACATTCTGTCTATAGACCTACACAGATAGTTACATGACAAACTGTAACACATACCTTCTGTCTATAGACTGGTAACATCTCTTCAACCAGGCAAGACTGGGCATCTGTCTGCGTGGTGTGGAGCCATGGAAGTAGATGATGACATAGTCATCTGCCACCAGCTCTTCAAGCGTGTGGATGACGTAACTGTCAAAACATCAACCTCACATGTCATCATCATACATCAAGTATCAACATCACATGTCATCATAAATACATCAACGACTTCTGGTCCCGGACATGGAAGATAGGCATTTAAACGGTTAAGGCCTCTGGAGTGTTTATGCTCGTGGCTACCGTTTGTATTCATATTTTCCTCATGTTGGACTGGAAGTGTAGGTTCCGTTACCCTGCTACTGAGTTTTAGTACATGGCGCAACATTGTAAAGCTTTGAATTTGGTGTGAAATGCTTTTACATCTGTCTGCGGTTGTTTGTAGCATGAACTGCCTGTTCATACAAAATGGCTCTGTCGCAAAATGGATTGGTTTGCCTTATACAGTAATGTGTGGCTGCTGGTTTTCTTGTGACTGCCGCTTCCATCATGTTGTGGAGGACTTTTGTGTTGGCATTCTAGCGGCGGCATTATGTACAGTGAAATGCTTTTACATCTGTCCGCGGTTGTTTGTAGCATGAACTGCATGCTTGGAATAATGGCGGCCAGAACTGACTGACTTGTTTGCCTTATACAGAAATGTGTGACTACCGCTTCCATCAAAGATGAACTGTTTTTTGTGTGGAGGACCTTTGTGTTGACATTCTGGTGGCGGCATTATGCACAGCGTACCTGTGCGGCTGTTGGTTTGTTAAGACTCCTGTCTATTCCACTTTTCACATGGGGCAGTGAGGAGCATTTTGTGTGATATTCACTGGCACAGGAATGGAGCATAATGGGGACGACCCGTTGCTGTGAAGTTGGAACCATGACTAACTAACTAACGAACTAAATACATCAACATCATATATCATCATTGTCAACATCATGTATAACATCACATGTCATCACCACACATCAGCACATCATGATTTTATCCAAAGGCTCTTTAATATTACTCTTCTGTAACATTGATAGTCAAATGTGAATATATGCTTTTCAGCTTGTTGGTTATCAATCCAAGGTTTACATCCAAGGGTCATTACAGGAAATACGCTCTCTTTGTATTCTGACTGTTGCTGTTCATTGAAGGGGCTTCAAATGAAACTTTAACACTGTGATAGAAATTACAATAACCATGCCACTGTCATGTAACCTGTCAATATTGTTGTAAGGATGTCAAAAGTATTATGATGTGACACCACGGTGCAGACAAACACAGTGATGTCATAAGGACAGTCTATGATTACTGCCCATATATGACATTCACCAAAGAGGAGCAGCATTTTGTTATCCAGTTTTTGATCAGTGAAGGGGTGAAATCTATAGAAATTCATCCTCGAATGAATGTCCAGTATGGTGATGCATGCCTGTCAGTCCAGCAAGTGTATGAGTGGTGTAGGAAGTTTCAAACACTGTGACTTCTGTGACTTCTCTTCTTTTTTTTAGGTCCAAAAGAATATTTTTCTACAGGAATCCAAGCACTTTATCAGCACTGGAGGACATGCATTGAACACAGTTGTGACTACATCAAAATATGACACATCTGTTCTTTACTTTTTCAGAATATATGCACCCAAAAACAACACACACAAAAAAACATTGAAGGTTTTTCATTTGCACCTTGTATCTGTTTCAGTCCATACAGGTTTAAACTGCTATAGTTTCTGCAGAGTAATGTTTTTCTTCTTGTAACTTCTGTCATCATGTTTTTATCATCTGTCAGCAGAAAACCTACACATTCAACACTAACCACTTCCTGTCACTTCTCTCCTGACTGGGATGTTGCTGTCTTCACAGACAGTAGTTTCAAAATTTGAGTTATATCTCTCCATAGCACAAAGCCTGGGCTGAATTTAGAGACCATGTGTTGCCCATGCAGCAATATCCATCTTTCAGCCTACCTAATTTACTCCAGGGGAAAGCTAACACTAAAATATCTGGAACAAGACAAGGTGCCGGATCAGCAAACCAATGCTCTAACTCTCTGCCTGTCGGAGCTTAAATCCTAGATCAAGGATTAGGGCCTGGTCTGCCTTGCCATGACATTTATTCTTTAAGGTTGCATTTCCTCATCAT
>JACEFZ010015259.1:0-72500 GCA_014155875.1 Cepaea nemoralis
GTATATCAAAACTATTTTTCTCGTTGTAACATGACATTTGTTATTGAGTCAGATGTCTCCACCTTGCACAAAGGCTTCTTGCCATGATTGATCTTGTTATACTACTCATCAAGCATACTCCCCTCTATGTTATGACTGTTCCTAAAAATAAGTGTACCGTTTCACTTGTTTAAGACAATATTAATATGTACTTGTATATAAAATTGTGAGTGTTTCTTACCTCCTGTCGCGACCGTAATCTGTGTCTTTTTACAATTTAATTATAGCCCCTCGTTATTAACTGGTGCAACAGCGCATTTACTAAATGTTGCTGATCATTGTCTGCTAAAACAATACGCTACCATCCCAATCTCTAATGTTATGGTTGTTTCGTCCGCGATGATGATTCCTTATATATTCTACATTATGAAAAAATATTTTCACTGGTACAGAAGAAACAAGGTGGAGTATTACGCAACCCGTCTCTCACCTTCTTAATAGGGATGTAGACTTACTTCGTTATCAATTCTGTATGGCTGCTTGTCTTTCCACTTATTTTTCACATGTCTAAGGTCATTTCCAATCAATTTGTAGATCTCAAGCATCTTTATCATGTTGACCTGTCTTACTTCATTGAAATAGACTTTCTGTAGTCATAAAGCAAAGATGTAGGTCTTGTTTATTCTACTAGAACGTTCAATATACAGAGAAGTTAATAAGTAGTCACAAATGCTGCTAGAAAAAAATAACTATATATGAAACAACATTGAAACAAGTTTACTTTTGTACATCGTTGTCCTTTTATTTCTCAACATAATTGCCACCAAACATTGATGCACTTATCGGCTGGCACAGAACTGCGTGCCCTGTTTTTCTAACACGTTTCCTTCACATTTCAACTTCGGCGTCCTTAGCTGAAATGTCTCCGCCAATGTGAGGTTTCAGTGTGGACTAGCCCCTAGCGATTCCCGTGTGGACTTAGCCCCTAGCGATTTCCCGTGTGGACTTAGCCCTAGCGATTTCCACGTAAAGCGGTGCATATTGGGTAGAAAAAAATTAGAGGGTGAGTCAATAGTAAGTCACATAGTCTGGGGGATTTCAGGTAAATGCAAACAGGGCATGCAGGATGTATGCAGCGGTTTGAGAGGGAGTGATAAAAAACGATGGATAAGTGATCATGTTGTGTAAATTATGTTCAGAAATAAAGCGGACAAGTATGATAAAAATAAACTGTTTCAAGTTGAACATAGTTAGTTAACTTCTACACCCCGTTGTGACTTATTATTATATTACCCTCATATTACATATATAAATAAAATGAGAAGGCAAATTTTCAGCGAAAACATAATTCCGCGTGAAGGACTATCTCACAATTAGCGCGCCGGAAGTTTAAGCACGAAGTGTAAATAGTTTGGTCACGGTACATGTAGAGGAAGAACACGCGAAAATATAATATACAGCTAGCAGAGGGACGTTTAAATGTGGCAAAACTCCGTAGTATCTGATATTTCGTCAGGCAGCTAAATTATCTTGTGATATATCATGAAAAAAAAGATTGACCAAGAAGTTAAAACAATAATTGAGGACACAGAGCCTATTGAATGACATCTTCAATATGAGATCAGCTTAGAAATCAGAAAGTACGATGTATTGATGTTAGTTGCAGATCCGTTACAGGACGCGCCGCACCCCCGCATTTTGTTGCCGCCATAGTAATTTCTTCGGCAGTTTACGTTCAGTTGTTTGTCATTGCTTTTGAACGACAGGCACTCATACCATTGTATGCAAACAGACGCAAGGCGATCGGCTTCAAAGAGACCGTTATCGTTTTCAATACCGGTTTTAGGGTTTTTTTGTTCGTTTTCACAGGACCACTTTTTACTGCGTTTAAACCATAGGACGTCGTGGAAAGTGGAACATCTGGGAGATATAGGGTTTCCAGCACATCAACTCATCCACTTAACTGAATAACAAGCAGCTGGCAGAGCAGCCGATGAAGCATCAAAATGATGGGAGGTGCAAATGGAAGTAAGACAGGGTTCCATTCTCAGAACTTAGATTGTAGGACGACACTGACTCCTCTCAGACAATAAAGGAATTAAATAGTTATTCATGTATGTCGACAAAATCGTTTATAATGTTCCACAGACACAGCTACGTCTATTAGACTTTGTTACTGGTCTTCTTCAGAGGCGTTGAGACGTATGTGCTACATCTATGAAAGACAAATCAATATGGCGTGTTCCACAAGCCTCACGTTGCTAAACTTGCTGACCCCCGGGTATGTCACAGATTACTTGGACATTATGATCGCCAAAACTGCGGACCTGGTGGGTTACTGTCCCAGTCTCTGACAACGCAACAATACTGCTATCAGTCCTAGAGTGAAATTCAAGGCCTCCAATAAAGGCTTCATCAAAACAATCACCAGCCCGAATCCATCAGTTTTTGGCGGCGAGTTTCGAGTGGAAAGAAGACAATAAACTAGAGAGCTACAAAGTTTGAAAGATGCATGCCAAACAATACTAAATAATATTCTCCGTCAGCACTGAGGGAGTGAAGAGCCTAGTAATAGAACATTACATAAAAAACTATAGGAAAGACACAACAGCTTTTCATCGGTCATGTATTGAGAAGAGAGGAATTCGAAATCAAGGTGTCTAGAAAAGCCAGTGGGAGATTAGGCCAGAGTGCGACGAGAGAAAAGTGCTGGATGAAACCCTGAAACCATAGGCATGGACGATTGTCTCCAGCAGATATGATCCAGACACAACGGGTCTATGATCTGTGGAGCGACTAACGAAATCACTCGAGATGGCAAGACGCATAATGAACATGACTGGCTGAATCAATGACAGGAGATCGTACAAGATATGGAGAATCTCTTCATCAGCGCATTAGGATATAACAGTTCTCTGTACGAGAAGAAGGGATGGGAGAAAGCAAGGCAACGTAACACAAGTACAAGCGAAATGCTGACTAGTAAGTTTATCTGCAACACATTACCATTCTGACAACTATTCTGTTTACCACTGGCTGACAAGACGTTATCGAGCCGAACACTAAGCCAACTACTTTTCTTTATTAAATGCTTATATTTGTTCTAACTATCTGACAGCTTATTCTTATCTATTGTCTTAATTCAAAGCCACATACGGTTTTCCTGTCTATGGTTTCAATTGTTTTTGACTTGGGACTGCTGTTATCACATGCGTGGTCTTGTCATGTCCCGTTTTGTTTGTCTAGGGTCTAGTTTGTAGACAGCAGTTACTTTTCTATTTCTCACTTGTGGACTGCATTTTTTTTACTCTACCTCAAATCTTGTTCGTTTGACATCAACTGATCACTCAGATCTCTCTTTGCGAGACTGCGTCTTTGTTGTCTCAGTTTGAGTTCCCTGATCCAGTTGTCGTCTAAATATCTCTTCTAGGACCGCATATATAAGTTAGATCAAATCTGATGTTCTTGTTTGATTGAGAGTGATAAGAACCGACATCACAGCATCGGGACATTCCCATAAAGCGACTCACCGCCACCATCCTCAGCTGGTAAAATGCTCATCGCAGATCTCACTTTATAGAATGCGTCTTTCTTGTTTAATTTCATCGCAGATGTCACCCACTAAACCAATCATTTATTTATATCATGCTGATGTTTTTGTTATTAACCAGCTTATTTTCAGAAATCTAATCTTTCTAGGCCTCGGATTTGTTAACATCACGTTCAGATCTGTCCCATACATAAACTCTGCTCATTCAGAGTATACCTTACAGAACGAGTCTTGATGTACCAAGAAAATCTAGCAGAATGTGCGAAATATTCACATTCACACATGCTATAAAACGTACTATTCTCTTGTTATTTCTAGTTCACCTTTCCTCACAATGCCTTATTTCTCTCATTGTTCACTATCTTGGGCCGCGGTTTGTTTGTTGTTTTTTTTTACATATTTGGCTCACTTATCCAGGTCATTCATTCTTTATAGTAATCTTCGCTGTCATAGAGAACTCTTCTTTATCTCAAAAATCCTGGTCACGTTTTTCTTTCTTTCAAAACGATTTATCATCTTTTATCTAGGTCTTGATGTTCTAGCCAATTTATGGCTTATTCCTGTCTGATAATATCCCAGTCTTACTTACTAGACACACCTCGTCATACTAGATAACGTGAGTCTTATCACAGGGTATTAACTTTACTAGATACGTGTAGCCTATCTCGCACCTCGTCTTACTAGATCACGTGTATGTTATATGTATGTTATCCTGTGTTCTTTACTACACTACCGTAGCAGTCTCATAACCTCATCTTACTAGACCATGTGTATCTTATCCTGGTCTTATTTACTAGACCAAACCTCGTCATACTAGATCACGTGTGTCGTATCACAGGTCTTACTTTACTTAGACTACGTGTAGCCTATCTCGCACCTCGTCTTACTAGATCACGTGTATGTTATCCATGTGTTTCTTTACAAACTACGCGTAGAATGTCTCATAAACCTCACCTTACTAGACCACGTGTATCTTATCACTGGTCTTACTTTACTAACCTACGTTAGTCTATCTCACACCTCATCTAAAAAAACTAGGACTAGTGATTTATAACAGTTCTTATTAACTAGACCACTTTTAGTTTACTTTAGGTCTTCATTTTAAGACTAAAAATTAAGTGAATGTCATTCACAGGCGTAACAGTCAACCCCAGCATTTATCGCTGTTCGTGATTCCTGGGCAAATTAACGTTCAGTAGTTTGCCATTGCTTCTGAACGACCGGCCTCTATACCTTTTTTCGAAAAAAACCAGTATCCGCTGTGTTTCGAACCCGGGTATAGGGCTCACAAACCGCGTTCGCAAGCCCTTATCCACAGAAGTTCTACTTGTAACTTATTTTTTGTGTTTACATTATTAAACTACTTAAAGCTTTTCTCACATCATACGAGGGCGAGTCAATAAGTAAGTCACACAGTTCTGTGGGATGGCAAATAAATGTAGTTGGTGTTTTTCACAGGTGTCATTAGGTGACAGCAACATTGAACTTTATTATTCCCGTTCGTTAGGTGGCGCTAAGTGTCTTATGCGAAGCGCATAAACAATAACGCGACTGTACCTCACGGAGTGTACAACCAAAGCGCAACTGCTAGTGTGCGTTTTTATTTTTTTTTTTTTTGTGTGGGCAAAAGAACTGCCTACAAAGGACATTAGAAAGAATGCTCCGTTTATGCTGACAAATTGTTTGTCCCGTTAAGCGGTGCATAGCTGGTAGAACAATTTTCTCAAGGAAACTCTCTAAAATTGTAGATGAAATCCTACTCGGTCGTCCTGTGAGATTGCAACAGAAGATCCTTGCAGAGGTGGAGGAGATGTTTAGAGGTGACAGGCGAGTAACAATAGACTCTGTAGCATCTGCAATAGGTGTGCTCAATGGTTCAGCATACAGCATTGATCGACTGACATTTCAGAATGACGCCGAAGTTTGAATGTGAAGTGAAACGTGGGTTAGAAAACAGAGCACGCAGTTCTATGCAGCTGTTTTGACAGGAATGATAAAACGATTCGAACAAGAAAAAGGCATCAATGTTGGTGGAATTATGGTTGAGAAATAAAGGGACAAATAATTATACAAAGAACTCGTTTCACGTTGTTTATCATATTTAATATTTTTCTACAGCCATTTGTGACTTAAGTATTGACTCCCTCGTACTACTGAATCATTTTAGTTATCTCACATCATACTTCTAGAATATTTAGTTCTTCTCACATCTTACTTTACTAGAACATCTCTAACGTATGTAATTAATAGAAAATGCCTAATTATGTAGGTATTACTTTACTAGAAGAACCTCCTAACTTATCTCACATCCTTACTTTATGAGATACACTATCTACCTTATCGAGCGTATTTTAATAGCTTGCGTTGCTGATTCAGATCATACTATACTTCTAGATTGTGTCAACATCTTTCCTTTACTAGAACAATTTCTAGACTGATACACATCTGACTCTAATGTACCAATTGTTGCTTATTTTCAGGTCTCACTTTTCTTGGCTGTATCTTAACTATTTCACCCTCCCTTCCTTGAAAGTGTGTGTTTCGTGTTGAGATCTGACGTTTTAGTTTATTACTTCTAAATTACAAGAGGCTTAAAGTGTTAATCTATACTTCTAATTATCTGAGGCCTAAAGTGTTTGCCTATTACTGATAACTTATCTCATGCCTCACTTTTCGAGATATTTCTCACTTTCTCTTGACAAAACCATTCATTCGTGATCGTGAGGTTCTCTTTTAAATTAAATAAAATTACCAACAATATTACACCAGATACCATAAACAACACGCTCGCTTACATAAAAAACAACACGTACGTTTACACAACCTTATATTGTGAGGGAAAAGACTGCGATATAAAATTCAGCAAAATACAATTAGCGGCATGGATTTCATGCTCAAGCATTATATTTTATCACCACGAACCGATGCCCGGAAGAGGCATGACATGAAAATTGATAATTATAGTGAAGATTTCACCAAGTAGAGGACACTTGATGAGTAATGGTGAATACGTATAAGCAAATTAAGTAGGTGGTGGGTCATACAATGTATCACACAGCGTAGGAGATGCATCAGTCTGGCAGTCGTTGCGTCGTTCACCAAATTCAAACTAATGTACGCAAATGACCATGAATCGTTATTCCCCTGGTCGTGAGTTGTTGACGTTGAGAATAAAATAGCTAAATCTTGGAGGAAGACACTACAGACCTAGGGCTAATCCAGCCAGAAGTATGTTTGTGTGGAATTATGAATGATGGCATCCTGAGAGCCGCACCATAGATGTGAGGTCCAGTGCCGATCTGTACACCCAGGTGACGTCTTGTTTTAGGGCGAGGAAGAAAGAAGTTACCAGTACATTTTCTCACGGTGACGGTAATTGTACTAGGTTTAGAAATACGTCTCTGCACGAACTCACAAATAGTTTAGAAAGACGACGTCCTACTTGAACCTCACACAGATTTGGTACTGGGTTCCCGACAGACATCTCTACACGAGCAGCTATGAGGCATGTTAAAAATGTAATTTCAAATCTAGGAAGTATGATAATAGAAAATTGCAAATAGAATGAAAAGTCGAAATCAGATCCAAAAAGCAAATGAGCTTAAATCACAAGTAGACTGTCTATGGAAGTCATGGCAGTTAAGTAAAGCAAAAACATGGCTCGAGACACAGACATTCAATAGGGCCTGTTTCTTAGCGACTCAATGAGCATGCCTCAAGAGGATAGAGATGGGTGGATCGAAGAGAGTGCTTGCTCTCTCTGGAGCGGTCTCGGTGACAAAGATTAGTTTCATTTCGTGCTAGGGCATGCGGGAGTACAAGGAAATGAGCGGGCTGACAAGCTCGCAGGTAAGGCTACGGTGGAGGGCAGGCGTTCATGGACCAGGCTGACATTCTGAATGCTCTACGAAAAGTAAGACTGTGTCGAGAACCAAGTGATGACTGCAAATCTACAACAATGGTCAGACTGCGAGAACAGCAAATCTAAAAGAGTGGTGGCCAACAAGAACACTCGCAGGAAGCAAAAGAGATTGATAAACCAACACAGAACTGGTGTCGTTAGCCGCTACACGCTGGGGATTTGCTGAGGAGGGGATCCGAGCACTTATGGACTTAATGGGTCGATGTGCAATGAGGATGATCTGTCGACTAACTACATATCAAATGATGCCATTACTGAAACATACAAAAAGCATATGTCCAGGAGAACGAAGGTGATATATACCATATTCATACCAGCCCTATGCTACCCAGTGTCAAACATGGACTTATTCAATCACACGTACGCAAGGTCAACATATTCCAGATGAGATGACTTGTGCAGAGCTGCCACTTTATTACCCGAGACCGAGTAAAACATGATCTTATTATACAGCACAGGGTATCAAAACCGTTTGCCACATATTTGAAAGTCAGAAGATCAAATGGTCGGCATCTCGTTAGACAGCAATACACCGTTTCAAGCACTGAAGCTACACCAAAGAGATCAAACACAAAGTAACAAAGGCCCCTAGAGAAAAAAAAATGGATTGACGACATCAAACACGTGTGTACAATCACAAGAAATGACACCATCCAGAGCTACCCATCGGAGGGTTTGAATGGACAACTGTTCCTCCCCACGACGCTTTAACGGCAAAAACAGTGGATGCTTGTGATAAGACTATAGTCTCTTTGAACATGATAATGCAGAAAATTACATATGAACATATGTGTTGATGGAAGCATATGTCATTAGATTCACTCGGCAAGATAGAGACAAACAGCAGCTAAAGTAAGAGAGGACTTGAACAACATATAGCTAGCATAATATCGTCTAATGGAAGACATTGAACACATCTGCAGTAAATGAAGTCAGATCATTGGAGAGATGTCAACAATATTGCCGAAGAAACCTTTGAGACTAGAAACAGAGTGAATTGTGTTCAGAAATAATCTTTATTTATAGCATTTGTTTTTGCGCGATACCTGAACATTAGCAGCAAGAGTTCAAAAAATGTAGCAACAGAGATGAAAGGCAAAGAATGATGCTTAATATAACATAGGGAGACAGGATAAGAAATGATCGTATCAGAAAAGATGCTGGGGTAATGCCAGTGTTTATATTCATCTAAGAACTGCAAGAGAAAATCCGTGTCGTCACGTATCGAGTCAATCACCAGACAGAGTTCCGCAGGAAAGCAATATCGGTGTGTCTGAATGAGCCGTGGAAAAGCAGGGGACCACCTGAAACAGATAGATAAAAGGCATAGCTGAGGTAGCAAATACCAGAGTGAGTGATGCAACACAGGAGCTAGTTCAGAACTCACTCCGTGCTCTTACGCCGAGAAGTCAGTCAAGGTGCTTCTATGGGCAGATAGTGTGAAGTGTTAGGCATTCACATATTCTGGACTACAATATAATGATATGAGTTAATTCCTTTCCTCGTCGCCGTTAATTATTAGGACTCTGATGTAGTTCCCGACTAGTTCTAACATTTCCAGTACTCAAATAAAAGAATAAGTTATATGGATTTAATAGAAGAAACAATATGGATAGAAAAAAATAAGTTATATGGAGAGAAAAGAAAAAGTATTATAGTTAGAAAAGAAGAGGTAATATGGATAGACAAGAATAAGTTATATGGATTGAAAAGAAGAAGTAAATGGATGGAAAATAATAAGTTATAAGGATTTAACAGAACGAACGAACGAACGAACGAACGAACGAACGAACTTTTATTTAAAAGGGTAACAAATTGGGCACGCAGGACCCGTCTTACATTCGGCCCTTGTGATCACTCATCTTTCATTCATCAAATGTGCATGTTACATTTACATAGGGAAAAGAACATTGTCAAATTGATTTGTAAGCATAAGCAATGCATATTACGCATGGTACATTCACATGGGGGGAAAAACATTGTCAAATGAAAGTTTGTAAACATAAACAGTGCATATTGCAATGTGTGAGAAACATCCCCCATCCACTCTCACATCCCGCAGCCACCCACACCATCCACCACCCACACACCACACCCACCCCACACATACATCCACGCACTCACACAGATTCTGGCAAACACACATGCCGCCACCCACACACCGATCCCCCACCCACACAAATTTCCCCAACAACACATACATCCACCCCCCCCATAACCGACGCACACACACACCCACATATTCTCCACCACCCACCCACCACACCCCAGCAACCACCCAGAAAACACACATCACAAAACCACACACACATCACCCGTCAACCCACACATCCCGCACCTATCCATACATACATCCTGCCCCTCACAATTTTCTCACCCACCCACACACACATCAGCCAACCTACACCAACTCACCCACCAATATCTCCGCCTTTCACCTACACATCCTCACCTATACACCACATCCCCACCCACAAACACATCTCCCCACCTGAAATCCCCCACCCACATATACCCCACCCACACACATCCGCGTCTCACACACATCTTCCCACAAAACACACACATCCCCCAACCATACATCATCTCTCACACACATCCACCCACTCAGTACTCATCCATCAACCACTCACACCCACACATCACCCATCCGCCCATCAACAAATGCATCTCTCATTTACCCTCCCACCCACACACCCCCCAACCACGCAGCCAACCACACATCCCCCATCCTCACATAACATTCGTCATCCACCTGCACATCCCACACCTCCCCATCTCTCACACATCTCCCCTCCCACACAAAACTCAACCCATAAACACATCCCCCTCACCACACACACACATATCCCCCCACATGCATTCCTCATACTCATCCCCGCCCACACATCTCCACCCAGACACACATCTCCCCACCCACCACCCACATCCCCTACCTACAAACCTCCTCACCACCCACACATACATCCTCCACCCACTCACATTTACCCCATCCACACTCACACACTCCCACCATACAGACATATCCCATTCAAAGACACCCCACACTCATCCCCACACCATTACACACCATCCCAAACCCACACAATCTCTTACACAATCCATTCACCCACCCAAATACACATTCCCTACCCACACTTCCCACACACAACCCAGATACTTCCTAGAATCCTCCCAAATATCCCCCCCCCCCCACAAACACACATCCCTCACACACACATACATAAGAACACAACAGAAGAGTACTATGGACTGAAAAGAATAAGTAAAATGGATAGAAAAGAAGAAAGCAATATGGCTAGAACAAACGAAGTAATATGGATGGAAAAAGAATAAGAATAAGATAGAAAAAAAAGTAATATGGATAGAAAATAAGAAGTAGTGTGGATAGAAAAGAAGAAGTTATATGGATAGAAAAGAAGACTGTTAACAAAAGTGGCCAGATTTGTACATATACAGTTAGATTTTAGAATGCGCGTTTAAAAGGAATGTTGTCAAATATTCATTGCGGACAGTGAGACGAGAGAGAGAGAGACGGGAGAGAGAGAGAGAGAGAGAGAGAGAGAGAGAGAGAGAGAGAGAGAGAGATGAGAGAGAGCGAGAAAGAGAGAGAGAGAGAGAGAGAGAGAGATAATTTTGACCTATTGCAATCTACCGAAAACAGTCAAGAAAGGAATAGTACATTTCTGTGCCACTTAATGTGACAAAACGTATTCGATTTCTAATGTGTATTTATTTAAAAGCGCGTATTGTTTTACATTCCTTGTTAAATGACTCATTATTGTTTTGTATTAGTCATTACTATATATCATAGAAGCTACCATACTGACAAGCGAATAATTCAACTTTAACGTGATATTAGTATACCAACAAGCACTTGACGCAACATGCTGTGTGACCAAAAAATTGTAGACAATGCTGCCTGATAAGATCACACATTCCATGGCATTTCATCAAGCCATTATTACCAGGATTTTTAACCATTAATTTCGCAATAGTTGAAAATGTTGCATTGTGGTACCTGTTTCAATCTATTCTTCATAACGAGCATTTGAAATGTTCTCTTTTTAACGTGCATTCTAAAATGCAATTGTATAGTTTAAAATAAGCCAGTTTTATCAACTGTGTTCGTCTCTTCTATTTACGTCAGTAGTTTGCCTAGCTTCGTGAACGAGAAGTCAACGTTCAGTCCAAACTGCCGGTGTAGGAATGAACCAACTACTACGCCGTCAATGCATATGAAGTTAAAGAACGCGCCATAAAGGCGAAATACATAAAGATATGGCTGGATAAAGCCGGACTAAATGTGCAAACAGTGTTTTAATATAGACACTTATCGAGATCCATTACAACCACTGCGGAGATGATACTAATATAATAACGATTAAGTGTGCGGGAAATCAGACGATTGGGCAAAAACATAGACACTCTCGAGAACTTACACCGTAAACTTCACTGCGGATACGGCACTATGTGATAATGAGGATAAAGTGGACAAAACTCAAAGATTGTTTCAGACTAAAGTACCCGTAGACAATAGTATTATCAACACTTTAATGTTATATATGTTAACTTACGAGTCGCAGCAAACGGCGTGTGATGTGTTTGTAGTGTAGATTTATTACGCATACATTATTTACCTTGAACGTGAAAACGTTTATCAAGCTGACTATGGCATGCCGATGGCTGTGCCTTCCCGTCTTAGTGCACAGCCCGAGCTCATTGCACACAGTCTGTGTGAACTGGCGAAAATTTGGTAACGATTCTCCGAGCAGGCTGATGTCAGGACAGGTTCGATAAGGGTGAAACCCATGTTCCGGCCGATTGCTCGACAGTCCCTATTGATTGAGAGAGCTGATAAAGTGATAGAGTGCTTCTGGCATCTGTACAGGTGCCTCTGCTCTCATTTTCTCTGGAGGTCCGACGTAATGGACATACATACTGGCGTGGATGTACAGTTCCGATTTGCCTACATTTCGATGCGATAAGATTTAGAATGCAAGTTTACATGCAATGTAAATACATACAATGTAGTTATATCTCTTGGTGAGGATTTATATATACGTATGTGTGTAGTTAACATTTTTGTTGTTTTATATACATACTACGTTTATAGTTAATATGTGGATGCTTTAGAATGCATAAAAGCTTTCGTGTATATAAATCATATATATATATATATTATATATATATTATATATATATATATATATATTATATATATATATATATATATATATACGTATAAATAATAAGTGTTAAGATTTTACAAAACTCTTACGTATGTAATTAACAAAATTATGGATTTATACATATTTACGTATATAATTCTATTGTTGAGAATGCATACATGCAGTGTGTGTAATTTTTATCTTATTGTTGAGCATGTATACATGTTTACTTGGGTGATTACAATCCTAAATGTTAGAATGTGTGAATATTTATGTTTGTTGTTGAAATTCTTACAGTTGAGTATGCATACATACATAGTAAGCGGTTAACACTGATATTCTTGACGATGTGTAATACTTACATATGATAGTTAATATTCTTATTGTTGAGTTTTATAAATAAATATGGACGTAGTTAATATTCTGATTGTTGATGTTGTATAAGCCCTTACATGTGTGGGTTAATATTTTTATCGTTTAGGATGTATTCAAATTTGCGTTATGGAGTAATATTTATTTTGAGAATATTAAACTCCTTTAATGCGTGTAGTCACTAATCTTATAGTCAAAGAATTATCCAACGCAGATAGATATATTCCGAGTGGTGAAGATTTATACATACTTACGGATGTAGTTAATTTTCCTCCTATCGAGGATTAGCATAATTACGGATGTAGTTAAATTCCGACAGCTGAGGGGTTAGACTTACTAGAGTATGTAGCTTAATATTCCTTTGTTGGTTATTATTCTCGTTATGTATGTAGTTAGTATTAAAAATGGTGAAGACATAACACATATTTACGAATGTAGTTAATATGTTAATTCTTGAGGATGTTTACATCCTTAAATATGTTTAAAGTTAGCTGCATGTTCCTTACAGGCAGTCGCAATCAATCCTCAGCATTTTCTGGCTGCGTGTGATTTGCTAGGCAGTTTTTACGTTCAATAGTTTGTCATTGTGTTATTAACAACGGATGCTCAAACCATTGAAAAAATGCAAGGAGGATGGTTGGGCGTTTTTTTTTTTTTGTTTTTTTTTTTTTGGGGGGGGGGGGGGTGTTCCAATAGCCTGTAGTTGATTTCGAACCCTCGACTCGGTCATAGGGGGGAAACGTGATCACTGCCCACTAGCCACAGATCCGACACTCACGTTGCAGTTGATTAAACCTTGTGGAGGATTTATACATACTTAACATGTAGTTAATATTCTTATGTGTGAGCATGTAAATACATTTACGCAGGCAGTGAATATATCTTATGCTGGTGATTTACACACATTTGCGTATGTAATTATAGTCTTTTATGAGGATTCGATGAGGCTGTTGTAATTGCCGAGTCACTTGAGATTTTCTATAAACGACAATTTATGGTAATTATACAGACTTTTGTCAAGTATTTCTTTTTCCGACTGAGACCATGTAGCAGCAAAGATTCCGGAGATTTTGATTTCTGAATTATTTCAGGCATATTTCGGAACTAACATGATACTCCTTGCTTTAGCACGCCACTTAATTAAAAAAAAATTTTTTAAATCATAGAAATGTTCACACAAAACGTAGATCTGAGCAGGGTATCAATTTCTTGTCTTCTTGATAAATTGAGGCGCGTTTGTGCATAGTGGTTGCAAGCGACGGTTGTAAGTAAGTAAACAATCATTATTGTGCAATGAGTTTTTTAGAACAGATTGATATTTAGTTTGGAATTGCCGAAGATCGATTGCAGGCTTCTTTCATGTTGACATGCATGTCGGTTACAAAAGTTTAAATGGCAGGTGTGCCATTTTATTTCTTATAGAATTTCAGCGTTAGGCCTGAAATTATAATAGTTGCCCCAAAAAGTTCGGTTTTCTTTATCGTTTATAGTTTAGCAATGTGCATAGGTTAACCTGTCTTATTTTCAGTTCATAAATAATATTATTAGGGTATCTCCAACATTATAGTTACACACTAGGTAAATACTTATTTATAAAGCGGTATTATGCGATATTGTATTTCTGGAGCACAGCATGAGAAGTCTCTTTTCATTGGGCCCTTAGCATACAATGTTTAATGGGGCTCAGGTCAGGGGGACATTGTCAAAGAAAACAATCTTAGTCGTCAATCACAGTCCAACTACAGTTAATTATAATTCCTATGCACAGCAATCGTCAACCAAACGCTCCTCAACTGCCATGTGAAAAGTTTGAAGAGACGTAGTCAGGAAAAATCAACAGCATGCACCGCAGGTATGTATAAGGCAGCTGCCAGAATGCGACGCACAATCCGACATTAGCATTACAGCTCATCTTTTAGTGGATGTATAAGTTCTAGCAGAGATCAGCAGTTGCATATGCATTACTGCAAAAAGCAGCCAACAGTTCAGCAAACGCCCATCCGCCATTTTTCTGAACATGAAGTTGAAAACACAAAACCACTTGAACAGACGTCAAAAGCATTCACGTGAAATCCACAGACTACAGTGTCACACCAAGTACTTAGTTCAGTATTGCTGACGGAACCATGCAACAAACAAATCCAAAATGGGTAAAATGCTTAAGAAAACCTTAGCCATAAGCAAAAACCCCACTGCTATAACGGATGCTAGTCTATCTCCCATATTGGAACAGAATAGACAATCATGAAGAAGAACGAGAAGTGTGCGCAAATACATGTATTCATCATCTCATTCCAGTAGTATGTCTTTGCAGAGTCTCACTCAACTAAACCCTGTCCGGAACAATATCGATCTACCAGCAGATGTCACGCGCAGCCGATACACCATCTGGAGACATCCGCCATATCCTCACCCATCTTTTTCGGCCTTCCTCTTCCTTCTTCCCGGCCTATACCCGTCTTTATTGTTCTTCCAATTCATGACGTCAAGGACCAAAAATATCAATTTTCTTGATTTATCGTCATTAATAGCCAACCTCTTTAATATTCCGCTCTTGAAGTATGGTTGCATTTGTTCTTTCCTTTACCCACGATATACATTGTATACACAGTAGTCAACATCAATGTATGACTGACAGAAGATTTCCGCGCTGTTATTTTGAACTTAAATGTTACAGAAACGTTTTAGAACATCCTAGATCCTAAACAAAAATCCATTCTACAAGATCTAAACATCAAAGAGACTCTCTCATAACAGTGTCGGTCTCGGAATCTAAATTGCTTTTCTACATGAAAACGCACAGTAGTTTGGACAGAACAGCAAAAGAAAGCGTGGTTCCCGGAAGAGGAGTGGACAATACAACAGTGAACATGGGACAATAAACAAACACCTGGTCATGAACATAAAAGAACCAGAAAGAATAGTCTTTTTCAACGAGCTGTAATAAGAACAACCTATTGAAAAAAATGTGTCACATGATGATGGTGATTTCATTAATTATTGGTATTAATATATCTCACGGTGTGACGGTAAGTTTTCTACCATTTGACAGTGTTTTTATGCTATTTTCAAATTGTATTGTGCAAATACGTTCTTATGTGATTATAGCAGGTGTTCATATTTATTGCTTTATGACTCTTCAACGTGTTGTTGGCTAAAATATTATATATATATATGAGTTATATTAAGCTAAATTAAACATATTTCATGTTGAAGTAAGATTATAGATCTCTCTATAATATGAGTTTTGGCGATTAGTTTCGTACTAACATACACAATGTCTGTAGGTAGATTCCATCCATCATGTGCCATGCCGATAAGCTTGGGCGGTCATGTTCTGCCGTTCACTCCATCACCAGAGTCGTGGATCAGCTTCGTGATCCTGTCTCGAACATGCCACGTGACCAAGCCATCCAGGTATTTACTTCTCGGCCTTCCCTTGGTCTCTTCCATTCGATTCATGCCAGTCGTCACCAAGTTCTCAATTCATTTCTTCTCAGAACTTTCCCAAAAAATTTTGACTGTCTACGTCTAATGACTTAATCAGTTACGAACTTATTTGTTTTTGAAGGACTTGTTCACTGGGTTTTGGTCTGTCCATGGTATTCTTTGCATTTTCCTCAGAAACCACATTTCCAACAGCCACAAATGTTTTACAGCTGACTGTTTATTTCACGCTTCACACACATTACAAAAGTATAGGTTCGGGTAGACACTTCAAAACTCTTTTTTTCTCCGTTCAATTGTATATCTTTATTGCAGTATGTTTTTCATCTTGCAAAGGCTACCTTCGCAATGGCAATTCTGTTCTAATCTCTTCAAATCATCGTCCGTAAGATGTTATGACTGTGATCGAGATAACTCTATCGATTCATTACTTAAGAATATGCCCTTTTACTCGATATATCACATGTGATATTCCTCTTCCCAGGACGACCATAATCTGTGCTTCTTATATTCAGTTTAACCTGGTTGTAACGCCAACTTAATTCTTTGTGCATTTGTTAACACAGGCACAAGTGGACTTGAGATAGCGAAAGCGTCGCTAGCTTGATCTGCCTCAGCCAAATACTTGATTAACTGCGTCGGACTGTGCCGATCATTTAGGTAAACTTGCTTGAAATACTTCTATACTGTATTTGCTGTTTGCAATTGCGTAGACAATTCACAACCTTGCAATCACATCTCGTCTTGGACTACCTCCAGAAGTTTTCTACTAGTGACGGTCACCTTCGTCTTGTCAGTGATCCCTGAGGTCGTAACCTCGAGTGTTTTCGTTTTCTTTGTATTCATAGTTTCTACTACTGAATCAACATCACCGTTCCCCGTGTCTCCATTATTGTCATGCTTTCATGTGATTGTATTATTATATTGTTAACTCTAATCAGCCTGTTCCTGCTCGACTCTAACTTGTAACTGTCTGAAACTCTGTTAAAAACATAACTATAACTTGCACTGTCTGAACTTATGTTGATACATTGCAGTGTGTAAACGGTCTTACTTTATATTGTCTTTGCCCAATGTGCCTTGAGAGTGTAAACACGGTCTTTACTTACTACTTGCCGTATACGCCAATGTGCCTGAGATGTTGTAAACGTGTCTTACTTTACTAATTGCTATTGCGATGTACATGAGAAGTGTTCAAAGGGTCGACTTTATACTTATGCCAATGTGCCCGAGAAGTGTAGAAGGGACCTTTCTTACTACTTACTTTCTTATGCCCAATGTGCCGTGAGAGTGTAAAAGGATCCTAACTTCTTGCCTAACTGATTAAACTCCATGCGAGGATAATCGTCAAGCAACTTCCCATATCTGCCATGCGCTTATATATGCCGAAATATTGTTATTCCAAAATTTTGTCTCAATTAAAATAGCGATAACTATTTTTCTTAAGCAACTCCTTTAAAGTGATAATAATACAAGATATCTGCTACATTATAACAACGTTTAGGTCAGGAATGTGACACACCTTATATCCAATTTTCCGCCATTATTTTGTTTTCGGTCCAAGCCTATATATATACATATATATATACATATATATAATATATATCTTATATATATTATATCCATATATATTATAATATATTATATGATCTACATATATCCATTATAATATATATAGATATATATAGATATATATCATAGATATATTATATATATTGTGTCGCGCAGAGTCTGTAATGGTGTCCTAAACGGGTCTTGTTATGGTGTCGACATACAAGCTAGCCATCATCGAAATATGATTATTGGATGTCCACAACATAAATGTTAGAAAAAATGCTAACTAGAACTAATACATTAGTAAGAGCCATTAGGACCGTAGACAGTAATAACACTTGAGAGGTTATCATCATCATCACCAGTTGCCTTGCTAGGCTGGCGGGATCGATCATGCCTCAACACAATTACGATCTCGACGTCATGGATCAGTTAGTGTGTGATCTCTCCGCACCATGAAACAGGACTGTCAAGCATCTTCTCACGCCGTCTTCTCTATCTCTCTTTCCGACAAATACTTTCGGTTGTAACAACATGTTCCGTTTTTGTCTCTCTCATAACTTGACAAAACAAAACGCAGGATTTGCCCTTTTGAGTTTGGATAAGATTGTCTTGAGCCTCAGTCTTCCATTAAAATGTCCTGATTGCTCATTTAGGCTGTCCGTTAATTTTCAGCAATTCTTCTATACATACAACAAATCCCCAAGGATTCCAGGGGGCTGTTATGGGGGGGAAATAAAACTCAAAACTTAGTGACAACTGCAGAATTTGAGGGACAAGCGCCCACGTGACAAAGAAATGAAACATGCATGAGTTTGTCCCACGAAGCACAGTCTGCGGAAACGATCGATCCGAGACTTTAGTGATCGCTATGAGATGACCAAACCATGACATCCACGCTATACGAGATATCACGATATATTGCCACCATAAACATGAGGATAGTGTATAGCGAAAAACAGCCTTTGAATCAAAACCTTTTGTTTTAAGCGGCGCTCCTTGCTTAGGATAGCGGAAAAGCGCAGTTCATAATTCCCCGTCAAACCGAGTCGACTGTATGACATCATCTGGAAAGATGCCGCTTTGCGTGCTCCGATGGCATGGGCGTCGGTTGATAGAGAGCTATCGGAAACTACTAAACTAATATTGCAAGAAAATCACAAAACAACCAATAATGTGGGTGATTGCTACGTCATGAAAAGAGCGGACATGTAACTAATAATTGTTGTTTAATAATTTCCAGACAATTTCAGAAAGCCTTGCTTGTTTTCATTTAGTAAATCCGGATTTGTTTTGTCAGAGAAATTTCTAAAAGTGTGTCTCAAGGGCTTAAAGTCAACTAGGTTCCCTTGCCCAGTTTGTGACAAATTTCGTCACATTTTACTTTTAGAGCGTCATAATTCTGCTGTGAGAACCTAGAGCAAAAAGGCAGATCAGCCATAGGTGTACTATCTTGCTGCGTGGAATGGCGATGGATTTTTGTGTTGAAACATTCTGTTGCATTGGGCAACAAGGTATGGTTCGAAACGTTACAAAGGAAAATTGCTTAGCAGCATGTTTGGCAAGTTGCTTCTCACAGGAAATGTTGGTAAGTTATGGCATTTTTCTTGTGTGTAGCCATGCGAGCGAGCGCATACGAGTATTGAGTTAGACGTTCACAACAGCCCGTGACCCATGAGTTAGAATCTGTATAATTGGCGAGATGTTTTTAATTGGCCTGTGTTCCAGACGACCAGCATAACATAGGACAGCAGGAAGTGTCTGGGAAGTAAAGGCGGCGGCGTGATATAAACCACGTCACCCACTGAGGCCGGATTGAATCTATGAAAAAGTTGTAAAAACTGTATGCCCCAAAATTTACTTATATATACAAGTAGAGATCGTATATTGTGCCATACTTACCTTTTTATCTCTCATTCATCTTGTTCTTAATTTATTTAAGTACTAGATAGACTCGGCCGGCTTCGCCAGCTCCTGGGGGGGCATCTCATTAATTCAGATTAGGCCCTTGCTCCCGTTCCCGTTCCAAAAAAAAACGACCTGGCCCGGCTTCGTCCAGCTCCAAGCGGGGAGCGTTTCATTTAATTCATATTCGGCCCCTGCCCCCGTTCCCAAGAAAAGACGACCAGGCCCGGTTCGACCCTAAAATCCTGCGTGGAGCGTCTCAGTTAATTCATATTCTGACCAATGATCCATTTCCGTTCCCCCAAAAAAAAGAAGCCCGGCCCAGCTTCGCCCAGCTCCTGGCAGGGAGCGTCTCATTTAATTCATATTCGGCCCCTGCACCTATTCCCAAGGCAGCAAAAGAGATTGCACACAATACAGAGGCATTTCACTGTTGAGTCATACTGGGAAAATATTTTGCAAAATTCTTGAACAAAGATTACGAACTACTTTAGAACCCCAGCTAAGCGAAACGCAGCTTGGATTTAGGAAAAACAAAGGATGCACAGACGCCATTTTTGCTCTTAGACAACTTATAGAAAAAATCAATTGAATTCAATGAAACACTCTACTTAGCTTTGTCGACCAAGAAAAGGCATTTGATAGGGTAGATAGAAACAAGCTGTGGGAAATCCTTAAACAATATGGAGTGAGTACACATCTAACAAACCTATGCAGAAGTTTATACAACAACAGTGAATGCATAGTGAGAGCAACTGGAGAACACTCAGAACCCTTCACCATAAGATCTGGAGTACGACAAGGTTGTGTCCTGTCCCCTCTCTTGTTCATAACATATATAGACAACATATGTAAAGAAACCAGCCAAGCAGAGACAGCAAGAATACCGCATGACGAGAACACAGAAGAAGAACCATCTGCAAATCTAACCATTAGAGAACTCCTGTTTGCGGACGACCAAGCACTAATAGCAAAATCAGAAGCTGAATTACAAGACCACATGAATAGTCTAAACGAAATGTGTAGGGAACATAACATGAAAATTAGCACAAGCAAAACAGAGGTAATGACTATAACTAAAGAAGAACAAACAGCAACAATTCACCTAAACGAACATCCCTTGAAACAAGTAAAGAGCTTCAAGTACCTAGGAAGTATAATATCATCAAATGGCAGATCAGAAGACGAGATCGAAAATAGGTGCAATAAGGCAAATCAACTCATTGGACAAATGGCACCAATACTAAAGAACAAACATGTATCAATAACTACTAAGAAAGCACTTTACAACACAATCTTCCTACCAACTCTCTGCTACCAATGCCAAACCTGGACAATGACAGAAAAAGAGAAAAGAAAAATCACAACAACAGAAATGAGGTTTCTGAGAAGAATACTCAACGTATCAAGAAGAGATAAGATCAGAAATGAAGAAATCAGGACTAAAGTAGGGGTTAAAGCTGCTCTAGATTTTATTAGAAAGCAGCAAGTCAAATGGTTTGGCCATGCAAGTAGGCTACCAGTCAACAGCATGCCACAACAAGCAATGATGTACAGACCAGATGGAAACAGAGGAAGAGGCCGACCACGTAAACGTTGGACTGAGGGAATAACAGAATCCATGGGAATGTCGATATACGAAGCCCATAACCGGGCACTCTCACGAAGTTTATACTTCACCTCGACACCGCAAGGTACAAGAGGAACATGATGAGACATGAGAGAGAGACCTATTCCCGTTCCCAACAAAGACGACCCGGCCCGGCTTCGCCCAGTCCCTGGTGGGGAGCGTCTCATTTAATTCATATTAGTAGTCATATAAGCTCCCGTTCCCGTTCCATGAAATATGGCGAACAGATTGGAAGAGAATAATCTTCATCCCAATAACTAAATAGGGCAATCTGAAACTACTGAACGTAAACTTACCAAGGTATCACGAAAACCCAATACATGCTGGGATGACTGTATTGACGTCGAAGAGAAATAAAAAGATGAGTTAGAAAATTTTCACGTATATTTTAGATGCATTATTTTTATGAAAGCTTTGAAAATGCCTTAAAGATTTTATCATTATATATTATAATGCATATGCCTGTAGATAACTGTAGAGAAAAGGTCCACCTATTTGAGAAATATGCAACAATTATTTTACTTACATATATAGCAATGCTATTAAAAGTTATGTCCCTTGATATAACTTTTCTTAAGTTAAGTCCCCTCGCTATATATAAATTATAATGTAATTACAAAATTAAATTTTATTACGTAAATAACTGTTTGTAAACTAACAATCTATGCCAGTTGGCAGCACGGGAATGAGAAGAACACGTGTATAAAATTTCATCTCAATCGGATGGACCGTTCGCGAACGTATAAATAACATACATACAGACAGACAGACAAACATTGTATTGGGCGTTCATTTGAAATCCGTTCGTACCGCACCACCAGTAATTGCGTACGTTGAACATGATAATGTCATAGTCATGTGATAAGTACTGACCATTGAATAAAAGAGCATGTGCTTATCGTCCCATGATGCATAGGTTATGTTTCTGACCTTTGAGAAAATAGCCTGGTTGATCCAAAATCCGTCCAAGAAAGCTCAAAGAGCGGTGATTCAGTTTCTTTCATTTTGAAGGATGTCGACCAGTGCACATTCACCGAAGAATGCAGGCAGCGTACGGTAACAAATGTGTGTCGAAGACAACAGTGACAGACTCATTGAATGTTTCGGAAAGGTCTCAGTTCACGACAGATCTTCGACGGCCGGGTCAAGTGCATATTGTTGCAACAGAAAAAACCATCGCCAACAGTAATGCAGCAGTACAGATGAACCGATGTCGAAGTATACGTTCGCTAGCGAAAGAATTTGATGTGTCAATTGGGACAATTCAAAAGGTCGTTTGTAAGAAGCTGCAATATCGGAAGGTATGTTCACAATGGTTACCACAGATGTTGACCGACCACCAAAAAGAGGAACGCAAGGGATGGTGTTTGAACCGCTTGCTGCGTTACAGAGTGGAGGGTGATGCATTTCTCTTCCGCATAGTGGCAGGCGATGAATCATGGTGTCACCACTTTGAGCCGAGCAGCAAAAAGGAGAGCATGCAATGGAAGCATGCTACATCACCAAAAGCCAAAAAATTCAAGTTACAGGTTTCCGCTGGTAAGGTTATGCTGAGCGCATTTTTTGACCATGAAGGGCTATTGTTGGCCGATTTTAAAGAACCTGGTGTCAATATCAACTCTACTCACTACTTGCAAACACTAGATAAGCTGGAAAATGCCATCGAGAATAAAAGATCCGGCATGCTTTCTCGCGGTGTGATTTTGTTGCACGATAATGCTCGTCCGCATGTCGCAAAGATCGTGCAGGAAGCATTAGCAAGGAAGAAGTGGGAAATTCTGCAACATCCAGCCTATAGTCCTTATTTGTCACCATGTGATTTTCATTTGTTCGGACCTCTAAAAAAACTCTCAAGGGAAACGATTTCACACAGATGCAGACGTAATGAACGCGGTAAACACTTGGTTCAGTGAGCAATCACAATCCTTTTCTGCGGACGGCATTCGCCGTCTTCGTAAGCAATGGGATGCTTGCCTGAATGCCTACGGCGACATCTTCTGACCAATCCATGGTGCATTATTCATTCAAAATGAATGCTTTGTTTAATTCTACCACACCTGTTAATGTTCCTTTCTTGCTTTTGTAATAAAGCCACTGGAACGGGTTTCAAATGAACGTCCCTAATGTTATAAAGCCCAGGGTCTCTGGGTCTCTAGAGAGTCCATTCGTTCAGTATTAGCAATGACAGTTTTACTGTATAATTGTCTTTAATTTCCATTTGATTTCCATACTATTCCTGATTAATGCAGTCATTCTTGCACGTATCATTTTTTTTTATTGGGGGGGGGGGGGGCGCGGAAGCCTTATAAATAGAGTGACCACGCCTACTTTACTCTAACTCTTTGATCCTCACATACACACACGCACGCACGCACACACAACACACACACACACACACACACACACACACACACACAGTCCTTTGGATATGATCGCTTTCTGCACGAGATATGAACTTTGATGTTAAAATAATATCTTTGATGTTATAACGTTTCGATGGAAGGATCCAGACTCCATTGACCGCTCACGGCCTAGTCTATATTTATATGCAGTGAACAACCACGACAGTATATATATATATATAAGTTATGAGACCCTACTCTGATATCTTATTAAAACTTGGTATAATCATTATTAATGTAGCGCAGCATGGCCGAATGGATGAGAGCGTTAGTTCTTAAACATCCGGTGTGCTGATGCCGTGGTTCAACCCTTACCAGGGTCAGTTGGACTAAAAAGTTAACTTCTCGTCCTTGATTTTGGGAACGGAAATTACAAGTACCTATGAAGTCGGATTGGGATCGCCTGATGGCGAAGGACACTGGTAATAGGGTAACCTAATTTACACGCACAAATCTGTCCAGTTTACTAGAAGTAGTAGCACGTGTATGGACTATGTTTGAGTTCAAAACAAGCAAACAGAAAAAAATTAAAAATTGTTACTTGTTTCATTCCGGACCATTGTGATTAGATGCAAAAGTTACGCGACCGTACTCCGATATCTAATGAAATTAATAGATATTAAAACTAGGTCGCGTTGGTGTAACGGAGCGCAGTCGGAGAAAGGTTCCATGTCAACATGTGTTGTTCGCTACGAGAGGGGAAGACTGGCCACCACCCCCTTCCCCCCCCCCCATCTCCCCCAGGGGAGATACAAGCTTCTACAAATGTGATTGTTATGAAACTTCAAATACCTTCAGCAAGTGGATGTTACAGGACTGTTCTTTTTCATATTGTAACAAGACTGGTTAAAATACCAGTGGACGTCATTTCTGAACAGAATATACGAATAACTTGTTTACGTTAGAGTGAACAGAAATTGTTTGTATGATATTATTTCTCAGCACAGATCCACTGTATGACAACACACTTGGTCTACCTATCACTAGCTTACTGATGCCTTCTAGGATCAAGAATTTCAACGTTGTCTTAAACCAATTTGAGGCCGTTTCGATTACCTCGTTGTCATCTACAAAACTCATGACCTTTGAACCCGCAAATGCTCTGTCAATGGTGCACACAAGTGATTGTCATCCACAACACTCATGACCTCTGACCCCGCAAATGCTCTGTCAGTGGTGCAAACAAGTGATTGTCATCTACAACACTCATGACCTTTGACCCTGCAAATGCTCTGTCAGGTGTGCAAACAAGTGATTGTCAAAACTCATGACCTCTGACCCCGCAAATGCTCTGTCAATGGTGCAAACAGGTGATTGTCATCCACAACACTCATGACCTTTGACCCCGCAAATGCTCTGTCAGTGGTGCAAACAAGTGAAAGTCTGATAACACTAAGTCTGATCTGTATATTGGATGTTTCAAAACCTTTAATTGCAGAGCGCTTAGTGTAGCCACTGTATTCGCAGTCGTATGAGAGTGTGCATAGCCGTGCAGCAACAACACTCATGTTGAGAGACGTTTCCGGTGCTTCTATTGTATCGTGAGCTTCAGTTTGTTCACTATACAGTCAGTGTATCAAACACTAGCCTTAGTTTCACCCCCTTCCTGGAAATGCACCAATGTCTGGCCCTTGATATCCCCAAAAGATTGCCATCATGACATTCCCAGCGGATTTCAACGTCTTGAATTTTTTTTTTTCTTTTTTTTTTTTTCTTAACCGGATACAACGGATGTTTGCACAACATCTCTCCTCTGACTCAAACAACTGTCTCTATACTAAACCATCATTTTTCTGGAGACTTCACACTCTCTGACTAACAAACACGAATAAAAAACGAATAACGTCGCATTGTTGTTCCACGGTGCAAGTCGATAGTGGGACGACCATTTCGTAATCGCTTGTGCTCATATGCAAACTGCACGATATCACGACTCCTACATAGGGTATTGCTTAGGAACCATTTTCTGTCATGAAAAACAAAATATTTTCTGCTGTCCGTACCCTTCCATGCTCTTTATTATAAAATATCTTTTACTTCATGACTTCCCTTCATACAATATGTCACCTCTACCGGTTCCGTGACGAAGTGTTACGGACGCAGTTCGTAATTCGGCATACCATATTCGAAACACAGCTTCGGGCGACTTGGCATCAGACCGGCTTGCTTTGTCTTTTACAAAATGATATGAGTTTCGGTTGTTCAGAAAGTAATGGCAAACTACTGAACGTAAACTTGCCAAGAAATCACAAACAGCCAAAAAAATGATGGTGTTGACTGCGACATCCTGAAAGGATATGCAGCTAAGATTTTAACCCCCAATTATTTTCTGTGCGTGACTCCATCATAGAAAGGATCACAGTTCTAACTTTCAGATGCTCTGCTGAAGATAATTAGATTGGAAATATCATTCATTTACTTCTGTGTATTTAACTTCATAACCGGACCTATTGGGAATCCCTTGATCCGCAATAGTTAGCGCTCTTACCTACAGACCCGGTGGTCATGTTTTTCAAATCCCAGTAAGTGTTAGTTAGAGTCGTTTCCATTGACTTGAGATCCCAGGTTGACCCATCTTAAACAAAGTCTAGGGGATTTCCTGAGAAGTAAAAGCGGCCGGTGTATTATTGACCACATCAAGGAACGATTGGTACCAAATTATGGGGCAGTACCAAGTACATCACACATCGCGGAACGATTGGTACCAAAAAATGGGGCAGCACCAAGTACATCACTCATCGCGGAACGATTGGTACCAAAACATGGGGCAGCACAAAGTACATCACTTATCGTGGAACGATTGGTACCAAAATATGGGGCAGCACCAAGTACATCACACATCGCGGAACGATTGGTACCAAAATATGGGGCAGCACCAAGTACATCACTCATCGAGGAACGATTGGTACCAAAACATGGGTCAGCACCAAGTACATCACTTATCGCGGAACGATTGGTACCAAAATATGGGGCAGCACCAAGTACATCACTCATCGAGGAACGATTGGTACCAAAATATGGGGCAGCACCAAGTACATCACTCATCGCGGAAAGATTGGTACCAAAATATGGGGCAGCACCAAGTACATTACTCATCGAGGAAAGATTGGTACCAAAATATGGGGCAGTGCCTCGAAGTGCCTACACCGGCAACCGTCGAGGTATCAACTCGTAATAATGCAAAACAGCAACGAAGGACGAGGAATTAAACTTGCGTCCTTACCTTGAATACAATGACAATCAACGGCAAAAGTCAAGATATCAAAGCGCTACCAGAAGTTTATTCCGTAGCAGACATGTGAACATTAAACTCACGCAGACCTGTAGGTTGACCCCTATAGACGGGGTCGGCACCTACTTTACTAATCCACCGATGAGTGTCCAGTCTACTGCGCTCTGCTTGACGCCCTGATCCACTGATTCCATTTAAGCTGTAATTCCACTCTAGGTTTTTCCGCCCGGTTACTTCACTGCGGTATCATCATCAACAGATCCCTCTCCTGACTCAGAGCTGTCTCACGCTCATATCATCGCGTCCAGAGGTCACCTCACACAGATCCTTTGAAAAACACGTCCTTGTTCGAAATCACCATCACAGCCTCTCCCCGTTGCTATCTACTGACGTTATCCTTTTCTACCCCTATTCCGATGACGTCATTCTGTCTAAACGCCATGTGGCAGTATGCCCCCCTCCCTTTTAAAATCATTTTTTTTTAATCAAAGAGAATTAATCTGACATAGCAGTGTAGACACAATGATTTTTATCCCGACCGCTATGTCGTAAATCTTAATCTCATCAAACGGGTAGGTAGGGGACTAGCATTATGATATATGTAGTGGTGTCTATACTTGGAAATGGCGATCGCAATAAAATTGACAACCCATAATTAAGTAATAATAACTAACGATCAATGATCAAAATGTACCTATACTAACATAGTATTTAACCTAACTACGTTAACTAATCAACTATTTTCACAATTCATTAAATTAACTCTATATATACATACTAATATTATACAATGTTCAACTCATATCACAATACGTGTTCACCGGTTTTCCTTTAAAGTAGTTACACCCAGTCACAAACCATCCAAGTGAAAACTCGACACAGGAGAAAAGTCACACAAGTCAAAGTTCTCAAGGTTCTCCATGCCTCATCGGTTCCTCTCCATGTAAATTTTCTAATCATCCTGTCAAAATCATATATTGACAGAAGTATCCAACTACTTAAACTATCTATTTGCATTAATAATATGTAATTGTTGATCTGTGTGTGTATTGCCAGTAAATTCGGTGCTATCTAACACATATTTCCAAACACTCTATGAACAAACAACTATAATAAACTAGGATTGAATAAATTGAATAAAATATTTATATTTATAGTTGATTTAGAATATCGGCAAGATTATAATTGAGTTGTAGATCCTACAGTTTTGTGAAGAATCATATCTCAAAGATTCCAGATTTCTAAGATAATAAATCAGAAATATAATAAATATTTAAATCACATACTCTCCATAAAATTATTAAGTTCTCTAATAACGATATAGTTACGAACAATTATCTGTAGAATAGAGAACCAACATATTTTCACACACTTAGTGTAAAGAGATAGTGAGAATAATTCTGACAAGTATAACCTTACACAGTGACATCTGGGATAACTAAGTAATAAGACCATAATGTGTCTGTGGTGTACTATGTGTTGATATGAACCTAACACTTTCACATTCATCCCATTTTATTTTTCTTTATTGTTTTCTTTTATTCTTCCTTTCATTTATTTTCTTTCTTTCTTTCTTTGTTTCAAACATATAGAATCTCTCTTTTGTACGCATGCCAATATTTGTACATGGTAACTTTTGTGTGTAACAACCAATGCGTGCAACTTTTGGTTTCTTTTTTGAATGTTTCAAAAATATGTCATTTACCGACACATAATCACGTTTGCTTTGTTTTTGAGTATCAGTTATTTCTTCATGTTTGGGTTCGTTGACTTTGTGCAAATCTTGGTATTTGCAATTATTTACCGTTATGCTATCACTCAGTAGCATTGTATCATGCATGTCCACCGTTGATGTACCCTGTTCTATTTGCGTCTTTTCTTTTTCTTCTTCTTGTGTTGTTTCAATTTGGGCATTTGTACTTGTAAGTGTTTCGTTAGACTTGTGTTCGATAGTTACTTTCTGAATGAAATCTCTGGCGTTCGGTTCTTTCACTATTGTAGCAGATACTTTACCTGTGTGATTATTTTCCTTTATTTCATACATTTGTCTCATTTGCTCCTTCCACATTGTTTCCTTTGCAAGATTCTCTTTTTCAAGTGCCAGTCGTTTTTGATTGATTTCTGCCTGTACGGTTAATTGTCTTGCCTTTAACTCTGCCTCTACAGTTATCTGTCTTGCCTTTAACTCTGCCTCTGCTGTTATCTGTCTTTCTTCCATCTCTCTCCTCATTGCAGCTATCTTTTCACGTTGCAAAGTTAATTCTTTTTCTCTATACTCTATTCGTTCGCGTTGCAAGGCTACCCTCTTTTCATGTTCCATAACTAGTTCACTTCGTTTGATAGCCATCTCACGTTCCTTTAGTTCGTTTTCAAGAACCCATTTCTTTTGTCGTTCCTCCCTCTCACGTGCAGCTTGAGCTCTAAATTCCTGTATGATCCAATTCCTAAGTTCTGCTCCAGCCAATCCATTCTTCTCACCCAACTCTGTGAAATATTGTAGTGTCGACATCTTGTCCTACCTGTGTAATAATTTATCTAGCTGAAATATGATAGACCCATGCACAAATGTAAATATGTTCAATTCAGATAAGATAATCAATATAACAACTGTTGAACAAAATGTGAACTGTAACTCAACAGCACTGTAAACTTGAACAATAAAGAAATTCAGTAACTTCTTGCTATCTGTTCAGTTCAGGTATCAGTTGGGGTATCTTCGTTGCACTCCGGACATGTCCATAGGTGCTCAGATCCTCCCCCCAGCATATGCATCAGCGTCCGGTGGCTAATAGTGCCAGTTCTGTGTTGGTTGACGAGGCGCTTTGTTTTCCCGATGTACCTCTCGCGTCTGGCTGTGCCGATTCTTACTCCCAGGTCTTTCATCCTGGAGAGCGATGTGGAATCACTGGCGTCAAAATCCTCTGTTCGCGCCATATCTTTAAGGGCGTTAATAACATCCGCACGATCCATGGGCTGGCCATCTACAGGGGGTGCAGAGCCAGCCAATTTATCAGCTCGTTCATTTCCCTCGACTCCCGCATGTCCCGGGACGAAGATGAAGGTGACTTTGTGGACAGCAGACTTCCGCAGCGACTCAGTCCACTGTCTACGTACAGATCCAGCTTCGACCTTCTGAATCATGCTCATTGAATCACTTAGTACACACACGTTGGTATAATGCTGTGATTCCAGCCATATGAAAGCCTGTGTAACTGCCATCACCTCCATCGTCATGCTGCTCGTGGTCATAGAGTGGGCACCACTGGATTCTTGAACGGTTCGGCCCGCTGAACGGGCTGTAAATGCCCACGCACTTCTCTGCTGCTTTACAACAGATCCATCTGTATAGATGAGCACTTCGGGCTATCTGAGTGATCATAGATGAGCGCGTTAACCTCTGCATTGACAGCGGCAGGGTTCTGCTCTCTGCACCGTCTGTCGAGTGTGATAATGCAGGAGAAGGTACACTTAAAAGCTGGAGGCACCGGCACCCATTCCTTGCCGGGGTTGATACTGGTTAGACTGCAGACCTGTCCGACGACATCTTCCGCCCGACCCATCCATGATTTGCCCCTCTTTAGCCTGTCACCCTTTTCTCTGAATACAGAGTCATGCAGAGGGTGCTGCTCATCTGCACTTATTTTTAAGTATGCACGAGCTCTCCAGATCTTGATCCTGTGTTCCATTGTCGGGAAGTCAAGGAGGTATCTCATTGCTACACAGCTGGTGTCTCTCGTGCAGCCCAAAATGATGCGCATGGCTTCGTTTTGTACCTTTTCAAGTCTTCCAATCTGTGTAGGGCTGACAGTGAGGATGGCCAGGGCATACTCGATGCGTGAAAGCACAAATCCTTGGAACAGAAGTAATAGCAGTCTTTGCTCGATATTGGCAGTCGCCATGACTCTCATTGCTGCCAAACCTTTTCGAGCCTTCGTTATGACATAATCGACATGATCTCTGAAGGACAGGCTACGATCAAGCCTCACGCCAAGATATGTCATTGACTGGGTTCTACTCAGAATGCTCCCATCCATTCTTACTGCCGGCAGGTCTGTTTTCACAATATGGTTGTTTAGTGAGAACCATGTAACCGTTGCCTTTGCAGGGTTGACAAGGGCGTCGGCATCAGCACACCATGAGGAAATTCGATCTAGTTCGCCCTGCATATGGTTGGCAACCGCCTGTCTATCTCGACCCTGTCGATACACGAGGATGTCGTCAACGAATGATAGAGTCCTACCCCTCCCATCCAACTGTTGTTCAGTGATCGGCACCGTATACACGTTGAATAGTACTGGTGACAGTGGTAAACCCTGCGGCAATCCTTGACATATCGTTATCGGCTCAGAAGACCAACTCCCGCATCTTAGCACCACCTTCCTTTGGAGCAGAACTGCAGCTATCCATCGTACAAGGTGAGGGTGCACTTTCAGTCTGAGGAGGGTTTGCATCAAGTGCTCGAAAGATACTCTGTTATATGCGTCCTCTAAGTCTATGGCGGCCGCACATGTCTCTTCTCTGACCTGAAATCCTTCGTAAACATCTTGAGCAAAGACCACTGCATTCAGCCATGACTCTTTGTTGCGTCTGTATCCTCCAGTGTGGGCGGGAAGCAGCCGAGCTGTTCCAAGTCCCAGGCAAGTCTGTGTGCTACAATTTTCTCCAGTAGCTTGCCAACAGTATTCTGCATCGTAATGATTCTGTAGCCGCTTATCTTGGAGTGGTCTTTGTTCGGTTTTGGCAGCGGCAGCAAGTAGCTGTGTAGCCATTCTTCTTTGACCTGACCCCTCTGGATACTGGTGTTGAATTCTCTGGCCAGTTCTTCCATGTCATCATCTGATATCACCATTAGGTCACCATATCGGAAGCCGTCTGGGCCTGGGGCGGTGTTAGGTGATTTCTTGAGCATCGCACGCAATATGTCAACTGTGATTGTCCATTCTTCGTCTGTCCCGACCCCCTCGCACAACTGAGAGAGTGTTGTTGTGGTCCTCTGTCTGGCGGGCTCGTCTTTCTGGTCAGTCTGTTCTATGTAACGTGCAAGAAGGGCCTTACCTTTATCCGCATCCGACTTTTTCCATGCGAGGTCTGTGCCTTGAAAGTCTGGAATACCCCTACGTTGTGCAGCACCGTTCATGCTCTTGTGGAGGCGCCAGAATGTCGTAAGAGATTGCTCGGAGCACACCTTCCTGCAGAACTCGTCCCATTTGTCGGCCTTGGCCTGTTTGGCGCAGGATTTGAATAAAGTCGTCGTCCTAACGACCTCAGTCTTCAGGTTCGCCAACTCAACCTGTGGCATGTTACTCAACCTGTGGCATGTTAGCCTTTCTGGCCTTTTGCCAGTCTTTGACAGCCTGCCTCTTTCCCAGCCACACCTTCTCGACCTCTCCATTCCACCATGGTGGCTGCAGCCATCTTTCTTGTCTCCTACGGGAGGAAGTTAGTTTCCGTCTTCTGATCTTGCTTATGGCGTCTTGACCAGTGGTGTCGTACGGAAAGGCATTGGTCTTGTTTCTTTGACTCATGGCCCCGTCTTTCTTGATCAGGATGACACAAGGTTAGTGGTCACTATCGTGGTATCCCAGTGTGCCCCACCGGCACCTTGGTGCGATGGTGGGCGACACCAGAGCCAAGTCAATGATGCTGTCAGAGTCGCCTGGTCGAGTGGCCATTCTAGTGACCTTCCCATCATTCAGACAGATTAGGGCAGCAGATGCCAGGGCGTCCTCCAAATCTTCTCTCTGTCTATTGGTGATGTAATTCCCCCATTGACTGCCTCTGGCATTGAAGTCCCCGCAGTAGATGATATGCCTTTCATCCATATCGAACAAACTCTGCCATTGTCGCACGTCGACCTTCCCATTTCGCGCATAGACGTTAACGATTACAAGCTGCACTGGTGTCATTATTCTTAATGCCTGCACTTGCAGGGCATCGCTGTTCCAGGCGGACATATCGATCTCAGACACTATTATGTTGTCGCGGACCAGAATGGCCTGTCCGAGGTGCGGCCTGTTAAGGAAAACCTGAAATCCCGCAACATTGACTGTTCCGTCGGTGAGCTGTGTTTCTTGCAAGACTACAATATCGTTCCCGTAGAGTAGTTTTTCAAGAATGGGTCGGCGTTGACTAAATGATGCACAGTTCCAGTACAGTACTCGAACATTTCCGATACCCATTCTGTCACATTTTAAGCGCCTTCTGCGCGCGCCCGCCCTCTTACCACGTTGTGTCCTAGCTGGCCGTCTGGCCGTCATGTTAGGCTTAACTATCGCCACCGGGCGCCGATGATACGCAGAAAGAAGACCGGACGCGCGTGCACGAACTCCGTTGCACGGTCCGAACTCCACATCTTGCTATCTATATATCTGAAGTGTTACTATCTGTAAATAACAGAAAATAATATAAGAAATATATTCAGTATAGAGAATATATAATACTAGACAGTCAACAATGACAGAAGACGACTGACGAGTGACGTAAATATATATTTTCTTTCATAAAAGACAATAGTACTTTTATAGAAATTTGACGTAAATATCCTCTCTTACTACTACACTTAACCCAAGACAACAATTATGTGTTGACCCCACAATATTCAAGTGTCCTTGCTTAATGTAGAAACGCTCTTCCAACCGCCCACACTATCCATTTTTGAACTAATTTACTTAATATTAAATAATAGGCACCTCATTTATCAACAATAACACATTAACCAACAGTAACATATACTGGCCTTTTTCCGGCTCTCTTGTACATAGATAACTGAGTAGAGTTCCTGTCGTTCAAAAAATTTGACATAGAATTGTGTCGATCAGTTCAATAAGAAATTGATCCGTGGTCACCACTCGAGTATTGGTATGTTTGTTGATTGATACCAGAGAAGCTGTGTCCACAATAGACTGTTGCTCCTGGCTTGAACGATAGTACAATTAACTTGTACTTTCACCCTGGACTAAGGAAGTCCGTAACCAACCCATAACACGTAGTTGGCTGTAGTGTAACGACGACGTTTGAATTTTTCTGCAGCCTTATTGTGATAAGTTTAGGCTGCTGTAGGTATCCGAATGAATGATGCCCACAGTGAAATCAGTAGATCTGCTTGCATCCGGTTCTGGTACCTAAAGTCCAATGTGTGAACGATTCGACTGTGTCTGGTATCACGATGAAAAAATAGTAATTGTCAATCCGTGTTATAGTGTACGTATGTCCTGGCGTCAGAGTCTTGAAGAACATGTACCGTTTCTACGTGTTTCAAGTGCAGTGTAGTGTCTTGATCAATACCTGTGTTGACTCATTCGGTATAATATGATGTGTGGAAAGAAGGTTGAGGTTGTGTCCAAACGTTCTCGTTGTCCGTAGATGTCGACGTAATGAGTTAATGTTCGGTCCCGACTGACCGAGTTGAATTCTTCAAATGTAACGAAATCCTTTGTAATTTCAAAATAGTATGTCCTAGTGTACGTGTACGTGTCGTCTTGAAGTGAGAGTTGTTGTCCGGTATGTGGATAATGGTGTTGTAATGTCCTCCATCCCGTCAGTAGTGTCCTCAAGTATAAAATAATGTCCGTGAATTCCTTATGAATAGCGTTGGTATCCCTTGTATTCCGCTAATCTCGTTGCCTTGAATACGGATGAACGAATATATCCGTGGTTGGCATTTGTAATTAATAGTTGCTGTTTATATAATTATAATATAGCCAATGTAAGTATTGGTAAGCGTATACAAATCGTAAACTCTTCAAATTGTGTGTGGTATTCTGTGTAGAAGCGTTGCCTCAATGTCCTGGCGTCAGGGTATCAGTGCAGGAGTATATATAATAAGTCCTGACGTGATATCTAACGTGTAGCGACCAATTGAATGTCACACCTAAACTTCCTTGAGAGATGACAATCTATGTGGCGAAGGTAATCTTCATGGTAGTGTATAGCATCCATCAACATCCGACGTCAGCACGTTTTCAGACATGTACAATAAATAATGTCTATAGACGTATCGAATGTCCTTTGTGCCGATAGTGAATTTATGACAGAGTGTCGGCAGCAAATATAATCGTATGTGGTGTCATTCTCTTTATTGATGTTTGCGTGTCAGTGTGTCGTGTCAACTGTGTAGTTTGCATTGTCCCACGAAGTCTGATATGTTAGTAATGTTCGTAAAATAACGAATGTCTTTCTGATAGAGTAAACTATACTTGCAGATCGGTAGTACTCCATCCTATGTGGAACAGTCCAACGATAAATGTGATGATAATCTTGAATCATGACGAACTTCATAAATTCCGCAGATTGTTTAGCATAAAGTCACTTTTGAGCAGTTGTAATCAAATTCGTGAGTAAATCATCAATTCTCGAATGTACAGTGTCCATCGTTGTGTTATCGTACAATATTGTGGTGTAGACTTGTGGCAGCGCAGTGTTTCTTTAGATCTTACGGCCTACTCACATCAACATAGTTACTTTCCATATCGACCATGGTGTCGAATGTTTCGGACATTTCATATCTATGTACTATCTTCCTTTCTTAAGTAGCACTGTAGTCGTACCCGTACATTCTTTCAAAACACAATAATGTTCTTAAATATGCTGTGATCTTTCTAAATGTCAGTTGTTACAAATATATTATAGCGCTGTGACTTGTTTCATATCGTGCAGTTTCGCGCGTATGGTGCGACTATTATATTTCTACTGCACTTCTTCTACGTAATGTTGTTCTTACGTCCTGATATGTTAATTCTCATTGCACTGTTCTTATAATATATACACTTTCACTTACTGTTGTAAACTTTGTAACGTCTAAGATCCTCAACTTCCTTGAAATAATTCCTGATCTTCACCATTTTTGTGACGTGAAGTTTTCGTGCGTTCTTTCTTTCTGTGTGTGATTCGTGTAGTACGGTGCAACTCAAGATGTCGGCGTGCAACTTTTTCTACGCTCAGCTGACTGAATCTGGCAGGAATTTCGTGTTGACAATTTTTTTTTATGCAGCGAGTCCAGTGACGACCCCCATATGCCTCGAAGTGCCTACACCGGCAACCGTCGAGGTATCAACTCGTAATAATGCAAAACAGCAACGAAGGACGAGGAATTAAACTTGCGTCCTTACCTTGAATACAATGACAATCAACGGCAAAAGTCAAGATATCAAAACGCCACCAGAAGTTTATTCCGTAGCAGACATGTGAACATTAAACTCACGCAGACCTGTAGGTTGACCCCTATAGACAGGGTCGGCACCTACTTTACTAATCCACCGATGAGTGTCCAGTCTACTGCGCTCTGCTTGACGCCCTGATCCACTGATTCCATTTAAGCTGTAATTCCACTCTAGGTTTTTCCGCCCGGTTACTTCACTGCGGTGTCATCATCAACAGATCCCTCTCCTGACTCAGAGCTGTCTCACGCTCATATCATCGCGTCCAGAGGTCACCTCACACAGATCCTTTGAAAAACACGTCCTTGTTCGAAATCACCATCACAGCCTCTCCCCGTTGCTATCTACTGACGTTATCATTTTCTACCCCTATTCCAATGACGTCATTCTGTCTAAACGCCATGTGGCAGGCAGCACCAAGTACATCACTCATCGCGGAAAGATTGGTACCAAAATATGGGGCAGCACCAAGTACATCACTCATCGCGGAAAGATTGGTACCAAAATATGGGGCAGCACCAAGTACATCACTCATCGCGGAACGATTGGCACCAAACAAGTACATCACTCATCGCGGAACGAATGGTACCAAAATATGGGGCAGCACCAAGTACATCGCTCATCGAGGAACGATTGGTACCACAATATGGGGCAGCACCAAGTACATCACTCATCGCGGAACGATTGGTACCAAAATATGGGGCAGCACCAAGTACATCACTCATCGAGGAACGATTGGTACCAAAATATGGGGCAGCACCAAGTACATCGCTCATCGAGGAACGATTGGTACCAAAATATGGGGCAGCACCAAGTACATCACTCATCGCGGAACGATTGGCACCAAACAAGTACATCACTCATCGCGGAACGAATGGTACCAAAATATGGGGCAGCACCAAGTACATCGCTCATCGAGGAACGATTGGTACCAAAATATGGGGCAGCACCAAACACGCCTCGTGCGTGAAAGTTCAACCTTAACTTTTCTCTTTTTGCTGAGCCACTTGGTCCGTAGACGTATCTAGTTGCACTGCATTAGTAAACTACCAAAGGAATTTATGACAAGAAGAGACAGAATTATCAGTTATATAGCACGCAATATTAAAGTGAATGTTACAATGCTTTACCAGTGCAATGAGCAGAGCCGGAGGGTTGTGTCTTGGTCTGTTCAGTACTTATGTACTTGACCAACTTAAAGAGCCTGCCAATAGCTATACTGTTACCAGTGTAGCACTTGGAGTTAAAGAGGAGCCTTGTTCCTCTACAATGATTAGCTGGAGACAACTGTTTTTACGTACAGTTAGCAGTCTCTTCCTCGTAATGATGTTGGCTCGTGCATGGTCCGTTCATATAATTCAGATGTGTTCATATGTATGTGTGTGTGATACACATATAACAATACGAACGTCTTAAAGTCCACATAAAATTGCCTTTCGCTGTTAACTACTTATGCTGAAATGTCGGGGTATTTCATTTACTTGGACATAATTAGGGCTTGTTATACAGTGGTACCTCGGGTTACGAACGCCTCAGGTCACGAACAATTCAGGTCACGAACAACAACTTCGAAAATGTTATGTCTCGGGTAACGAACAGTGCCTCGGGTTACGAACAAAGGCGAAAGAGAGAGAGAGAGAGAGAGAGAGAGAGAGAGAGAGAGAGAGAGAGAGAGAGAGAGAGAGAGAGAGAGAGAGAGAGAGAGAGAGAGAGAGAGAGAGAGAGAGAAAGGTGTAACGTTGGAGACAAACGATCGCGTAGAGTACAAACAGTACTACAGATGAGCTTGTGGATCTTCAGAATGAACAGCTTAAGACATTAAAGGAGAATCAGTCGTCCGATGATGAGGAGTCAGTGGTTGTTTCAAGTGCCAGGATTAAAGAAATTTGCAGCAAGTGGGCAGACGTCGAAGACTTCATTGTGAACCATCATCCAAACAAACTTATTGCTAATAGGGCAGTAAACTTGATGAATGATAACACGATGGCCCACTTCAGAAAGATTCTCCAGCAAAGGAAGCGACAAATTTCCCTCCCTTGATAGTTTCTTGGTGTAGAAAGATTCCCAGTCGGCTGCCAAGAAACAGCAACAAGATGCTCCTGAAACTAACGATTCAGAATAACAAAGAAAGTGACAAATTTCCCACGATCGTTTTCTTGGTAATAAAGATAGACTAAATCTCTTTATTTTACGTTTAATTCATTTTTTTTTTAAATTATTATTTATTTAAGACGTGAAGTACACGTATTCTTTGCGTTTTGTCAGGTAAACCACCGGATGTTAAATAAAAAAAAAAAAAAGAACGATTCTTTCATCTTGAAACGGATTGTCTTTATTTCATTGATTTCAATGTTTCGGGTTACAAACGTTTCGGGACACGAACCGGCTTCTGAAACTAATTAAGTTCGTAACCCGAGGTACCACTGTATTTTACGTTTATGCCAACTATTTTTTTTTTCGTCATCACTGAGTAATCTTTCTGGTGAATTAGAATCTGCAAAATGCCTGGGTGGTTAACAGCGATAGATTACTGCATACGCAATTTGTGCTGCTGATTGTTATGTTAACGCTATAATCAAAGTAGGTCACCACAGTAGGTGGCTGTGCAGCCACCGCTAATGTGTAACCGATTAGTTTTGTAATATAGGAAGCTTTCCTGTAACTCGATACTTGAGTTCTTTACAATCTTCTTGTTAAGTCAATTCGCGTTATCGAAAACGCTGGGACTATATAGAAAATGGGATTAAGGGAGCAACATTTGATACAGTTGATACAACTTGATTCAATCGCCTTTCTGTTTTGTTTTTTTCCTAAACAACGTATTCCCTTAGTGAATTAAAACACAGAAGCCATTAACAATATGGTGCACGATTTATAGCCTGGCATATTTCATGGCATTTCGTCATGTGCACACTGCAGAGTTGTAAATCATATGAAGAGAATACATAAATAGTACTTTAGCTAAAACTCTTAAAACATAGGTATTGTTCCCATGTGGAGCATTTGTTATCCCCACGATAATTAAGGATTTAACACAAAATCTTTCTGTTTGCATAAAACCGACGAAAACCGCCTAATTGCTAACGGCTGACAATATTTGAGCAATCGTTCATTGTTGTGTGGCTTATGTATTTAAATTTCCTTTTTTCTATTAATTTCTGTATTAATGCTGGAAATCCTCATCTACAAATGCGTCCAACAGCCGAACCTTATGGTACTCTTGTGGAAGTATAATACCACATTTTAAACAATTAAGTGCCCTGAAGAGAGCAAGTTATGTGTGTGGTCAAGATTGGCTTCTTAGACCATAGTAAATTGAATGCGTTTTCACGTTGAAAGTCCGAAATGATATGCTGTTAAAAAGGAAAAATAAAGGGGAGAAGGGAGTTACATTTACATATACTTAGCAATATCTTAATTTCTGTAATTTGTTTCCAGACATTGTCCTTACTGACATGCATCCCTTAAAGTTCTTGAAGCCATAAAACTGTGCGAAACGTTCTGGTAATTGTCTCTGATAGTGCACACGGCAGATTACTGTATGCCTGCTGCTCTCACGATATCATAATTTCTTTCATGCTGTTAGAATCAGTTATTATGTTAAGTTTCTCCTGAACACATAACGCTTTACTATTGGGTTTACTGCCAGCGACGCTTCAAACAAGGCGCTCTGCGGAAAGAGACTGAGCCATATGCGATAAAACCTGGCGCAACGATGCCGAACCTGTCGCCTTTACAAGGCCTTGTACTGCTTAGTTGGTGTGTTACCAGGGTCGCTTAAACGTGTTTAGAGATATTGATATTCCATTATAAACAGTAACAAATGTAATTCATTCATTCATTCAGTAGCATGTCCTTTGCAGAACCTCGTTTCCATAACAACCTTCTGGAAATTTCTCGGTCATAAGCAAGATGTCCTGCGTCCGATACACCCATCTGGAGATCATCTGCCACATCCTGCACCCATCCTCTTTTTTGCCTTCTTCTTCCTCTCTTCCCAGGCATATACAGCTCCATTCTGGTTCTCTCCAACTTTCATGTCGTTTCAAGGGACCAAAATACTTTATCTGTCTTTGTTTTATCGTCTTTAATAGCCAACCTTCTTCAATATTCAGCTCTTGAAGTATGGATGCATTTGTTCTTTTCTTTACCCAAGATATTCTTGGACCCCGTCTATAACATGTATATTCAAAGACATTTATGCGCTGTCCAGCTCGCAAAACCTGCCAAGAAACCCTAACAACGAATGCTATAGGCTAGCAAAACCAAACCGTGCAGGATAGCGCACATTGCAGTCTGATACAGAGACTTTTGCCTGGCGCCTGATTACATGCATCGCTACACAAGGTTGTGGAGCAGGGAGTGGTTTCTGTGTTCATCTAGTGTTGAGTTGAAATCAGGCTGAAATAAACGATTAACATGTGATAACCTGCATGTCTCCCTAATACGCCACTCGTGTTAGAATAAATTCCTGATATACCAGCACATGGAAGGGAAAACCTCTTGTCCAAATCATTGAAGTTGTAGCCCATAATTTTACAAATGACACACAGGATCCTTTTCTAATGATTACATCCTCTTTAGCTTCCACTAAATCTCTCTACATAAAACATATGCGCGCACCCTGCATCTTTGAATGTCCAGGTCAGCAACCATTTTTGTACACTGTGAATTTTTGGCTGTGAACTCCAGCGTGAAGTCCTGTATGTCGGATGAAGACATCCTGTTGTCCAACATCAGTGTGATGTCATATCGGACTGAGGTTTGCATGAGTATCCGTTGTCCCATGTCTGGCTTATTCGTGTGCAGACTGGTGGTTCCTTGCCGTGCAGGCACATACTCTCCAATTTCAGAATAATCAGCGATCCTACTACGTTAGCCAGGACCCCGAAGGGACCTGTTGCACAGGACGCACAACTAGGACGTGTTAGTAGGTCTTGGCCAGTATAAAATCTGGCCCTAGTGCCATGGAAACACATCTGCGTCCCACAGTCAAATAGATTTTGGCATGATATGAGAAGAAATAAATTGGAGATCTTGGTGACAACTGGCAAGATCGAGGGGAAGAGAACAAGGGGAAGACAGGGGAGTAAATACCTGGATGGCTTGACCACGTAGTATGGTAGAGATAAGAACACTGAGCTGATCCACGACTCTGGTGATCGAATGAAATCTTCTTCTTCTTCTTCTTTTCGTTCATCCGGAGTGTTTTTTCAGATGTGATTGTGGTGTGTCTGTTATGCGCCCTTGGGCCGAAACCCGTAGGCCAACACATCGACTTTAGCGTGCTTTTTTGACCAGGTAGCATTCCTGGGAGACTCTCACTTTTGTAGTGCCATCTGCAACCATGCTGGCCAAGGTTGAACGGTCGAGGACAACGGTCATCCCTCAAAGGAAGGCAGGGATAGTCCATAGCATTTTCCGCCATCCAAGGTTGCTTCCATAGTTGCAGGGCCGACACATAACGCCCTGGATCTGGGCTCACCGAGGGAGATCGACACGTCCTGCTCATGGCTGCTTTAAATCCTCACTTCAATATATTGGTCATTTCGTTTCCACGGGTTCATTCCCGCACAAACCAGACAGGTTTGCAGACGGCATCCACTCAGCGAGTTTTCGGACATGTGCTTGTCGTTGCGCCCATCAGAGCTTTTCCAGGCACAACAGACATTCGGAAAAACTACCCAGTCAGAGCTGTTCCGAACAAGAGCGGCATTCGGAAACTATGTAGTCAGAGCTGTTCCTAGCACACGAATGAAAATCATGACCGCCCACGCTTACTGGTATGGCACATGATAGATGGATGGTAGTGTAATGGCTAGCCGTCTCTACTCCCATGGTTTTGATCCGCATCAGGGAGGATTCGAATGCTGTTAATTAACCTGGGCTCTGGTTCAAGCAGACTAAAATGTGTAACAGGAAATGTCTTGAGCAGTAAAGACGTCCGGTGTGATACTCCCAACATCAACCACCCAGTGCCGATTCGTATAGACAAATGTGGGCCTAGCACAATGTGCTTATTGCACCTTATGGGGTGTAACAGGATCCTGTACTATATTACTACAATTTACAATTACTGCATGGTGGCATTGTAATTACGAATATTTAGGTTTACTGGTGAAGAATGATGGATATGTTATGACAGACGTTAAAATAAGAATAACCAATGTCCTCCAAAATCTAAAGCAATTAAAACCGTTATCCGTTGTAACAGATGGAACAACACTAGTCAGATTATTAAAAACACGCGTATTATTTGGTGCAACATACGGGTTTGATGAATTAAACAGATCAGCAGTAAAGCACATCTGTGCCTTAAAGTGTTACATAAAGGTATTAAAACTGCAACGTCTGCATTCATCGGCGAAACGAATATCGCCAAGGAGAGCTTTCAGTTGCCCAAACAGGCAGACATCACTCTGCGCTAAGTCAGGGCTGTATGTGGATCTGAAGAGAATGGTTGCTGTCTCTGGAGCGGTCTCGGCTGTCAAAGATTAGTTTCATCTTCGTGCCAGGGCATGCGGGAGTACAAGGAAATGACGGGCTGACAAGCTCGCAGGTAAGGCTACTGTGGAGGGCGGACGCGCCATGGACCAGGCTGACATTCTGAATGCTCTATCGAGAAGTAAGACTTTTGCGAGAACCAAGTGATGACTGTGAATCTACAACCATGGCCAGGACTGCAAGAACAGCAAATTAAAAGAGGGGTGGCCCAAACAGAAACACTATGCAGGAAACCAAAGACGATTGATAAACCAACACAGAACTGGTGTCATTAGCCGCTACACGCTGTGGGATTTGCTGAGGATGGGGATCCGAGCACTTATGGACTGAATGGTTCGATGTGCAATGAGGATGATCTGTCGACTAACTACCTAACTATGGGCTGTCTGTCAGACCTTGAACGATTGTCAATCTTAGTTCAGTTTTCTCTTGGGTTATTTGAGCTGTATATGGCCTAACATTGTCGTGATGGGGAAGTGATCCTTTAGTCACTTGGTTCTGAAGTTGTCTTCGAATTGGATCTGAAGCAACAACATGTCATCATCAGACTGCATTATACTGTCACCGAATAACACTTGCAGAGGCCACCAGCTACAATTGTTTGCTTTCCCATATCAGTTTGTACGTTACTAACTTTTCTCGTAACAGGTCTGGTACAATGTTATCTGACCATTGTCTGGGACATGAAGTGACCAGCGTACTCTGACCAATGATGTGCCGTTTGATCAAGAAAACATCTACCTGATAATGGATATTAATTATCCATGGTGGCATGATAACTCAGTCCTGTACCTATGAATTGATGTTACTGTGAGACGCATGAATCCAACAACGATGCTTGAAAGAAGTGACCTTTCATGTCTTGTAATGTCTCCTCTTAGCTAAAAATTAAAATAAAAGAATTGTAGAAAAGAACATTCGTGAACGCCAGCTGCATCAAATGAGCCTCATGAATGAAAGCCGGCCCGCTAGGGCAGTCACCGCGAAGTGTGCAGGTTATGGTTTTCTTTTCGAACTCACATACCAGAGTGGGAGCCCGGCATTCTAGCCACTCTGCCAGACAGTAAAGTAAGAAAACAATTTAGTATCCACGCATTAAGGTATATTGCCGAAACTGTGGAGCAGTGGTTACGAACGCATATCGAAATCTCTCATAACGCGTTCGAAACACAGCTGCGGGCGGTTTGAAAAGCAAACTGCATTGCGCTGGTTTTCATGCAGTGGTATTAGTGCCGGTTGTTTACTGAACGTAAATTTGCCAAGAAATTACAGACAGCTAAAACATCCTGAAGTTAACTACGTTGTCCTGTAAGGGATACGAAACTAACCTTTTCTTCTTCTAAGGTACATTGAGTATATGGTTACAGTTCCATATTTTAAAAAACAAATTAGCACTCGGTGGGTGATGTGAGCAGTCTTCACGTCGGCCGCCTTTACTTTCATGCTGGGTGGATTTCCGGTAAAATGGATAGGATGTCCTGTTTTCGTATCCATTTTAGGAAGTTATTCACAAGAAACCACGGAAGGCAGGTGGTGGATGAAATTTTCAGAGCAGCCGAAAGATAGTTGTTGGTTGTGGTCTCAAGTTTCGGGACGGTAGGCAGAGGATCTCTTTAACGGGACAGTAGCTATGGTCTTTGGCCAGTACGGTCACTGTAAAGAAAGAACAACAACGGTAAACTACCTTATCTAAAGTCGCCTAGTGTATCATGATTCGTCGAATCACAGAACTTCACAATAAAAGGACAGCAGCACTAAAATTAGCAACATGGAATGTTCGAATTTTAAGCGAAGACGAAAAATTGGATAACATCAAACAAGAAATGGGAAGAGAGAATAATAAAATATTAGAAATGTATGAGACGAGAGTGAAAGGAACACGGACAAAGACAGGGGATGATTTTATGATTATTTATTCTGGGGGAGAAGATGTGTAGCTTTTATCTTGGATCTGCAAACATCAAAATCTGTTAAAAGATATTGGGTAGTGTCAGACAGGGTTCTATTGGTAAAATTAATCGGCAGATCTTTTAACATAAACGGCATTCAAATATATGCTCCAACCTGAAAGAGTTGTATATTCAGTACAACAGTATTGAGAAACAGTGACGATAGTATAGACGAATTTTATAATGACACGGACAGTGCTTTGAAGAATTGTATAAATTCAGAAATAAACATCATAATGGGTGACTTCAAAGCAGGAAATCAAGCCGATGGATGCACAGTGGGCAAACATGATTTGGGTGAGAGAAAGAGGAAGCAGACTTGTAAAATGAGCAAAAGAGCAGGAAATTATTGTTAGAAACACCTGGTTTACGCAATATCCTAGAAGATTGAGGACATGGAGATGTCCTGACAGCAGGATTAGAAACCAGATTAGATTGATTACATCCTGATAGGCATACGTTTTCGATATGCGTTAACAACCGCAAAGGCAGTTCCAAATGCAGACTGTTACAGTGATCACAGATTGCTTACAGGCACACAAGGGGTCAATTTAAAGAAAGTCAAGTATACCACAGTAAACACTAAATATGACATGTGTACATTGAAAAATGACAAGGAAATACAAGACAATTTTAGCATAGAAGTAGAGAACATATTTGATATATCGTCTGATCTAGATATCCTATTTCAAGATGTGGATGATCAATGGGAAATGTTGAAGTCTTCAATCAGTTTAGCTGCATAAACAACTATTCAAAAATTAAAGAATGTGGGTCGTAAGAATTGGACGACTGAAGAAATTTTGCAACTAATGGAAACAAGAAGACACAACAAAAATAATCCCGACAAATATGAAAAGATTCACAGGAACGTCAGAACATAATGTAAGGAGGCAAAAGAATCGTGGCTCGAGAAAAATTGCATAGAAATTGAAACACAACATAACAGTAAAAATACCAAATTAATACACAAAAGAATTCAGGATCTTACCAATAAAAGAACACATATACGTCAAGGCTTCGTAAATATAAAAGATGAAAAAATCATACTAGATAAAGATCAGATTTTACATGTAATTTTTTCAGATTATGTGAAAAACCTTACGATGATACCAGAGAACAGTATGATAGTAGGAATAATAATGAAGGACCATAAATTTTGAAGATGTAGGTTCAGAAACACGGAGCTTATTATATTATTACCTACAAGCACTAGGAATCAACGACTGGCAAGAGAAGGTCAACCAGAGAGACGAAAGGGGACGGATTGTATTTGCAGCAAAGAACCGCAATGGCTCGGAACAGCTGAAGAAGAAGGAGAAGAATATATATAATCCAATATTTCATGCCACATTAAACACATACTGATCCCTTCCTGAATAAATGAAATAGCACACATTTTAATTATTAAAATTAAATGAGTTATCGTAATCAATAATTGAATTTGTGTTACTAATCCAGGCGCTATTTTTGTTTCTATTTAGTAACAAACAAACAAAAACCACAAAGAAAGACGCCATTGGCCAGTCCAAATAATCCATTTATATCTATGGAACTTTACATTCGTCATACTTCCGGGAAAAAAACCCTCATGTTTACTTGCGCACTAAAAGTAGGCGCACGTGTGTGGACTACACTTCAGTTCAAAGCGTGCGAACGAAAAAACAACAAATTTAAATGTGCAGTTCTTTACATACATTGTCGAGATTTATAGCAGACGATAGACCAAGAAACACGATTCTCCTGTCTGGGACAAGTTACAGTAGATGGTCATGTCCCAAGAGAAATTCTGCCGAAGGATGTTTCCAGTTCCCTAACTGTCGCCATCCCTCATCAAACAATGCGCAGAAACTCTGAAAATTGTCTAGTAGCCATATGTATGAGGGCCTGTCGAGGCCTGAACTGTACTTGTCGGAAAACATAATCCGGCCACTGCTGAGACTGAACTCGGACCACCGTCGTATCTGGCTACGGCACTAACCATTACGCCACTGCCGATCGCTATAATGCATATCATCATTGGCACCTTGCCGTCTTGACAGACGATAGTCTGTGCTTTAAAAAGGCATAATAACTTTTACCTATGGCGGTAGCGAATGTGACTGATAAGGCCAACTCGCGCTGTAAATGTTCGTTCACAGTGGGTGCATGTGAACACGTGGTCATTTCCACCATCATGCACCATCTTTATTACGCCTCACACGCTCGGTGTGTGACTTATCTGCAATAATTTTCTCCTTTGTCTTTATTCCATTTCTGATGTTTGCCCTCCATGCAACACGTTCAGCGGCGATTTGCTCCCACTGTGCATTATCAATGCCTGTATCAATCATGTCCCGCTTACACACATATTTGTATCGTAGTAGAGGCCGACCCTGAGATCTCTTACCCATCTGTAATTCACCAAAAATATGTCTTTTGGTGTTCTACCATCATCCATCCTCCTAAGATGTCCTATCTATCTAATTCTACGAAGACTGAGCATGGAATAAACCGTCACACAACCTAATCTTTCCAATACGTCAGTATTTGTGATTTTGTCTTGCCATTTAATACCAGGAATTCTTCGCAGACACCGCATATGAAAGCTGTTTAAACGTTTCTCTTGGTGTGAGTAAGATAGACAAGGACTTTTATTTTGGCAGTAAGCTTCCTGTTCTCTGTCGTGTATTTATTTATAGTGTCGTCCCTGGGGTGAGGGGAATCAACACCCACGTTCTTTTTAACCCCATATCATTATTCTGGAGAATCCACTAGATTCCGTCCACAACACCCCGTCAATCTCTGGATACCTCTTTCTCTCTCACTACTCACCACTGGATCATGCCCCCTCTCATTCTTCCCCAAAACAACATACTGCACAACTCTAGCTTCTAAAATTTAATAACAATTTAATTTAATGAAGAAAAGTGTATGTATGTGCAAAGTGTATGTGTAGGATGTATGTCGTATACTCTAGTGTGTCTGCAGAATCAGACCGGACAGCTCAGGAGCAAAGTCTGATCATCCCGGTAATGGCCACACAACATCATCATAGCTCAGCACACAATGACCTCACCAAACGATGTGTCCCTCCTGCCAGATGTTGACTTCCTCCAGTAGCTCTTTGATAACCCAAATACCTGGTCACCAATCACGGATATAGTCCAATACTGATCCTGAATCGATCACACACAATGTTACTAAATGTCCCTGCCATTCTGAGATTTAACAATCCCTGTATCGTGAAAACACGGATCACTGTCACTTGAAACAAAATGATTCATTCCTAAATGTTCTAGAGTTTCACGATTACACAGTTAATAATTACAGTTCCACAGGAATCTAATAACTGAGAAGAACGCTATGTTCGTTGTTCCTGTTCCCCTTATAACCCATATTGTTCTTTTTACATGTGGTATGGAAAATAATTTCACTCAACTTCCGTGAACCCTATCACTAAGGAGTCATTTCCAGATAGTTATCTGTTTCTGCTCAACAGAGCCATGTTCCTTCAGACCCTCTTGATTATGGGCCCAGAGCAAAAGCCGCTGAATAAAACCTCCTTCACTGAATCATCCAGAATCTTAAACAGTGAATGTTCAGCTTGTTTTCTTCATAACCGGAGTGGAACCTGTGAAAGAGAGTACACACCTGGTGAGAGCAACCCGACACTGACCCCTATTAGATGAGTGCAGGCCGACGGCCGCACTCAGATATTTAACAGTGGACTAAACTCTGTCATAGGGCAGAGGAGCTCATCACATCGGTCTGAGTTAGGGTAAGACAAGGAAAGACCAAAGGCACAGTGCAGAACCCCAGTAGACACCCCACTGGAAGATCCCACCCCTGGACATTTCCCCTATCCCCCAACCATCCCCAATCTCTCCAAATATCATCCCACTACACTATTCTCAACCAGCTGAGCCAATTGACATCTCACACTGGCTAGTTTAACAACGCGACTGCCTGCTGTCGCCGACACTCCTAGAATACCTAACCACAAAGCAACAACACTATGCTCAAGTCCTAAACTCTATCTATCACTAGACTATCCTACATTACTTATACCTAAACGCTATCTAGTGAATACCTTATGTAAACCAGCTCTATCCTGAATTGAATCTACACATTGCCATGCAAGACACATGTTCATCAACTTTAATTGACACAGAACACAATAGATTCTTTCCTAAATTTGAACAGAGCTAGCCAAACACTTCAGTCTAGTTTAATTCCATTTTTCCCACTGGCGGCAAATAAGTTATGTTTCCTCCAGTCGGAGATTGTCCGAGTGACGTCATTCGCTGTCAACAACAGGTGGTCTTGGCGGCAACCAAATCAAAACGGCGTTTTTCCTTTCATCTTGCGATTCGGGCAAACTAACATGCCGACAATTTTCCTGTGTCCTGGGGAAATCTCAAGGACTTTTGGTTTCGTTTGATCCGATGGAAGTGTCCCCCCCCCCCCCCCCCCCCCGCCATCAACAAAAAGTTGCAGCTGTCTCTGTAAATCTATCAACTGATCGTTAACTCCAGTGGTCCCATGACATTCTCCCAGACTCTTCTTTCTTAACCTGTTCATTGTTGTTACTGCCTTACCAGTCCGCATGTCGATTTCCTGATCTAGGGATAATTGCTATTTACCAATGATCCTAGATATGTAAAATGGTCTACCATCTCTAGTTTGGCGTCGTCAATGAAGATTGATTGTACCCCATGTGCACTTTGTGACATAATCTGTGTCTTCTTTTTGCTAATTGCTAAACCAAATTCAGAACAAGCATTGGAGAATGCAGATAGTGGACATTGCAATTCTTCCTCAGAGTGGGTCGTAACTGCAGCATCATCTGCAAAAAGCAACTCTCTGATCAGTACCCTCCTAATTTTGATCTTGGCCTTCAATCTCTGAGCATTGTAGAGGCCGCCATCTGAGCGTGAGTGAATGTATATACCACCATCCTGATCACGAAAGGCATATTTCAGTAGAAGTGAAAAGTATATTCCAAAGAGGGTGGGAGCTAGTACACAACCTTGCTTAACTCCACTCTTGATTTCAAACTCTTCAGAAGTTGTACCATCAAACTTGATTATACCCTTCATGCCTGTGTGGAACGATTCCACAATGGACAGAAGAGTTGGTGGGCAGCCAATCTTCTTTAGTGCCTTGAACAGACCCTCACGACTGACCAAATCAAATGCCTTTGTGAGGTCGATGAAGGCAATAAACAGTGGTTGATTCTGTTCACGGCATTTTTCTTGCATTTGTCGCAATGAGAATATCATATCAATGGTAGACCGGTTCTGTCGAAAGCCACACTGTGATTCGGGGTAGACTTGATCTCCTAGGACTTGAAGTCTGCGCAGAACAATTCTGGCAAATATTTTCCAACAATACACAGAAGTGAGATACCCCTATAGTTGTTGCAGTAGCTCCGATCTTGTACAGTGTTATGATGCTTGAATCTTTGAAATCCTGTGGGACTTGTCCTTCTCGCCAGCATAGCTCTATTAGCTGGTGGATCTGTAGAGTGAGTGTGTCTTGCCCACTCCTGATAACCTCTATTGGAATCCCATCCTTACCTGGAGCCTTGCCAGATGCAAGTTCATTTATAGCACACTTAACTTCTGTTATGGTGGGAAGTGTGTCCAGGTGGTCAAGAGTTGGTAGAGCCTCTATGGCGTTGAGGGCATCATCCGCTAGTTTGGTCTCACTTGAGTAAAGCTCCAAATAGTGCTCTACCCATCTGTCCATCTGCTGTTTCTTATCAGTTATGATTTCTCCAGTCAAGGTTTTCAATGGTGCACTTCTTTTGATCACTGGACCACAGGCTTTCTTTATTCCTTCATACATGCTTCTGATGTTTCCCTTATCACTTGCGATTTGAATGGACTCACATAACTTGATCCAATAATCATTTGCACACTGCCTGGCAGCCTTTTGCACATCCTTCCTAGCTTGCCTTAGCTCACTCAGAGTGTTACGCGTTGGTCTTTCCTTGTTTCTTAAGAGAGCTATCTTCTTCTTATCAATCAAGGGCTGCAGAGTCTGGCTGTTTGCCGCAAACCAGTCCTGCCTCTTATGATCCACAGTGCCGTAAACCCCTACGGCAGTTTTATAAAGAGTTTCCTTAAGTTGACCCCACTTTTCATTTACTGTACAATTTTCTGGTGTATCAGTGAAAGCGTCTTCAAGTTGCTGTTGAAACTGAAAGCACTTTTCAGGATCGTGAGTGTTAATAATATTAATCCTGGGGCTAGATTTGTGTTTAGCTGTGTAGATTCTCTTTGGTCTCAGTCTAACCCTTGCAACAACCAAAGAAGTGATCCGTATCACAGTCAGCACTGTGGTAACTTCGAGTCAATGATATATGGTTCAGATGTTGTCTCCGTGTGATGATGAAGTCCAGCTGGTGCCAATGGCCGGATCTTGGATGTTTCCATGTGACCTTATGCAGCTCTTTTGTTTTAAAAAAAGGAGTTTGTAATACATAGGTCATTTCTGGTGCAATGCTCCAGCAGCCTTTGCCCATTTTCATTCATGCGACCGATGTTGTATTTTCCAAGGCACACTGGCCATGAACTCGAGTCCTTGCCCACACGAGCATTGAAATCACCGAGCATATAAATGTAGTCAGATTTTGGAACTGCCTTGATCACGGAGTCTAACTCCTCATAGAACGAATCCTTCACATCATCAGAGGAATCGAGTGTCGGTGCATATGCAGTAATAATGGTGGCAAAACCACAAGAGGTTGCCAAGCGCAGGGATAATAGTCTTTCATTTCCTCCTGCTGGAATTTCAATCATTCCCAGTAGCGAATTCTTCACTGCAAAGCCCACACCGTGTTGCCTTTTTTCTGCCTGCCCTCTACCCTTCCAAAAAAGGTGTAATTGTTTTCCCTGAGTGACCCTTCCTCAGCGAGGCGAGTCTCCTGCAGGCCAGCAATATCAATGTTAAGACGATTGAGTTCGGCATCAATCACAGCCGTTTTTCTCACATCGTCAATATTGGTCAAGTCAGTGGAAAATCCTGGACACATGGTTCTCACGTTCCAGGTTGCAAGCCGTAGCTTGAGGTTTCTATTTTTCTTTTTATTAGTACCTGGTGCATTGGTTTTACAGCCTGCGATTCAGATTTTGTCCTAGCCCCAAGCACCCATTGAAGCAGGCAGGCTGTGGCGGATCAGCACCCAATTGGCCGGGGGCTGCCCAGCTTGAGGCGGGCGGTAGCTGATCAGTGACACCTGTAGGTGTCTCACACCGTCAGAGGCAACGTGTGGCGCCCCATGTCTACGCCAACTGACAGGGACATATAACCCGTAACAGTTGCCTCTCGCTTTGATTCCGAGACCAGGTTAAGACCAGGGATGGAGTTATTGCCTCTCCATAGCACAAAGCCTGGGCTAAAATATAGAGATCATGTGTTGCCCATGCAGCATGATCCCTCTCTCGGCCTGCCTAGTTCACTCCAGAGGAAAGGTACACCTCTACATCTGGAACAAGACAAGCTGCAGAAGCTGCCGGATCAGCAAAGCAATGCTCTAACTGTCCGCCTGTCGGAGCTTCGATCCTAGATCAGCCGCCAACCAAGGCTTAGGCCTGGTCTGCCCTGCCATGACATTTTGTCTTTAGGTTGCATTTCCTCGCACCAGGGTAAGGCTTGTACCCTCCCAATTGCACTCTTCCGCCAGAAGCCGTTGGCACAATGTGGAGTGTCGGGTTTGGTAAGCGCCACCCAACATTCAGCGCTAACAGAAAGCAGGTAGTACCGTTTACTGTTATACGGTAGCTCAGTCATATCTGGCTAAGACCTGACAACTATAATGCATATACACAATAAAATATAAGTAAACAATTAAAATATATTCACGATCACACATGAGAATGACTGTGATTGTCTCAGCCATGCTGGTATGTCCCATGCCGTATTTGTACAGACAACACTTAGCCAGAGATTTAAACCTTGTTCTATTTGACAGATGGTGACAACAATGAAAACAAAATACAACGAGAATAGAAATGGCCAGAAAATCTATTAAACAATTTGAAAACGTGAAAATACATTAAACAACTTGAAATGAGGTAACATACGAGTACATTCAACAGCTTGAAACCATGAAAATACAGTAAAAGCTTGAAATAATGAAAATGCTTTCAATAACTTGGAATAATGAAAATATATTAAATACCGACAATGTGTGTGTGTGCGTTCGCTCGCACTTCCATCCACCAAGAAAACTACGAGGATGCCATAAGTCTGAAAATAACTATTGTTTAGAGTAACTTTAGAGGATTGATATCTAGAAACCTGCTTCTGTGCTAGTCATTTTCTTCATCTTCTTCTTCTTCTTCTTCTTCTTCTTCTTCTTCTTCTTCTTCTTCTTCTTCTTCTTCTTCTTCCTCCTCCTCCTCCTTTTTATTATTCTCCTTTTTTTCTTCTTCGTATTATTTTTTCTTCATCTTCTGCTTCAACTTCCCTATTCTTCTTCTTCTTTTATTCGTCTTCATCCTGGTTTGCACCTTCGCATTTAGACTTTTATGCAAAAATAGTTGCTTTTAGGCTTATGACATCCTCGTAGTTTTCTTTGTGGAAGGAAGTTCGTTGATACCATATTTATTTCCGGTGAACCTAACCGTACACTTTCATATTTAGGTTATTTTGTTACATTCCACAACGGGAAACCTCTGGCCTCAATGTGCACAAACTCTCTATATAGAATGTAAAAGCATTTATTTAGAAAGACCAGCTATTGAACCATTCGATTTCGATTCGGTTAATGAGGAACATTCCGAGCAAGCGACCACACTTCAGTTTCATCATCATCAAGTGCCCTGCCAGCTCTCCGCAGATCTCTGTCTTTGGTGTTCTGGATCAACTCTGCTTTTGCTGATGAAATTCCTCTAATCCACTGTCTCAGTCCATCAAGAAGTATCATTTCTCCTGGTCTGCCTCTGACTCTCTTCCCCTTGATCTTTCCAGTTGTCACGATGTTCTCTAATGCTTTTCTTCTAATCACATGATCTAAGACAGCCGTTTGCCGCTTTCTTATTGTTGTATATAATACAATAGTTACTCATTTCGGTATTCATTCATTCATTCATTCATTCATTCATTCATTCATGCAGCAGCATGTCTCTTGCGGAACGTCGCTTCCATAATAACAGTCCGAAAAACTTCTGGTCATAAGCAAGAAAAGTATCCTGCGTCCGATACACCCATCTGGAGATCCTCTGCCACATCATGCACCCATCTTTTCTTTGGCCTTCCTCTTCCTCGCTTCCCGGGCATATACCCCTCCATGATTGTTCTCTCCAAACTTCCATGACCATTTTGGTATAATCAATAAAAAATACAAGCTTAAGATTATGTCAGCAAATACAACGTTTTGTCAAGCTTGTTCTTGAAGTTTTTATTTATTCTAAACTTTTGTTTGTGTGGTGTGAGTGTCGTCAGCTGTTTTTAACAATTTTTGCCTGGGCTAGTGATTCAGTGAGATCAAAGGAGTCTAGCTTGGAGGGGGAAAATGATTAGAAACACTTCAACAGGAGTGTTTAGTCAACCAGTGGTGACAGATGCCTGTGAAAGCAACACGTTCTACTAGTAATTGTGGGGAATGCATATTCTCGTGTTGGTGAAGCTGTAGGATTAAAGAGAGAGAGAGAGAGAGAGTGACAGAGTGAGGCAGGGAGAGAGAGAGAGAGAGACAGAGAGAGAGAGAGAGAGAGAGAGAGAGAGAGAGAGATCGTTGTATGATTGCCAGCTGCTTTTATTTTTATTATAGCAGAAGACTGGCTGCCGGGACTCTCCGATCCTTTCTATCATCGCCTATTTGGATTAAGTTGGCATTGCTTACACTATCATTTCCAATCCAGTTAGCTTAGCCTTTGATGTACATTTGTCTCTATCTTCCTGTGCCTCTCTTGTCCTTTCTCCCATAAAAAACTAATCTCTGTCGTCCTCTCCCTATGTTGTCCTTAATCCCATATAAGACTCATTTCTGTCTTCCTTGCCTCTCTTGACCTTTCTCCCAAAGAAGACTAATCTCTGCCTTCCTCTGCCTCTCTTGCCTATCTCTCAATTAAGATTAATCTCTATCTTCCTGTGCCTCTCTTGTCCTGTCTCCCATATAAGACTAATTTATATCTCCCTCTGTCTCTCTTGACCTTTCTCCCATATAAGACTACTCTATGTTTTCCTGTGCCTCTCTTGTCCTTTCTCCCATATAAGAGAAATCTCTGTATTGCACCTCCTCTGTTACCATGCCCCATGGATTCCATTCGTCTGGTCCTGACGGTTATAATGAGTGATCTTGCAATATCTGCAGCTGTCACACCTCACAGCTTGTTTCTTTCTCCGTCTACACACCTCGCAATATTCTTCTAAAACCCACAACACTACAGCTCCCAGTTTCTTCATCGCTTCATTAATCATTGTCCAGCATTCGTTTTTACCTTAAATACTTTATTGAACGCTGCACGAATGTGCACGTCAACCTTGCACAAGTGGCTAGGTAATCGTCTCTGTATTGATCCAATGTTAGTTTATGTACCGGTAACAAACGGAAAGAATACCAACATGTATATGTAATGAAGGGAGGTCTCGCTAGCCCAGTGGCTAGACGCTTGGCGGTCTGCCCGGTGGTCAAGGGTTCGAAACCACACAAAGAGGAATTTTTTTTCTTTTTCTATTTTGTTTGTACTCCAAGGTCGACCCAGTCTAAAATTGATACCAGGAAATCTCTTGTGAAGGAAGGCGGCCGGTGTGGTACAGCCCACCATATCATTGACGATCACTAACCTAATAAAGGCAACCTACTGATGAAAGCCAAACCTGAATTGTGTTGCCCATGCAGCATGATCCGAGAAAGGGATCATGCGGGATAGACAACACATGGTCTCTACAACTCAGCCATGGCTTTAGGCTATGGAGAGGTGTAACTTCATCCCTGGTCCCGCCGTGGCCTGTATTTATGTCTCGAATTCTCGTCATTGACTTTTTTTCGCATATCCTATTACAGGACATCGCTGTCAACACCAGCATTTTACCGCTGCTGTTGATTTCTTGGCAAGATTACGCTCAGTAGTTTCGTCATTGACTAGAGGAAATGTATTACAAGTATCTCTGTAGTCGGAGTGGCTTCGCGTGATGGCGGGGAAAAGAGTGGTGTGGGGGAGGGGAGGGGGATGTTAACACTGGTAACAGAGAATGTTAATCCACACGCAAAAGTCAATCCAGTGCATTAGTAATAGTAGCACATGTATGGACTACACTTCAATTCAAAACTAGCGAAATCAAATCAAATCTGTGTTTGTAGCACAATGTAACAAACTATCGGGGACTGAGTGGTCTCGAGGTATGGTGTCCGCCTCGAGTGCTGGAGGTCCCGGGTTCAAGCCCCGGTGATGACCGGGATTTTTTCTCGTGGACTTCTAGTAATAAAATGTCCCCTGGTCTCTGGGTAGTGAGATCGGACGCCCGTGTGTATTGTTGCGCACTTTTAAAAAATCCCTTGGCAGTAGGAAATCGAAAAAGAGTAGCCTAACGGCGCTGCCCGGGCAAAATTTCGAGTTAAAAATGTACCCAAAGTATTTCAGGATCCTCGCCGGTGCTACGGAGTTCGTGCACTGAGCTGAGTTTCTCCAGACTCAGGTTTGAGTTAGGAGGAGAACGGAGCACTTATGGTTGCACCCGTGTGCAGTGATGTTGATCCATCGACTAAACTAAACTAAACTAATGTAACAAACTATAGTCTTTCAAGACAGAAGAGTACCAGTGAGAGTAAAGTGAAATGTATAATACTTCATGAAGGATAACTAACGTATACGTTGAAAGTAAACTAAAATCTGTTTTTCAAGCACAGTGTAACAAGCTATTGCCTGTCAAGACAGAAAAGTGCCAGTGACAGTAAAATGAAGTGTATAATTCTTCTTGACGGATAACTCACGTATACGTTGAAAGTAAGAATAGGAGTGCGGCAAAAATGTCTTTTTTACTGACCATTAATTGGATTATTTAAACAATAATAGCTATCACCAGACATGGAGTTCAGGGCACCCTGACACAGCAGTTTATGTTCTCGTTTGCTCGCTTTGAACTCAAGCGTAGTCCGTACACGGGCTATTAATTCTAGTGAATTGATTTTTGCGTATGGATTAGATTGTTCCTATTACCAGTGTATCTTGCCATCAGGCGAACCCACTACGATTTACTGAGGTACTTGTAATTTGTGTCTCCACATCAGGGACGAGAAGTCAACACTTTAGTTCAGCTGACCTGTATAGAGGTTGAACCCGCTACCTCGGCATCAGCATACCGGATGTTTAAGAGCGTGTGTACTTACCCACTCGGCCACGCTGACCTCCACGGAACAGCTTGATGCTCTGAACTTCGCTAATAACATTGCAACACTGCCTCACACACACACACACACACACACACACACACACTCACACACACACACACACACACTCACACACACACACACAACCAGATACAAGATCACCACACTTGATGGGAGGTCGTAGGGGAACAAAAAGGATAATGCGAATAAATCAAGCACAAGATAACTAAATTTCCCTTGATGAAATTTCATTTCTAGAAGTGGAATCATGCAGGTATCTAGGTAGCAATGAAAACATCTTACAGGTATTTAGATAACAATGTAATCACTGAGTGAGAACAGATAGATATATTAAAAGAAGAACACAAACAAGCAAGAGGAGCTTTTAAAGAACTATAGAGTTTGTGAAAGTTGAAAGACATTAAATCTAGCACAAAACTGAAAATATTTAATTCCCAAATCTGCATTATTGAACAGATCATAAACACAGAGAACGACTAAAACAATTACTAAATAAACTAACATATTCATTGACTGGTGTCTTCATTGTACAATCGAACTAAATTTGTATGAAGATTCGCCGATGAGGAGCGCATGGGGCGGACTAAACAAATCTCTGTGAATGAAGAAGTGTGGAAAAGACGCTCGTGCTGGTAAGGACACATTGCTTGCTTGCTTGCTTGCTTGTGTTCGTTGGCTTGAACTCCAACGCGAAGTCCTGTATGTCGGATGAAGGCATCCTGTTGTCCAACATCAGCGTGATGTCATACAGGACCTGAGGTTTGCGTGAGTATCCATTGGAAACGCCGGTTAAAAGTATAACTAAAAGTGATTTCTTTGCAACCCATTTGGAAACAGAGAGTGACCTACAAGCACACGGAGAAGAGAACTGGAGACAGGTGAATTATCTGGAAAGAAAATGAAAGGAGCCTCAGAGAGCAAGGCAGGATAGGAGAGTTTTTCGTGAGTTGACAGAGAGCCTATGCTTCTTTGGGACGTAAATGGCATACGAGAAAGAAAACGTACGGGCGTAACAAAGTTTCAGGTAATAAAATTTCAGAGAAGTCTATGACGGAGAGGCTATTGAGCTGTAATAACTCTGGAATGGTTTGCTTTTGGCTACAGTTTTCTTACGTATTTTCCTCTTTTGGACTGGTAGTACATGGAGTGACACGTGGAGCGACACTGTGAGTTATGGATTTCACTGGAATGCGTTAACATCTGTTTGCAGTTGTTTGTATTGTGAACCATCCATCCATCATGTGCCATGCCGGTAAGCGTGTGCGGTCATGTTCTGCCATCTCACTCGATCACCAGAGTCGTGGATCAGCTCTGTGTTCCTGTCTCGACCATGCCACGTGGCCAAGCCATCCAGGTATTTGCTTCTAGGTCTTCCCCTTGGTCTCTTCCCTTCGATCTTGCCAGTTGTCACTAAGTTCTCCAATTCATTTCTTCTCATAACACGCCCAAAAAATTTTGACTGTCTACGTCTAATGACTCTAATCAGTTTACGATCTTCATGTATTGTGAACTACATATTTTTTTTAAAAAATGGCGGCCTGCCGTTTGCTGAACTAACTGGTTTTGCCTTACGCAATGATGTGTGTGAAACTGCTGGTTTTCTAGTGTCTGCCGGTTCCATCTGCAATGAAGTGTAGTTTTAGTAACGGGCTGTTGTGTTGTCATTCTGGCAGCTGTATCATGCACATAAGCCTGACCGTGCTTTAGGTTTGTCGGGATTGCTGCCTGTCCCATTTTTTACATGGGACAGTGAGGAACATTTTGCATGATATTCACTGACACAGGAACGGAACATTATGTGGTGACCCTTTGCGGTAAGGTTAGAACCGAGACTAAAGACTAGTGTCTAAGCTAATGGAGATGTATAAGACATGGATTATTAATTTGTGTAGATTTTTAAGTAACTAGATAACACTTTCTTGACATTGTTAATTTATCTTTGGTGGACTTGTTACCAGAAAACTCTTTCTGGACAAGGTGTTTTCATTGGGTATCGATAATAAAAGGGCTTTCCTGCTGCCGAGCTAATAACGGAATGCGAAAGACACACTAAACATGACTGAGAAGCTCAACGTGTGATAAACAAACACACACAGATACAGGCGGCCGTTTCGATCGAAGTCCTCACCAGCGGGACAACAAATACTAAACGATCATAGGTAACCAGTCGTTGTCTCCCGTAACGAACGTCGATAGTTGGCATCGAAACATCTAATGACCGCGCTTATGCCATTGTAAAACTAACGTCATAACCAGTGCACAGTCATGACCGCTATACACGAATGAAAAGCTGGAAATAATTAAATAAATATAGTGAAATCGAGAGACTTGATTTGACAACTTCAAACCATGTTTTCATAACTGACCATGATGATGTCGATGATGATGACGATGATGATGATGATGATGATGATGATGATGATGATGATGATGATGATGATGATGATGATGATGATGATGATGATGATGGTGGTGGTGGTGGTGGTGATGATGGTGATGACGACGACGACGACGATGATGATGATGATGATGATGATGATTATGATGATGATGATGATGATGATGATGATGATGATGATGATGATGATGATGATGATGATGATGATGATGATGATGATGATGATGATGATGATGATGATGATGATGATGATGATGATGATGATGATGACAAATAAAATAAACTTGTGAATGTAAAACTATCGAAGTAAGAGATCCCAGTCTACGCCTTGAAGAGTGTTGTGTATATGGTGCTATGGCCATATTTCTTAGACCCACAGACACCCAATTGTTGCTTGCTTGCTTGCTTGTGTTCGTTGGCTTGAGCTCCAACGCAAAGTCCTGTATATCGGATGAAGACATCCTGTTGTCCAACATCAGTGTGATGTCATACAGGACCTGAGTTTTGCGTGAGTATCCGTTGTCCCATGTCTGGCTTATTGGTGTGCAGACTGGTGGTTCCTCGCCGTACAGGCAGACACTCTCCGACTTCGGAGGATCGGCGATCCTACTGACTTTAGCCAGGACCCCGAAGGGACCTGTTGCCCAGGACGCTCGACGAGGATGCGTCAATAGGTCTTGGCCAGTATATAAACCGGCCCTGGTGCCTTGGAAACACCTCTGCGTCCCACCCAATTGTTGATGTGGATATCACGCGGCGTCGCCTCTACCTCTCGTGAGATCTCATGATACCCAGCTTAGGTCGGATGAACCGGGGAGCTCAGCGAATTAAACATATCCCCGCTTCGCTGAAGATTCGAACACGTACCACCGGCTCGCTGGGCAGACATGCTAGTGACTGAAAAATCGCAATTCGCATTCCCGCATACCGCGTTTGAATCAGCTGCTAGCTATTTGGACGCAGACCGCCTTGTGCTAGTTTTCAAACAATGGTATAAGTGCCGGTCGTTCAGAAAGCAATGCCAAACTACTGAATGTAAACTTGCCAAGAAATCACAAACAGTGGAGTTGACTGTGACGTCCTGCAAAGGATATGCAACTAACTTTATATGACTGTAAAATATCCTAGCAACACCGGCGATGATACAAATATCAGTCTGCGTATGTGAATGTACAGGATGTGATAAAACTTCTATTTCTGGATCCTTGCACTTTAGTGAATAATGTTGTCAATGTACGCTGTTGGCAATCAGAACAACTTGAATGTCGTACAACAATGTATGCTATTTCTAGTTGTAGTGTCATGCATGTTTTATGGCAAGGCATTTTTAGATCTTTTGTTTCCTGGCGTGTTTTAGATGTGCGTTTTCTTTCAAGCGATGATTCCATGCTACTATCTTTTCTTTCTGTATCCTTCTTTAAATGATGTTTTGATAATGTTTTTGTTGTTTGTGTATTCTGATCTACGTATTTTTGTTGCTGCCAGTCAATCTCTTTGGATATGTTGTTGCAGCATAGTGTTTAGCAGACCAAAAGTATGTGAGTTGGAATATGGCCAATATTCCATCACAATGCCTAAAATACAGCATAAAATAATATCAGAAGAAAAGAAAGGAGGAGAAAATGAGGACTAATAGAAGGAAGAGCAGGCTTGAAGGCACACATGCAAGGAAGAAAGAATGTAATGCTGTAAGAATATGAAAGGAAGCAGAAGCGTAAGAAAAGCAGAAGAGGAAGAAGAGGCAGAAGCAGAAAATAAAACGAACAACAAACGCCCAAATAAACTGTATGTGGGCATCTGGTTCTCACCTTAAGACAACGCAGCAGCAACCCCATAACGTCTCCAAGCTATAGTTGGAATGCGAATATAAAATATTTAGCAAACACTTCTCTAGGGGAGACAGTCCCGGGAGACATGGGACGTTCCTGTCAACCAATACAAACGGTTTTGGACTTCATCGAGACATAATGTTATTTTGGCACATTAGCAGGGATAAGTTGTGTCCTTCTACCTTACTTGTTGTAACCGTTATATGATCGCATACCCGTGTTTGTTGTCGGTGACAATTACCACACGTGATGTTTCGTTACGTCCTTGATATAGTTTGTATAGCATACTTTATATCTCATTTCTACCTTCTATTCAGCAACTGGAATAAGTAAACTTTAAACCGTGGTTGTAGCACATATAAACGAGTTAAGTAGGTAGGTCCATGACAGGTCTACCAAACCAACAGGGAATTTACTTGATCCTGTTGTTGTTGTTGTTGTTGTTGTTGTTGTTGTTGTTGTTGTTGTTGTTGCTGTTGTTGTTGTTGTTGTTGTTGTTGTTGCTGTTGCTGTTGTTGTTGTTGTTGTTGTTGTTGTTGCTGTTGCTGTTGTTGTTGTTGTTGTTGTTGTTTGTCCATGAAGAATCATGATGACCATTCATTTAATCCAGTGAGGTTGAAGGTATGGAGCCGTGAGTTCTAAGATGGCTGATAAGGCATATTTTGGCTCGAAATGTTCTTTGACAATGTGGGCAAAGAGTGCTTGACGTTCCAGTAGGAGGATCTCCTGCAGTAGTTTTTCTGTCCAGCCTTTTCTTCACAGCTCTTGCAACCTGGTTGTTTCACAAGTGAATGCACCCTTATGTAATGATGTACGCCACGAATTACGGTCTTTAGCAGCAGTATGTCAATATGAATTCCAAAAGCTTTCAGTGAGATTTTCAGTGTCTTTAAAGCATTTCCTCTGGCCGACTTGGGAGTGTTTACCACAACGCAGCTCGCCGTAAAAAAAATTATTTAGGGATCCTGTGATCTGGCATACGAGTTAAGTGACCTGCCCAGCGAATCTGACTTTTCATTAGAATAGTGTGGATACTGGGCATGGACGCTCTTTCTTACTTGATCCTAGACAACACTGATTACACATCGTGGAGGAATTTGAAGGAAAGGCGTCAGTCGCAGGCGCTGGAACTGTCATCAGTCCTCCCCACGAAGCCTAACGGCAGAAGTGGAAGACCATAAAAACATTCAACAATAGCGCATGGACCCTCATCTGTGTCATGTGAAGCCTTCCTATCCTTTACTATGACTTATATTTCTTTCATATCTTCTAGATCAGTGGTTCTCAATCGGTGGGGAATTCCCCCCCTCCCCCCAGGGGGGAATTTTAGGGTTTCCAGGGGGGGGGGGGGATTAAGATTATTTCAAGATCACGTTAATACAAGAACCGATTACATGATATTGTTTTTCCCTTCATACTGTACGGCTCTGTACGTCTCACCCTTCTAAACTCCATTCTATGAAGTAAGTAGACCCACAAATCACGTTTATGTGGACGTCTAGACTTGTTTTAGTATGTGCTATTAAATTTAGCTTCCATTATAATGTATACTGTGTAGGGACGGGGGGCGGGATTTTTAGGTAGGAAATATTAACGGGGGGGGGGGGGTGACGTTCTGAAAATATGGTGAAGGGGGGCACGGACCCAAAAAAAAGTTGAGAACCACTGTTCTAGATGTCAAAATCCTTCTTTAATTTCTCTTTCTCCGTGTTATTTTAGGTACCCTGAGCACCAGACCCCTCAGCGCTCGACGGAATACTTGGCCAAAACGTGGCCAGTCTTCCGCTCTCTAGCGAAAGACATAAGCTGGCATCGAACCCTTGTCCAACCGCGTAACCATTGTCAGCGTAACATGCTAACCAGTACGCACACGGCCACTAACGTATTTTAGCAGAAGTCATGTTCCTCCCTCTACCCAGTGTCATAACTGTGCCCTCATAAAAACCTTTGCCACGTTATCTCTTGGTGTTGTGCAACTACTTATAAACTTGTCCGCTTCTTTCCTGCTTCCTCAATACTTTCCTCCCCAAAGCATCCATTAGTAACGAGCTGTGTCTCTTGATGTGGCTGAATACCTCATTTGTCTTACCTTGGTCTTGTTCGGTAACGTGTTCAATACTCCTTTGTGTGTGTTTCTCTCATGCCATCATAGTTCGCTCTTTGTCTATATAACCACACATATTTGCATAGCTTCAGTTTTTCTCTGCCATGTTACTTCATTTACCACGTCCACTCTAACTAGTAACATTTTTGTTAAGTATTGTACTTGAATAACGAAGACACAAACAATAGATTGAACGATTTATTTTCGCTGCATCTCGTCAGGTACATACTGCAGAATTCACACAACATAAAGTTAAATAACTAGATAAATACTTCAAGCTGAAATATACACATGTTCGCACAGTAATGTCAGTAGTCTACCACAGTAATTTTAAACTGATATCATGTCTTTCTGTTTGCACAAAACTTGGCCTATGTAGATTAATCATTATGGCTTCTGCAAACTTTAACAAACGACTACTTTGTGTATTAAACAACATGCAAAAGGCACTGCCTCTATCAATAACATGCCGGATTCCAACATGTGCCGTGAAATCGATGAAGCGGAAAGTTTGTGGTGTGTCGGCCTCCCTAGGCTCCCAATGCACACAGTTTTCCAGAGTCACCAGTGGGAACGCCGCGCCACGCGAAGGGCAACAAAGATTGGTTTTGAACTAATAAAAGCGCCCTTTCCGTGAGGGTCGGAGCATGGTAAGCATGTATTAGCTCTAGAATTGACACAGTTATCCAAGTAGGATCGTGTCATCTAAAGAACCTTGACTGATTTAATAAGCCATTCGTGGTTTCACCGTGAGACTGTGTGAACTTAGACATGCATGGATTAATCTTTGAGACAAGCATATGACTACTGGCAGAATCAGCCAGAAGTCTATCACATAAACAGACTATTCACACATACGCAGGCCAAGAGTAGCAATCGCTCAGCGCACTCCCTCTGTACCCGTTGACACATGCAAAACCAGTGGACGCCTACCGACAAACTTTCAAGCTACGCCAGGCAGGACTGGCCGAAAAGCTATGTCAGCTTGCTAACTGCAGGCCCACTACTCATCGAGAGAGAGTGGGCGCTTATCAAGACTTAGTCAAACGGTCGTACACAAATTACTCTTTGGCCCGCTCAAACCAGAACTCTGGCTTCACGCTGCGGTCACATTTTCGAAACGCCTGCTTCGCTAACTTTTCGTCGGCTGGGAAGTTCCCGAATGGGTGCACCTCATACAGCCATCCGAGACAACGAACGCCAGATGCTCGAAGATCTGATACGAGAGGAAGGGGACGCGCGAGGAGAAAAAGAGTTGACGACATCAAAGACAATGTACAATCGCACGAAATAACACTATCCAGTGCCACCCAACGGGCGCTGAAGCGTCAATTATTTTACTCTATGCCGCTTGATGTAAAATTGAAGATGATGATGATGATGATAGTTAATTCGCCATTTCCGAAAAAGTTGATGATGATAATGGGTGAATCAGTAAGAAGCCGCGAAACCATGAACGTGTGATAATAGGCTTCAAACAGAATCACCGAGCAGTAACAAGTATATGTCATTATTTACCCTGGCTGGTTAATTCGCCATTTCCGATGCTCTTGTGGTAACGAGTTCTGTTTGTGCTTACGTAAGACTTCAAGGTGCGTGCGTTGATTGACCTGTTGTGTAATCAATAGGGGAAAGCACACGAGTCCGCTCATGTACACTGTTCAAGTGATTTATGCCGCGCCGTGGATACAGTGAGTAAACGTTTTCTCGACTATAAAGGATTCTGTAATAAAAGGGTCAAGGTATTCCTTTGTTGGGATTGAATTTGATGTGAAGTGTCAGGCCATTACATATACCAGGTCATGGGTTTATTAGATGTGGTTACCAGCATCGCTTCTCACCAGTTGTTTTTTTTTTCTTTAATTTTCATGGACGTTTATGAAAATTATCCTATTTCCATTTTACGAAGCCAAGTCTAGTAGAAGCCAAGTAGGTTAGAACTCCTTCTTCCTTCCTCCTTCTTCCGTGTTCCTTCTTCCTTCTTTCTTCTTCTTCCTTCCTCTTCCTTCTTCTTCCTTACTCTTCCTCCCTATTCCCCCTTCCTCCTCCTTCCTCCTCCTTCCTCTTCTTCTCCTTCTTCTTCTTCTTCTTCTTCTTCTTCTTCTTCTTCTTCTTCTTCTTCTTCTTCTTCTTCTTCTTCTTCTTCTTCTTCTGCTTCTTCTTCTTCTTCTGCTTCTTCTACTTCTTCCTCTTATTCTTCTTCTTCTTCTTCTTCTGCTGCTGCGTCTTCTTTGTTTTTCTTCTTCTTCTTCTTCTTCTTCTTCTTCTTCTTCTTCTTCTTCTTCTTCTTCTTCTTCTTCTTCTTCTGTCATTACCCCTCCGCCTTCTTCTGTTGCTTCAAACTGTCATAAGCTCGCGCCCATCCTACCCAAGACTCCTCTGTTCCTGTGTTAACGTTAATTTATATCTGGTTGGATTTTACCGCTAAGACTTTCTGAGGGATGGGGTAGTCTGCACCACTCCACCCCCACCTAGTCGAAGTTTACGGCATACTTAGGTAGGCTGCAGTGCTATTACATGTTGTGTCCCTCAACCCCCTCAGTAAAATTTATCCATAGCGTCAGTTATTGGAAACAATTCAACCTTACTAGTATTGAGGGGTAGGTGTCAGCGTTGCTGAGAGGTTCAATGCAGTTGCGCTTTAACTTCATGTGCATTGAGGGTAGGGTGATGGGTTTATTAGACCTAAACGTTCACTTCTCGTTCAGAAAATAATGACAAACTACTTAACGTAAAATTGCCTAGAAGATCAGTCTGGAGTCAATCGCAATGTCTTACAAAGGACCAGCAACATGTTTTAGTATTGAAGGGGTTTAATCCCAGACCTTTAGGATGACAACTGAATGGCCCTCCTACTACGCAATCTCAACTCATTCACTCACATATGTGAAAGGAAAATTATGGAGTATTCAGCCACAATAATTACATTACATGTCATCCGAGTTTCGAGAAAATTCATATTCTCTTAATCAGACTTACATCATCATCATCATCATCATCATCATCATCATCATGTGCCATGATGATAAGCGTGGGCGATCATGGTTCGCAATCTCATACGAGCACCAATCTTGGATCAGGTCTGCGTTGTTGCCGCAATTATACCATGCCTCAATGCTATCCGGGTATTTATCGCTTTGTCTTCCCTTTGCTCTGTTCCCACCAATTTTACCAGTTGCCTCTAAAGTTATAAATGGAAAATAGTTGCATTAGGCAAACCAACTCATTGGACAAATGGCACCAGTACTAAAGAACAATCACGTATCAATAGTTACTCATAAAGCAGTCTACAACACAATCTTCCTACCAACTCTATGCTACCAATGCCACACCTGAACGATGACAGAAAAAGAGAAAAGAAAAATCACAACAACAGAAATGAGATTCCTGAGAAGAATACTCGATGTATTATTAAGAAGAGAGAACATCAGAAATGAAGAAATCGGGACTAAAGTGGAGGTTATAGTAGAGCTAAATTTTATTAGAAGGCAGCAAGTTAAATTATTTGGTCATATAACTATATTACCAACTAACAGAATACCACAACAAGCAATGATGTACAGACCAAATGGAAGCAGACGAAGAAACTGAACACTTAAACGATGGACAGGGGGAATAGCAGAGTCCTAGGGAATCTCGGTATATGGCGCCTATAAAAGGCCACTCTCCCGTTGTTTATAATTCCACTCGACACCTAAGAGGAACAAGATGACCTGAGATGAGATGAGATGAGATGAGATGAGATGAGGTAACTAAAGTTAGTTCTCCTTATAAAGTGCCCGAACAATCTTGGCTGGCTAAGTCTAATTTCTCTGATCAGTTTATGGTTTTCGTTTATTTCTTGTTGTAGAATTCCTCATTGGTATCAATGCCCGTCAGTGGTATTCTTTGTTTTTTCTTCATAACCCAAAGAAACGTGACACCATGGATGCTGCTGGTGGGTGAAGTTTCAAATTATCCGACAGATAGTTGCTGGTTAGAGTCCAAAATTCGCCATTGTAGGTAGACGATCTCTTTATAGAGATAATGGCAACGGTCACAGACCAATATACCATTGCCAAATTAATGGCAGACTACATTCTTTACAGATACCTAGAATATTATGATTCGCCACTTCACAGACTCACAACACAAAACAATTCATAACTCTAGCATATCCGTTACACTGAATTCACGCCACATTTCATTCTGTCTTAGTCAATGTATTTTATTTTCAAAGCCTGCACTTGTAAACCTGTTTGCACCATATTCAGTCCGGCGCTGCCTTGTTATTCAAACGCACAAGAATAGAATAATATAATTTGGGAGTACTTGTCCCACTACTTCATACGACAAAGGGGGGTCGGCGTTGCTGATAGGTATAACACACTTAAACTTTCTCTTCTGACAGCGGTGCTGTGGCTTCGTTCGATACGTCGGTCTGTTGGACGTTAGTGTTGACCTCACGTTCGGAAAACAATGGCAAACTACTGAAATTAAAACTGCCTAGTAAATCACGTAGAGCCAAAGGCGGCTGGATGTGAATGGAACGTCATGTAGAGGACGTGCACTTTTTTCATAAAAGACACTGTTCTGAGACATTAAAAAAACATTGTTCTGAGACATAAAAAAAATAGTTCTGAGAAATTAAAAAAACATTGCTCTGAGACATGAAAAAAACATTGTTCTGAGACATAAAAGACATTGTTCTGAGACATAAAAACATTGTTCTGAGACCCAAAAAAACATAGTTCTGAGACATAAAAACATTGTTCAAAGACATAAAAGGCGGCAGAAATCGGGCTGATGACTGCAACTTAAAGTTTCCTCACACAGGATTCGTCATGTGGCTACTACATCTGGCATTTGCTTGAGGCTTTGGATAGCTGACAACCTAGAAGGGCTATCTTCCATTCCTTTTGTGATGAATTTGATCCCGATATCAGTTTGGTAAACCAAGTTTTCAGCTAAGTACCTATCTTGGCTCTGGTTTGACAAAGCCAAAGCAGGTACCCAGATGGTCACTACATGGCCTACTGTCGTGACCTCAATCCTTCAATCCTTCTTCTGTCTTATTAGACAGAAAGCAAGTAGTATCACACAATAAAGTTTTATCTCAAGCCATTACCATTAATATTGGAGTACCTCAGGGGTCTATTCTTGGCCCTCTATTATTTGCCATTTATATAAATGATCTTCCATTAAATCTGTCGTCGTCCTGCGATCTATTTGCAGATGACTGCACAGTATATACAAACGCTGTTGATCGTAATGTGCTAGAATTATCCTTGCAACAGGAAATAAATAGTGTAGTTAACTGGAGTCATGCAAACCGCATGCAAATTAACATTACTAAAACAAAGTCTATGTTAATAGGAACCAGGCAAAGACTTCACACTCTAAACTCGCAGAGAACTCTTCAGCTGCACATTGGCAGCACGCCTGTAGAAAGTGTCACCGAGCACAAGACACTGGGTGTTATCATAGATCAAAATCTAAACTTTTAACTCACATGTTCATGCTCTAGTTAAACAAATAGCCAAAAAAGTATACCAACTTGCCAAAATTAAAAATTTCCTTGACGAAACACAAGAAAGATATTCTATACTTCTCATATACAAACACATATTGATTACTGCTCCACAGTCTGGGATGGATGCTCCAAATCAATAACAAAACGCCTATATTCACTCCAGAAAAAGGCAGTGCGTTTAATTAATGGTGAAAAGCTTACGACAATTCCTAACCTATATAAACGTCTCCGGTTACTGCCACTCCACAAGCGCCTGCTTTTTAATAAGACCAAACTAATTCACAAAATCCTATTCAAAATGCTCCAAGCTACCTTTGGCCATTGTTTAAATATAACGCTAGACATAGCGAACGACTAAATATACTTCATGTCCCTAAACCTAGGATAGACTTATATAAAACAAGCTTAGCATACTCTGCGCTCAGTTGTGGAACAATCTTCCACAAGAAATCAAAGACACCACCAATCATGATACATACATTCGCAACCTGTTTGAACACTACCTTAGTACAGACTACATGCCCCCATAACAAAACAAACACAAAAAAGACAATAATGGTAACTTATCTCAAACGAACAACTAGCCAAAAAACATTCCCTTATGTATGGCACGTTACACCCTCCTTAGGTATTTTATAATGCCCATGGTTAAACACTTGCCTCAGTGAGTCATTTGTTATTGATTATTTTTCATGCGGTTTTAATGTTCTTTTGTTGTCAAAAGTTGCTTCATAAGTGATGTTGAATGAAAGAATGTATGAGAGGAAATAGAGAAGAAGGGCAGAATGTCAGACGGGCCTGCGTGCCCAATTCTTAACCCTTTGAAAATAAAGACTTATTATTATTATTATTATTATTATTATTATTATTATTATTATGCGTGATGGAACAAAATAAGGGAACAAACCAAATGAGGTGATGGAGCTCATAAACCCTATCTACGTGAAGGACAAACCGAAAGCCAAAAGACTACTGCCTTGTTGAAGTTCTTATAAAAAAAAAAAAGGCTGGGGCAACAAAGCCTGATAGAAAATGCGGTCAGGCAGAGCCAACACGCCCAGAAAGGCAATCTTCCTTTGGGAGGAGGAATTCCGGAAAAGAAGGCTCAACTGTCGATATCGGAAGATGTTGGCCTAAATGGCACGGGACTAGAAAGTGGACATCTACGCATTACAATAGACGCTGTTCACCAAGCACTACAATGGATTCTGTACACCAAGCACTACAATGGATTCTGTACACTACGCATTACAATGGATTCTGTACACTAAGCACTACAATGGATTCTGTACACTACACACTACAATGGACGCTGTTCACCAAGCACTACAATAGATGCTGAACACTATGCACTACAATGGATGCTGTACTCTGCTCACTAAAATGGATGTTATACGCCACGCAAAGCAACGTTGATGGCAGAAGCGGAAGTCTGAAAACTGATATAAATATTTGGACGTGTAACTCAACCTTAAACACGAAAGCCTCGGTAGCGCAGTGGCCCTGTGATCATGTGTACGAATCCCCTACGAGGCGAGTGTTTCGATTGACCTGGATTCCACGTCATCTCATCCCGAAATGGGTGCCAGGAATTGTCTTGGGAAGTGAAGACAAGCGATGTGATGTTTACCACATCAGCCATCCAGTGTCATCTGGTCTAATATCAATTTTCTTTTGTGTCGTTAAAGAATCACATTCATTTCACGCCATAAGTTATTATTCCGAAGGAAAACTGAAGCCAGTACCATTAACCTAATCACGACTGATGGCGTGAATGGGGGTCCTATACATACATATATATATATATATATATATATATATATATATATATAATATATATATATATATATATATATATATATATATATATATATATATATATATATATATATATATATATATATATATATTACCATCATGGATATAGATTTATAACTGTCTATAAACGTGATCTTGATAAATTAACGTGACGGTGCCACCTTGCATTCCAAACCCTCATACAAGATTGAAATGCTATAAATACTATATTGTGAAAGCTTTGTTTTACACTGTAACGAGAATAAAAGCGAATTACCACCTGCTCCTTACCAAATCCAACAGATCATAATCTGCCCGCTGCATCTCTTTTGTAACATAATGTTATGTCCCACATTGGAAAGTACGTCGCTCATTCTGTTAGGCATTGCCATTATCTGTCATGTCAATGCGCATATTTCCAACTCGCATGTCTCATTAGCTTTTATTTGTTATTCGTTATGTTGCACTTTGTGTCCTTCCATATCCAATAATTACATATGTCTTGCGTCATTTGGGAATTATATGTGTCTAGTATAAGTCCAACCGATCTATTTTAAAATTATTATATTTAATGCATTATTTCTGTACAATTTTTTATTTCCATTTCACACACTTCTTCCTGTACGACCAAGATGGCGGCGTAAACATCACTGACAATGATTTCGGGAGAATGTTTCTGGGATACAGAGCAAGGGGAAGACCACGTAAAAGATGGAGTGTTGGATTACGATTAACTTTAAAGAATGAATATCTACTGACAAAGAACATTAGATTGGGAGCAACAAATATGTTTACATCCTTCCACCAACACTTCACAGACGTGAATGAGAAGATGAAGACGCAGATACTTCTTGTAAATTCAACAAATAATTTTTTTAAAGGAGTAATGAAATGCAGAAGAAATCGGAGGCAGTGCAACGAACGAATGAACGAACGAACGAGGAGACTGTTTTAGATACGACTGTTGAGAATGTAATTGTTGTATTTTGTTTGTTTGTTTTATTATTTTTTTTCGTGCGCTTGCATTGAACTCGAGGACTATCCTCACTGGACTGATTTTTGCATGTGGGCTATCTGTCCCTATTGCCATTGTCCCACGCCATCAGGCGAATCCACTCCGACTTCTCAGATACTTGTAAAATACGTCCCCGTGTCAAGGACGAGAAATGAACATTTTAGCACAACTGACCGGTGTAGGGGTTGAACCCGCTATCTCGCCGGTTTTTGAGAATATTGCCGTTCCAAGTTTTGTATTTATCTTTCATGTTGCATGAACTCGACAGAGGGTGAATACAAAACTTCGAACAGCAATATTTTCAAAAGCCCCACAGTCATTAAAAATACATCCTATAGTATATAAAAGTGAACTTTATGAGAGAAAATACCAGACAACAAAGGCAGATAAGAACAGAGAAGGATATATGTCGGAGACTTGCACATCTGGGCAACACCGACTTCCTCAAACTAGCCAATTGAAGACTGGATTGGAGAGTCGTGATTACTTATGTCTTCTCACCGACCAGGCACTACAGAAGCTAAAGAAGACCAACAAAACAAAGAGGAGATTGAGGAAGAGAAGAAGAAGAGGAAGAAGAAGAAGAAGAAGAAGAAGAAGAAGAAGAAGAAGAAGAAAGAAGAAGAAGAAGAAGAAGAAGAAGAAGAAGAAGAAGAAGAAGAAGAAATATTATCATAATCATCAGCAGCAGTAGCAGCAGCAGTAGCAGCAGCAGCTGCAGTAGTAGTAGT
>JACEFZ010015259.1:75000-115000 GCA_014155875.1 Cepaea nemoralis
AAAGGAAAGCAAAGGTAAACTACCTTCTTTAAAGTCACCTGGTTTATCATGATTCGTCAAACCACAGAACGTCACACGAAAAGGAAAGCAACATTGAAATTGGCAACATGGAATGTTCGTACTTTTAGCGCAGATGGAACATTAGATAACATCAAACAAGAAATTGGAAGAGAGAATATTAATATATTGGAATGTGTGAGACGAGATGGAAAGGAGACAGGGAGTAGACAGATGGAGGATTTTAGAAAGTATATATTCTGGGGGGAGAGAAAGGCAAAGAGGTGTAGCAATTATCTATGATTTGAAACAATCAAAAGTCTGTTAAAGAATATTGGGCAGTGTCAGACAGGGTTCTGATTGGTAAAGTTAACCTGGCAGACCTTTTGACATAAACGTCATTCAATATATGCCCCAAAAGGAGAAAGCAGTGAAGATAGTGTAGAAGGAATTTTATAATGACATGGAGAATGCTTTGAAGAAATGTAAACATTCAGAAATAAACATCATAATGGGTGACTTCAATCGCAAAGTAGGAAAGCAAGGCGATGGATGCACAGTCAGGTAACATGGATTGTGTGAGAACGAAACGGAGAGAGGTACAGACGTTGCAGGAATTGGCAAAGAGAGCATGAAAATGATCGTCCGGCAACACTGGTTTAGCAATCCCCAAGAAGCTATGGACATGGCAGGGAGTCCTGACAGCAGGATTAGAAACCAGATTGATTACATCCTTGATTAGCAGAAGGTCTTGAAATGCATTAACAGTCGAAAAAAAACAGTTCCAAATGCATAGTGTTATAGTGATCACAGATTGATTACAGGCACATTGAAGGTAAAATTAAAGAAAGTGAAGTAACACTACGAAACTCTACATATGATCTCGTGAACATTGGAAAATAACAAGGAAATACAAAACAATTTTTATATAGAATTAAAGAATAGATTTGATGTACTGTATGATCTAGAGATCTATTTCAAGATGTGGGTGATCAATGGGAAATGCCTAAATAATTCAATCAGTTTTGGTAGCATAAACAACTGTCCAAATATTAAAGAAAGTAGGTCGTAAGAAATGGATGACTGGGGACATTAATTCTGACAAGTATGAAGAGATTCACAGAAAAATCAGAATATTATGTAAAGAGGGAAAAGAAGCATGGCTTGAGAAAAATTTCATACACATTGAAAAACAACACAACAGTAAAAATACCAAATTAATGCACAACAAAATTCAGAAGCTTCCACCAAAAGAACACCTACATCAGCCGGCTGCCTGAAAAGAAAAGTTGGAAATATCATAATAGAAAAAAACATCGGATTTTACATGTACGGACAGATTATGTGAGAAACCTTTATTGTGATACAAAAGGAGAACAGCTTAATATTCGGAATAGCAATGAAGAACCATCAATTTTGAAGATGGAAGTTCAGAACGCTCTTAATTATATGAAAACTGGCAAGACCCGAGCCCAGAAAACATCACAACAGAAATGATCAATGTCTTAGAAGAATATGGAATAGCTAAGTAAACAGACTGCTGAACACAAAATATGATAGAGGAGATAAAAATCCTGAATTATGTAATTCTATATATTGCAATCCCGAAGAAATGTATGAGCCTTGGAATTTGACCAACGTAAAACAATTAGTATAATGAGCTACATCACGAAGATTTTGCTAAGAATCTCAGGCAAAGAGTAAGAAGAAAATGCAACCCGAATGAGGAGCAAGAACATCTGGATTCATAGAAGGCAAAATACAGTAATGATGTGTATATGCTGTGAACACTTAATTGAAAGACGTTTATAGAAGTAAATAATTGACTGCATCTTTACTTTATGACTACACACGGACTTTCGATAAATTAATACATGTCAACATTATGAAGATGCTTGCAGATCTTCTAAACTGATGGAAAGACCTTAGACTGTTTTAAAAAAAAAAAAACATATAATTGGAAACCAACAAAGCTGCCACAAGGATTGACAATGAAATAGGTCAATATCAACCTATAAATAGAGGTGTGCGACATGGATGTGTAATATGTCCAGATCTTTTCCCATGTTGCAGTGAAAATATGTTTTCAGAACTGTAGAAGATATATATGGAATCCTCATTGGGGACGAGAACATCAATAATATTAGATATGCTGATGATACAGTATTGACTGCAGACAATGAGCAGGATCTGCACATTTAGTAGATGTGGTTGTTGCCACACAGTGAACAACTAGTGTTATAATTAAATTGTAAGAAGACATAGATTAATGGTCTCGTCACTAGGAAGAACAAAATCACCACAATGTAAAATACAAGTACATGGGAATATTCTTAAACAAGTTAATGGGTTCAGTTATCTCGGAACAGTTATAACATCTGATGGGAGATGTCTTGAAGAGATTAGAACAAGAATTGCCATAGCGAAGGCAGCTTTTGCAAGATGGAAACACATTACTGTCCAATAAAACAGGATGTCAATTGCAACGAGACAAAGAGTGTTGAGATGTTACATAAAACCTGTACTTTTGTATGGAGTGGAGCGGTGACAATAAGCAGACAAGCTGAAAAACATCTGAGTGCTGTGGAAATGTGGTTTTTGAGGAAAGTGCAACGAATACAACGGACAGACAGAAAAACTAATGACTAAGTCCTACAAGAAACAAATGAAAACCATAAACTGTTAAGAAAAATTAGACGTAGACAGTCAAGTTTTTTGGACACGTTATGAGAAGAAATAAATTGAAGAACTTGGTGACAACTAGGCACGATTGAGGGGAAGAGAACAAGGGGAAGGCAGAGAAGTAAATACCTGGATGGCTTGGGCTACGTGATATAGCGAGACAAGAACACTGAGCTGATCCACGACTCTGTGATCGCGTCAGATGGACGAAACATGACCACTCACGTTTATCGGGCGACACATGATGATGATGAGATGATGATGATGATGATGATGGATGATGATGATGATGATGATGATGATGATGATGATGATGATGATGATGATGATGATGATTGATGATGATGATGATGATGTGATGATGATGATGATGATGATGAAAGGTAGCAGATACTACCATTTTTATGTGTGAAGTGTTAGCCTGACCACATATTAAATATGGCATGCGAAGTGTTGGACCAGCCTTCTTTCCTTCTCGGACAATTCCAGAAACATGTCTGAACATTGCCTGGCACCAGTTTTCTGAGTTCTGTTTTTGGTGTGTAGGTGGGGGACTGTTTTGGTGTGTGGGTAAGGGGATGTGTGGGTGGGGATGTGTGGGTGGGGGATACCTGTGTGTGGTGTGTGGGTGGGGAATATTGACGGGTGGGGGTGTGTGTGGTAGGGTGGCGGGATAGGTGTAGTGGTGGGGGATGTGAGTTAGTGCATGTGTGGGTGGTGTGGATGTATGTGTGGGTGGTGGGGTGTGTGTGAGTGGATGGGGATATATAGGTGGGTAGGGAGATGTGTGTTTTGTGGGTAGGGAGATGTCTGTTGGTGGGGATGTGTATGTACTGGTTGGGGATATATGAGTGGCGTGCGTGATGTGTGAGTTGGTGGGGGATGGTGTGTGGGTGGGGAATATGTGGTCGATGGAGGTTGTGGTTGGGGGATGGGTGGTTGGGGTGTGGGTAGGTGGGTAGAGGATGTGTGAATGGGGAATGGGTGTGTGGGTTATAATGTGTATGTGAGTTGGTGCCGGATGTGTGGGGGTGGTGGGGGATGTGTGTGTGGGTTGGGGGAACGGGTGAGGGATTGTTGAAGGGGGATGGGTCGATTGGTGGGTATTATGTGTCCCTGGGTGTGTGTGGGTGGGTGGGTGTGTGTGTGTGGGGGGGGGGGTATGTGTGGGTGGGTGGGAGATGTGCCTCATAACATGGTAATTTGCATTGTTTATGTTTACAACATTCATTTGACAATGTTTTTTTTTCTTCCTATGTGAATGTATAATACACCATTGATGAACGAAAGATGAGTGATTGGAAGGGCCGAATGTAAGATGGACCTGCGTGCTCAATTTATCGACCCTTTTAAAATAAAGTTGATTTTGATTTGATTTGATTTATATCATAGAGCGGTACTCGTTGGAAAAATGTAATCCATCCTCTCCTGGGTCATGAACCCGTAACGCTGTCTTGGCAGGCAATCTAATTACTATGCATTCTGCATTCACGATAAATAACACGGCAGAAAGTGTCTTTCAGTACATGTCGCCCATAGACTAGACCCACTACTACAAATGGCGCGTTGTTTACTTCATGTCCTTACGCTTCACGAAAACAGCAATGATCTCATGCCTAACAGGTGGTTTGTTAGTAATCTTATCTTACAAAAATCATGTACAGCTGTTTACCAACAAACATGCTCCGTCAAGGACAACATTCATATTTATTCTTTATTTTTTTGTGTGCTCACTTTGAGCTTCAGCTTAGTTTATACTGGGCTGGTTTTTGCGCGTGGGCCAGTTTTCCATTTAGCCAGTGTCGTCCGCCATCATGCGAACCCACTCCGACTTCTGGGGTACTCGTTATTTACGACCCAAAGTCAAGGACGGAAATTCAACATTTTAGTCCAACTGACCGGTATAGAGACTGAACCGGCTACCTCATCACAGCACGAGCGCCCTTAGCCGTTCTGCAATTCTGACCTCCATGCTCGTGTATAAATACAATACGTTGAGCTTACATAAGTTTCCATCTCTAATATTGAATCAGGGATCGAAACCAGCATTTCCAGCAAGCATTGCAATCTTTCTGAACTCACCTGCTCTAGTCTGGCACTTCCTGATTTACCTTGACATCGAGTTCGTTTTCCAGTGTTGCCTGCAGTAACCCCACATCGTCACCCGCTCTATGCACCTTGTGCTTACGATTCACACTTCCTTAGTTTCACAACCGGGTCTATTTTGATTTTTGTGTTCCTTCATTAACCTGCGTTGCTTTGTTGTTTTTCTCTACACCTCTACATTTGTGTTTGTTGTTTTGCCGATGAGTGGCATGCATTCCACATCATGTTTATTTTGGGAATTGTACAAGGTCCTATGTGTATCTCCCACCTCTACCAATTTCTACTTGTTTCGTGGGTATACATATAAATGTTTGTTCTCTGAACGCGGGGTTTAACAGTGCATGCATTCAAGCGTGGGGTTTCACAATGCATCCATTCAATCGGGTATAGACAAGCAGCTGTTTAACATGATATTTAAAAAACACGGGTAAATATAGTCAAGGGGATTGGTCTCATTCGTGCATTATTGAATAAGAAGTCGCGTGGGCAAAATGTAAAGAGGACTTGCTCTTACACTTCCGATGCGCTGATGTTGACGCAGGGGGTTCTCTCCCTACATCAGCTGGACTTTAAAGTTGACTTCTCGTCACCTTCTCTCAATGCACTAGAAGTAGTAGCACGTTTATGGACTACGCTGAGTTGAAGGCAAGCGAAGGCAATTACAAACTACTCAAGTTGACAAAATACACATGGATGTGTGATGTGGGTTGACAAAATACACATGGATGTGTGATGTGGGTTGACAAAATACACATGGATGTGTGATGTGGGTTGACAAAATACACATGGTGTGTGATGTGGGTTGACAAAATACACATGGATGTGTGATGTGGGTTGAAAAAATATACACATGGATGTGTGATGTGGGTTGACAAAATACACATGGATGTGTGATGTGGGTTGACAAAACATACACATGGATGTGTGATGTGGGTTGACAAAATACACATGGATGTGTGATGTGGGTTGACAAAATACACATGGATGTGTGATGTGGGTTGACAAAATACACATGGATGTGTGATGTGGGTTGACAAAATACACATGGATGTGTGATGTGGGTGACAAAATACACATGGATGTGTGATGTGGGTTGACAAAAATACACATGGATGTGTGATGTGGGTTGACAAAATACACATGGATATGTGATGTGGGTTGACAAAATACACATGGATGTGTGTTGTGGGTTGACAAAATACACATGGATGTGTGATGTGGGTTGACAAAATACACTTGGATGTGTGATGTGGGTTGACAAAATACACATGGATGTGTTGATGTGGGTTGACAAAATACACATGGATGTGTGATGTGGGTTGACAAAATACACATGGATGTGTGATGTGGGTTGACAAAATACACATGGATGTGTGATGTGGGTGACAAAATACACATGGATGTGTGATGTGGGTTGACAAAATACACATGGATGTGTGATGTGGGTTGACAAATACACATGGATGTGTGATGTGGGTTGACAAAATACACATGGATGTGTGATGTGGGTTGACAAAATACACATGGATGTGTGATGTGGGTTGACAAAATACACATGGATGTGTGATGTGGTCGTGATGTGACGGAGGCTGTTATATTTTACTTGTAAGGTAATCAGCAATCAATATCGACCCAACCTTGCCCATGCTGCCTTAAGAGATTTTGTGGGAAGGAAACTGGTTAATTTGATTAAAATGTTGCTTGTCTTTTGCAGAACGTTACGCTCAACCTCAACCCTAGATTGATTGACTAGGCAATTTTACGTTTAGTAGTTTGCCAATGCAACAACAGAAAATGCAAAGAAAATACGCCTTAAATATCAAGAAAACAGTAACAATGGTGATATCATAGAAACAGGTAACACCCAAATGTGAAGTAGAGATAGAAGGGAAATTCTTCACCAAGTGGACAGTTTTAAATATCTAGGGATATTTATTACATCAGATGGAAGAGGCACATCAGAGATTAAGAGCAGAATATGGCAAGCACAGGCTGTATTTCAGAAAAAGTAGAATATCTTATGCAATAAGTCAATATCATTGAATGTAAGAAAGAGGTGCTAAGATGCTATATAGAACCTGTATTGCTGTATGGCTGTGAGTCTCGGAATGTAAATGAACAAATTAGGAAGAGATTGGAAGCAACAGAGATGTGGTTCCTGAGACGAATGTTGCGAATTCCTTGGACTGCCAAAGTAACTAATAACGAATGCCCGAAAGAGGCTAATGAAACTAGAACATTATATACAACAATAAGAAAGAGGTAAACAGCGTTTTTTGGTCATTTGATGAGAAGAGAGGCATTGGAGAACATCGTAACAATTAGAAAGATCGAAGGGAAGAGAGGCAGAGGCAGACCAAGAGAAATGATGCTGGATGAATTGCGACGGTGGCATGGAGGAATATCAACGGTAGAGTTGATCCAGAAAACCAAAGACCGACATCTGTGGGAGTTATGAACGCCTACGCCAGTCAGCATGGCACTTGATGATGATGAGTTTCCCATTGCTTTTTGAACGAGAAGTCAACGTTGAAAAGTCAAACTAACCATTGTAGGGAATTAACCCAGTATCGCACCATCAGCGTAACGAGCAAGCGTATTAAGTCTTGTTGTAAAGAAAATAAGTTTAGTTCTCGATAACTTAATTAGTGTGTAGGAATACTTCACCCGACATTACTTGATATCAATCCTGGATTTTTTTTCCTGCTTTCTTTATCCCGTACCAGCGAAAACGCGAAATAAATAACTGTCTCTTAAAGAATACATTCATATTGCTATAGGGGAAGGAAACAAATTAATTAAAGGACCCTTGTCCACGTTTAAGAGGATGCGTTGTTGTAAAGGTTATAAAGTTACGCTAATAATGACACGAGCTCAGTCGAAAGAGGCTTAGATGCCTGTGCTCTTCGTTCGCTACGGGAAAGAAATACTGGCCACTTATCCCTCCGTGGACACAGGCTTTGTGGGTTTTATGTGATAGACCTGACACTTCACATACTCACAGCACGTTCCTGCTATCGGACATCTCCCCCTCCCCCCTGTCTTGTGGTGAACTGTGTATATGGTGTTAGGTCCCATATTGTTATAGCCCATTCGGAACTCATTGGTCCCCAGTAATGATAACCCGGTTAAAAAACGCACGCTAAAGTCGGATGTGTTGGTCGAAGGGTTTTGGCCCAAGGCCTAACAAGACACACCGCAATTACGTCTGAAAAACACTCCGGATGAACGCAGAAGAAGAAGAACTAATGGGTGATGAAGTTAATATCACGCCGTATAAGGCACTACAAAAACATAGGTTACACATCATAAATTCTAAGACGCGACATAAAATTAGTTGTGACACCATTTAACCATAGGTTTTCTTATGTTGCTACCCCAACATGAGCCCCGGAATGCTGACACTAGTCAGCCACTCGGTTTTACAAAGGCATTAGTTGACCACGGATCAACTCAGGGAATTGTTCCCATAACTGAACAAGCCGAAACAGGGTACACTGGCCACATCTCTCTTCTTCACTAACCGGGCTGACTGACTACTAAACGCAAAATGGCCTCAGATCTTTCTGTTCCGTTTGAGTTCCGCCAGTTGCCAGGGCCATACAGCTTTAGCATGCCAAACTAAGGTGCGTCGATTTGGCGCTGTTATGTACAGAAGACAGTCCTGAAAAACAATGTTGAGGAGATTGTTTCCTTACTTCTCACACGCATAGCAGTGAAGCCATGAAATGAAGCGTATACTTGTGTTTATTCAGGGTGTTATGCCCCATCCTGAGGCGAAAAATTGTATGCCTGTCCATTCCGAATACGAGGGAAGTTAAGAATCAAGAAAACAATGTTTCCTCTTCTTCTTCATGTAGTCTAAAGTTGATACCGGTGATCATGTAAATCCATTCTTCTCTGTCCCCTGAAGTTATAATTTGGCCGATGTTGCTTTTAGTATTATTTGTTGCACTGCTGTTTGAACGTCCCTCATACATCTTCCTCTGCCATCTTTTCATCTCATGTCTTGAAGTTTCCAACTAATTTTAGCTTTCTCCTTCTTATCTGTTGATGTATCCCGTAAATTGCATTAATCTTTTATCTTTGGTTTTAATGAAACACATATTAGTAATTAAGTATGTCATTACATCGTTCTTTTGTGTTTTCTCTTGTCTATACAGAATATTCTCAGCATTCTCTTTAGACATCGTTTCATCACAGCCTGCGACTTCATCACAGTTTGATTACTCAATGTCCAACACGGAGATCTATACATAAGAACGGACCGCGCATAACATTTTAGTAAGTGACTTGTGCTTTTGATAAAGTTTAGGTTGTATTTTTGTTAACTAGATCAAGTTTATTGACAATCATGAATAGCATCAGAAGGAAGATGTATCGCAGATATAAGGAACAGAATAGACCAAGCAAAAGCTGTGTTTTATCAAATGAAGAACATCCAATGCAGTATATCAGCGGAGGTTAGAAACAGAATTATTGCATGTTAAGTAGAACCAATTGAAACACGTGGCTGTCAATCCTGGACAAATAGTTTAGGTTGTTGTTGTTATTATTGTTGTTGTTGTTGTGGTGGTGGTGGTAGTGGTGGTGATGGTGGTGGTGGTGGTGGTCTTTCACTTATGCCGTTAGGTGTTGTGGGAGGACGCATTAGACAACATACTGAAAGCTATAGTTACCGATCTGGCTAATATAGACACATTGTTAGGTGTGTATAGTTGGTCATGCGTCGAAGTACACTTGTTCCTGCAGCGAGGCGATGTCTTCATTTGGAGGTGACAGGTTCGAATCCAGATCGGTAACTACTGCTTTCAATTTGCATGCTGTCTATTTCGTCATCTAGTCTCTACTACCTTCTTCTACTCCTATGAGCGTCAACCAATACATGTGTGTTTGTTTATTAACTGTCTTAATGGTCTCACAAGTTTCTCTATTTGATATGTCTGTGTTGTCGTGGTGAGAGATAATTGAAGTTCCAGCGTCTGTCACTAGTGCCTGTCCTCCAGTTTCCTTCAAAATTCATGAGCAGTAATTCTCTTGCATCATTTAAATTCCCTACCGGTTTGCTAGACCTGGTGTCATAGGTTTCTTACCTGTTTAACCCTTTTATATTTGCTACTACCACCATGCCACATTCACGGACAGACACCGCTATATCACACTTAAAGACAAGACTCCACCATGTCACACTCACGTAAAGACTCCACCATGTCACACTCACGGACATACTCCACCATGTCACACTCACGGACATACTCCACCATGTAACACTCACGGACAGACACCGCTATATCACACTTAAAGACAAGACTCCACTATGTCACTCTCACGGACAGACTCCACCATGTCACACTCACGGATAGACTTCACCATGTCACTCTCACGGACATACTCCACCATGTAACACTCACGGACATACTCCACCATGCCACACTCACGGACAGACACCGCTATGTCACACATAAAGACAAGACTCCACCAAGTCACTCTCACGGACAGACTCCACCATGTCACACTCACGGATAGACTTCACCATGTCACACTCACGGACATACTCCACCATGTCACACTCACGGACAGATTCCACCATGTCACACTCACGGACATACTCCACCATGTCACACTCACGGACATACTCCACCATGTCACTCTCACGGACAGACTCCACCATGTCACACTCACGGATAGACTCACCATGTCACACTCACGGACATACTCCACATGTCACACTCACGGACAGATCCACCATGTCACACTCACGGACATACTCCACCATGTCACACGCACGGACATACTCCACCATGTCACACTCACGGACATACTCCACCATGTCACACGCACGGACATACTCCACCATGTCACACTCACGGACAGATTCCACCATGTCACACTCACGGACAGACACCGCTATGTCACACTTAAAGACAAGACTCCACCATGTCACTCTCACGGACATACTCCACCATGTCACACGCACGGACATACTCCACCATGTCACACTCACGGATAGACTTCACCATGTCACACTCACGGACATACTCCACCCATGTCACACTCACGGATAGACTTCACCATGTCACACTCACGGACATACTCCACCATGTCACACTCACGGGCAGATTTCCACCATGTCAAACTCACGGACATACTCCACCATGTCACACTCACGGACATACTCCACCATGTCACACGCACGGACATACTCCACCATGTCACTCTCATGGACAGACTCCACCATGTCACACTCACGGATAGACTTCACCATGTCACACTCACGGACATACTCCACCATGTCACACTCACGGACAGATTCCACCATGTCACACTCACGGACATACTCCACCATGTCACACGCACGGACATACTCCACCATGTCACACTCAAAGACAGACTCCACTATGTCATACTCACGCACAGACTCCACCATGCCACACTCACTAACAGACTCCACCATGTCACACGAAAAGACAGACTCCACCATATCACATTCACTGACAGACTCCACCATGTCACACTCACAGACATACTCCACCATGTCGCACTCGCGTACATACTCCACCATGTCACACTGACGCACAGACTCCACCATGTCACTCTCACTGACAGACTCCGCCATACCACACTCAAAGACAGACTCCGATATCGATCAGGTTAAAAATATTGTTTGATGAGAAATATGTCTCGGTTTTTAATATGGATCAGTTTAAAATATTGTTTGAATGGGAATATGTCTCAATTTTAAATGTGGTTCAACTGCAACTATCCCTCAATTCTGAAATACCGTGAAATTCTGAAATACACAAAACGCGCCATTGACTAGCAAGACTAATTCACACACCTCTAAATCGAGGTGTAAGAATAATGGTGAACTTAACGCACAGATTCAGACACATACAAACACATAATATTTTGATACAGACACTTACATACTTGCACATACTGCTTAGATACAAACACTTACATACATACATATAATACTTATATACAAACACTCACATAATACTTAAACCCACACACAAAAATAAGCCGTAAGTCACCAATAAAGACCGAAAAACAAAAGGCGTACCGCCAAAGTCAGTGTTAGGCCAGGCCTGACAAGATCACTAGCTCAGAAAGGTCGTTTGCCCAGAAACGCGTCGAGAATAATGCCTTCGCGGGCTGGATCTTTGGCTCTTTGGTCGTGCTCGTAATAAAGTGTAATTACTATGGGGCAATACAGACTCATGCCGATCATAAATTTGTTTGCAAGCTCCATTGCTTGCTACTCCACTATTCCGCGACTGTCTGAACCTGTTGGGGACCTTGTTACAAGCTTTGTAGTATATTGGGCTGGCCTCTTGGGATCTTGTTACAAGCCTTGTGGTCACTGGGCTGGCCTGTTGGGACCTTGTTACAAGCCTTGTGGTGTATTGGGCTGGCCTGTAGGGACATTTTAACAAGCCTTGCGATGTATTGGGCTTGTCTGTTGGGACCTTGTTACAAACCTTGTGGTGTAGTGCGCTGGCCTGTTGGGACCATGTTACATGCTTTGTGATGTATTGGGCTAGGATGTTGGGACCCTGTTATAAGCCTTGTGGTGTATTGGGCTGGTCTGTTGGGACCGTATTACAAGGCTTGTGGTGTATTGGGCTGGCATGTTGGGACCTTATTATAAGCCTTGTGGTGTATTAGGCTGGTCTGTTGGGGCCGTGTTACAAGCCTTGTGGTGTATTGGGCTGGTCTGTTGGGACCGTGTTACAAGCCTTGTGGTGTATTGGACTGGTCTGTTGGGACTTTGTTTCAAGCTTTGTGGTTTATTCGGTATGTGATTCTAGCTCCATTCTGTTATAGGCCAGTGGGCACTCGGTTGGTGTTGTGGTCAATACCACGCCTTACTTCGCGTGTTAGTTAGTTAGTGGCGGTTTCAACTTCATGGTAAAGGGTCACCCCACAATGTTCCGTTCCTGAGCCAGTGAATTTAACACAAAATTCCCCTCAGTGTTCCATGTGAGCAGTGGAACAGACAGGAGTCTCGACAAACCAACAGCCCGCACAGGTATACATGCAAACGTCCGACACGAACAATACAGTTCATCGTTGATGGAAGCAGGAGTCACTAGAAAACTAGCAGCCGCACATTACTGCATAAGGCAAACCCAGTTAGTTCAGCAATCGGCCGACTGGCCGTCATTTTTCTGAACATGCAGTTCACGGTACAAACAACCGCGGACATCTGTAAAAGCATTCCACATAAAATCCACAGCACACATTTTTGCTCCACGCACTCAACCCAGTAATTGGACTACGGAACCATAACTTCGCATGTTGTTCCCTAATAGTCATTTTAGGCTGGGTCAATCTATAAGCCCGGGTCAGTTTAACAAATCTGCCTCAATGAAGATTCGAATGCATGACCACCTGGCCGGCAGACAAGACTGTTAGCTACTGTACTAAGTCGCCTCACTATTCCTTGTAGGTTTTCAAATCACAAGAGGAGCTCATGACCATGCATGTTAGTATATCTGTTCTTATATGAGAATGCGCGGATTCTCAGTAAACAACTGGTATCTCAGGTGTTGAAGAACACACAACATGGACACTAGGTGGTGACTGTCAAAGCAAGCGAATTTACTCCTTGTTCACAAAATAAAGCATTACAGCTGCCACCAACAATAGCGTTGTAATAAAGTGTAGTCATAAACGATAAATTATGTAATAGAAGTTTGTGAAACAAACTAAAAAGAATATATATATATATATATATATATATATATATATATATATATATAATATATATATTATATATATATATATATAATATATATATACACACACACACACACACAGACAAAATATGAAAACTAAGGTACTTCAAACCTATCAGCTGTTCGTTAAAGGTTAAAGTGGATGCATGAGTCGAAAGTACCTATCAAGAGGAATATAACTTTACATTCTAGTAGACAAGATAAAGTGATAGACTGGTACAACCCTGTCTGGGTACGTTCATATTAAAGACGTTGGCCAGACAGTGTAGGGAGCTCACTGCAAACAATCTTCAATGCGCTAATTCCTCTGACGGATAACGAAAGGAGAGCGTTCGAATAGTGCAATCGTCACGAAGTCTGCCTTTCGTTACTTTTGTTTTGGTTTGCAAACTAGTTCACAGGGTGGTTGTGAAAGAAGAGTCAAATAATATGTATGCAATATTGCAGTGAGTTGAGAAAGAGAGGAAATAACGTGGCTGAGAAGATAACGCGCTTACACCTTATACTAACTTTATAAATACAAAAATAATTATTATTAATATCTCAAAAGACAATTAATATAATAAACATTATGCTAATTGTGGTAATTATAGTGTCAGGTCTTAGTCTGATATGACTGAGCTACCGTATAACAGTAGACGGTACTACCTGCTTTCTGTTAGCGCCGAACGTTGGGCGGCACTTACCAAACCCGACACCCCACATTGTGCCAACGGCTTAGGGCGGAAGAGCGCAATTGGGAGGGTACAAGCCTTACCCTGGTGCGAGGAAATATAACCTAAAGACAAAATGTCATGGCAGGGCAGACCAGGCCCTACGCCTTGGTTGGCAGCTGGTCTAGGATATCCAGTCCAGTCCAGTGGTAATTATATTTTTATTTTTAGCATATCCTTTACAGGACTTAGCTGTCAACACCAGCATCTTTCAGCTGTATGTTGATTTCTTGGCAAGATTACGCTCAGTAGTTTGCCATTGCTTTCTGAGCGGCCGGCTCACATACCCCGTAAGTTACCGATGCGATTCGAACCACTGCTGATTCTCACCGCCATCACGTTACCGACGAGAGTATACGAGATTACGGAGAAAAGTCATAACCTCTAAGCCACGAAGCCGGCAATTATATATACCTAAGCTAATTATAATTGCCATATGAAAATTAGTGAGTCATGTAATATTGATTATTGCTCATTTTCATGCGTTTATAAAGCATATTATTTCTGTTGTACTTGTACTCGTTGTTGTCAAGGATTAGTATGTATGAATGAAATAATGTATGAGAGCAGAGAGATGAGTAGGGCAGAATATCATATGGGCCTGCGTGCCCAATTCTTAACCCATGGATAATAAATGTCGTTGATTCATTCTTCTCATCGTGGCATAGTGGATTCGTTCGACACGCAGGTTAGTTGGACTTACATTTTGACTTCTGGTTCTTCACTTTGAACGTTAATTACAAGTACCCCTAAAGTCAGAGATGATTCTCCCGGTGGCGAGGAGCACTGTTGACAGGAAAAGCTACCCATCACATTGAACAGTCCAGTTGACTCTCTAGCAATAGCAACAACTCATAGTAGTAACACGTGTATGGGCACTGCTGAAGTTCAAAGCGAGCGGACGCAAATAAACAAAAACAGAATAGGAAAGAGATACCCGAGGCTACAGGATTCATGACGCTTGGTTTGGCTTATTACATTCATCTAGAAACTGCTGAAGTGTAAGTACTGACTAGTTCTGTACAACTTGTTTCAATGTGTTTCTGAAGCTTGCCAACATTCAGTTCTCGCCAGCTTTCTGCCTGTTGGTTTCTGAATATTATCTTTTAACTCCCGTTTCCTTTTCTCCTCTTTATTTCCCTGCAATTATCAAATATATCAAATATTAAAAATCAAAATTCTTTCCCTGCAACTGTTCCAGTAAACAGAATCTTTTGCAATTGAGCTGTTGAAGAATCTTTGTATACCTTTGCAAATTTATTCAAACTTCGAGTTAAAAATCGCCCCCAATATTTCAGTGTCTCGCGGTGCTGTGGAGTTCGTGCACTGAGCTGAATTTGTCAGACTCAGGCGAGTAGAGTAGAACGGGACACTTACGGGTTACACGTGTTGCCGTCGATGTTGATCCGTCGAAAACTAAATTAAACAACGACTAACACAAACTAAGCAATGACTCTTGTCATTGGAGGTCAGAACAAGAGCATTAAGAGCTATATTGAGTCATCATGCTGAATGAAGCCAATCATGGACAGTTAGCAGTGTAGAATCATGTGGAAGCTACGGAAAATAGATTTGACTAGATGAATGAAGAGAACACCATGTATGGATAGAAAGAGCAGTAAGATATCTTGAAAGAATGTTAACTCTCAAAGAACTCCCATCAGAAGAGGACAGTCTACATTCTTTAGGCATGTCATGAGAAGGTTAAAAAAACAACTGGAGTAGGTCGTCACAATGGGACTGCTTGAGGATAGGAGAGGCAGGGAGAGTCCAAGGGAGAAGATGCTAGACAGTCTGAGATCATGACATGGAGAAACATCAGTATCAGAAATTATGTCAGCAGACGAGACAGAGGACAGACAGAAATTATTACCAACGGCACACGATATGGACTATAAGAAGCAGCCATGTTGGTCACTACATATTAGCTACCATTGTAGTTCGCAGCCTTGCATTTATCAACACGTCTCCGAGACATAGACAATCAACAAACATGATCAGAAACCACTAGAGTCCGCGATTTCTATTATATAATGCAACCAAGAAGGCCGACTGAAAAGAAAAAGAAAATTAAAATCGTAAAATTGTTCTGGTAGAAATAAATGAACGCAGACAACCGCAGGACTGAAGCAACAGACAACACTTAGCGAAGCATGATTAGGACGTGATATAACCAGCCCAGGGGCTCGACAACACCTTGATGAGGATGTCTTTGTTTGGTCTCAGACATTGTCTGGTCTATTGATATTCCCCAAACTGAACCTGAGACATACACTTTATATTTATCTGAGGCATAAGCTTACTTCATCAACTTTAATTTTCCATAAACTGGTGAAGTAGTTCTCATCTCGCGCCAGACATACCAAAAAAGTTATATGAGTTAGCGCATAAAAGGAAACTTTCATTTGTAGAAGAACTCAACCTTAAAAGTTTTGTTTTTCAACTATCATTTTTAATATTGCTTTCACTGCACTTCTTGTTACGCATCCTTACTGAATTTGTTGTACATTTTGTCTACTTTCTGCTGCTTCTTCCTCCTCCCCTCCCTCATCTTCCTCATTCTCTTCTATTCATATTGTTCATCACCTCCTCCTCCACCTCCAACTCCTCCTCCTCCTCCATCTGCTCCTCCATTTAAAAGCACGAGAATGTTACTCTGTCGCACACCTCCAAGGCAGTCTACAGACTAACAGTTGGGCACGATTTAGCATCCTCAATAGTCACGTTTGAAAATAATGAAATGAGACAGAAGATGTGTAACCATTAAAAACCAATCTTCCTAAGCAACATACGACGTTATAAATGGCGTTTCTTCGCTTGCGACAATTAATCTGTCACGTGGGATTGCACTTCTTACTTTCAACCAGCGCATACTTTAACAGTGTTATGATTTTAAATGTTGTTTTACATTATATATCACCGTGTGTCATGCGATAAGCATTGGTGGCCACTGTTCGCGATCTCACACAATCACCAGTTGGAATAGGTATATATTCTTGATAATGCCATGTGACCAAGCCAACCAGGTATTTTATCTCTTTGCCTTACCCATTTTCTTTTCCCATACATTTTGTCAGTTGTCACTAAGTTTTCAAGTTTATTTTTTTTTTTTTTTTTGTAAACCAGGTTGTGAGTAATTAGTCACGGTGACAGTTGCAATGTATTGTAATTATTCCCTGATTGCGCAGTCGACTATGACCTTCTGAAACGAAATGAGTTAATCTGTACACATGACAAAAGATCGTGCTAGAGGAAGGATGCAGTGAAGCTCTACTCAGAAATGAAGGCATAAGTCGAGAGATTTAAGATTCTACCAGGAGAGAGAATTAGACAGCGATATCATAACAAATGGATGGAACTTTTATTTGTTAGATTTAAACGGGATTCAAGTTACGTGTATTTTATATGACAACAGGAAGTCAGAATGTTTTTACGGAAGCACACACTTGTTGGTTTATATGGCTGTATAAACAATGGGAATGTTATCTACTGTCAGAATCATAATCAAGAAAAGGAATGTTCGTCTGCTGAGGATCTGGAGATTAACGACTGACAATAAGATGCGATATAATAGCAAGGATGTTATTGATGGTTTGACAGTCACAGAGGAAACACATATTAACAACATATTTTCGTCATTATTAATCGCTGTGTAAATAAAGGTGTTCAGTCTGGAGAGCCGTGCAGGTGTTGTGTATGACTGTTGAGTTGTACATTGAAAATGGGAATTCTATCCCTTCGTACAATGTCTCCCCTCGTTGATGAATAGTTGTTATTATATGTAACCTTCTTTGACAACGGTATCAAAATATGGTGTGTATGCATATTTCAAATCCCCGGATAAATCTAGATCATGAAGAGTAGGTCGAATAGACCATTCAATGGTTACACATCATTTACAGGACGTCTAAGTCAATCATAGATTATTTTTACTGTTTTTTCTTGGCAAGTTTACATTCAGTAGGTTGGCATTGCTTTCTGAACTACCGGCACTCACACCTTTGTACGGAAACCAACGTAAGGCGGTGTGTTTCTAATCTCCCGTGGCAGTGTTTAGTGCGGGATCAGGAATTGCATTCATAACCCATTCGCCACAGAGAGGTCAAAATTATACGAGGGTAAGTTAATAAGTAAGTCACAAATGACTGTAGGAAAATAACTACAACGTGATAACAACTTGAAACCAGTTTATGTTTTAAACATACATTGTCCCTTATTCTCAACATATTTCCCTCAGAACTGTGTGACTTACTTATTGACTCGCCCTCGTAACTTTTCTACCCAGCTATGCACAGCTTTACGGGACACACATTTGTCAGCATAAACACGGACAAAACACCTTGGCGGAGACATTTCGTGAATGATGCCGAAGTTGAATGTGAGGTGAAACGTGGTTAGAAAACAGAGCACGCAGTTCTATGCGGCCGGTTTGGGAGGACTAATAAACGATGGAATAAGTGCATCAATGAGGTGGAAGTTATGTGAGAAATAAAGGGACAATGTATGTATAAAAATAAACTGGTTTCAAGTTGTTATCATGTGTAGTTAGTTTTCTACAGCCATCTGTGACTTACTTATGAACTGCACCCTCGTACAACCAACCCACAGCATAATATGTATTCCGTGTGTAACTCTGGTATAAACACACGATAATCCACACCGGTAGTTTATGCAATAAAGCCGGAGCAGCTAGTTGTGATCTAAATGTGATACCGAGCGGATAGTATCAAGTTGGCAACTGGTCTAGGATGGAAGCTCCGACAGCCGGACAGTTAGAGCATTGCTTTACTGATTCGGCAGCTTCTGCAACTTGTCTTGTCCCAGACGTGTTGCTGTTACCTTTCCTCTGGATTAAACTAAGCAGGCCGAGAGAGGGATCATGCTGCATGGGCAACACATAGTCTCCAAATTCAGCCCTGGATTTGTGTTATGATGAAATAACTCTAAATTTTACAAACTATAGTCTGTCAAGACGGCAAGGTGCCAGTCAGTATCAAGTTCCACGAATATTCTTCATGAGTTCAATCATTCGTTACCAACTAAACTACTTGTCCTCACTGTTGCTCTGGCATTCGGTTGCAGACTGTTGACAATGAAATGCCTAAAACCTGTGGAGGGAACATGACCAGCCTAAGTCAATCCCCAGCCTGTCTGTATGTGCAGCATCCAATGCGGGCCTGGTTGCAGTCTAAAATGCGTCTCCTCAAATGAAAGGTTTCAGTACTAGTTGTGTACACTCCACTGGTTTCTGAGCTTAACGAAGGGGAGGAGAGCTCTGCAACATAGTTCTGGTAAGGAAGATAATTTGGTACGAGGATCGTGAAGAAACTAGATACACCAATCTCGTTCTGATAAATACACTACCTTTTCATGTCTCGTACCTCCTGAGTTTCAATGCATCGGGCTAGAGCGTTAACATTTATTATCTTTCAAAGCAACAAATCGTTGTGATTATAATGGTTATGTTTCATGCCGTACTGCGCAGGCGATCATGTTCTTCCACAGCCATCTGTGATTTGTGCTCTTGACCAGTTGGATGGCTGAAGGTGCGCCACGACTCTCTGCCAAACCATCACCTTATCTAAGTGCAACGACCTAGGAAATTGTAATCATGGTTTTACTGAGTCTTTATATATTACTTAGTTTTATTGTCTGCGTCTGTGACTTAGGGGCAATGAACCCAGTTTTATGATCTCGACGTACCGTTTCGAAATCAGCCGCGGGAGATTTGGAATCATCCGCTTTGCGTTAGTGTCGATGGTTATTAAGCATCTGCTGCTCAACAAGCATTGGCAAACTACTGAACAAATAATTTCCTAAGCTAAACACCCGATGTGCTAATGCCGAGGGTTCAACCCTTACACTAGACAGTTGGTCTAAAATGTTGACCTCTCGTCCTTGATTTGGGGACTAAATCACAAGTACCTCTGAAGTCGGAGTGGCTTCGCCTGATGGCGAGGGACACTGTTAATAAGGAAAGCTAATCCACACGCAAAATTCAGTCCAACACAACTAGAAGTGGTGTGTATGGACTACGCTTGAGTTTATAGCGAGCGAGCGCCAATACCAAATATTCCTAACCATAATTACAAACAGCCAAAAATACTTGGGTTGACTCCGACGTCCTTTGAAAGACGTGCAACTAACTAATTTCGATTGTCTGTTGTTTCCTAATACATATAGTTGTTTGTGTCCTGCTCCGAGTGTCAATCACCAGCCATAAATATATTCATCTTGCGCTATAATTGGACTACGTTTTGTTTCCAGTGTATCGAGAATGCTGATTTTTTCCCAGGGGGGATCGAGTTTGTTTGCTCGGCGTCACCAGCCTAACAAGCTAACGATCTTCCGCTGTAGGAAACACGCTCGATATGGAACGAACAAATGATTGTCATTGCACAACCTTAGCCTGTTTCCCAACTCCTGAGTTGTGCTGAATACGCGCCCTACACCGCTACAAACTGATTTATGAAGCACATAATGGGCCTTTAAATAGAATTCTCTGGTGTTCAAGAATGCCTGTGTTTAAACCAAGAATGTTCTCGGTGAATGGGGATTAGATGGCGGCAATAGTTGTCGCATTGTGAATCTATTATCTCACTAGTCATTAATTTATTTTTCTTGTTGTAGTTGCTGTTGTTGTTGGCTTTTTTTTTTAAATTCAAATTTTAACTCACACGCCTAAACCTAACACGATTTACTGAAAAGAACATATAGGGGGATGGGAGGTGGGTTCAGGTATGAGGACATAATTATTTTTATAAATGCCCATTGCGTTTTGTTATACAGTATTTTCTTCTTCTTCTTCTTCTTCTTCTTCTTCTTCTTCTTCTTCTTCTTCTTCTTCTTCTTTTCTTCTTCTTCTTCTTCTTCTTCTTCTTCTCTTCTTCTTCTTCTTCTTCTTCTTCTTCTTCTTCTCCTTCTTTGACTTTTTCTGCGTTCGTCCGGATGTTGTTTTAGACGCAATTGCGTTATGCCTGTTTACAGCAGAGCTGCGATATTTGAACCTTTCGGCCGACACATCCGACTTCAGGCATTTGTTTGCCGGGTTACCTTCCCAGGTTGTTATATTCTAGCTTCTGATGTTTGTTGTTTTTTTTCTTATCTAGCAAATAAAACAAACAAGGTCCCGTAGCGGGGGACCGGCTGTGGGTGTGTGAAGTGTTAGGACCATCACATTCTGTAGGCCTGAGAGCACTGGGAGTTAGGTGGTCAGTCTTTCCCTCTCGTTGTGACCATGGAGGCTGGCAATGAACCCTCGCTCGGCGGCGCTCATGTCATCGTTGGCATAACGTCCTAACCGCTTCACCAACGTGGCGACTATTTTTATAAAGAGACATGAAATATAGTACCCTGGAAGACGCTGCCAACGATATAGAAGTGATAACTTTACAATTAAATTAGACTTAGCTTTATGAGGTGAGGTGATTAGTTTTCTTCCTCGCCGCTATCTATCTATCTCTCTATCTATCTATCTATCTATCCATCCATCTATCTATCTGTCTGTCTGTCTGTCTGTATGTCTGTCTGTCTATCGCTCTGTCTATCTTTCTGTCTGTCCCTCCTTCCGTCCTTCCGTCTGGCTGACTGGCTTGCTGACTGTCTGTATATCTGTCAGTCCGTCCGTCCGTCCGTCCGTTGGCTGGCTGTTGTAAGATTTATGGATCACATAAATGGGATTGCTGTTTCAAATACTCCATGTCTGGAGTCTCCATGGCGAGATGGTTACGACGACGCCAGCCTCGCAATCTGGAGCTAGTGGGTTCGCTTCTGGACTACAATATTCGGTTCACGGGTGCTCGTTTCTCGGAGACTCATGGGGTTCGTCGCTGGAGCTACGGAATTCGTGCTGTGTGCGACGCTTTCGGCAAGTCGCCCTGCGGAAAGAGACAGAGCCCTATGGGTTAAAACCGGTGCAATAAAGTCGATCCCCCTGGAATTTTAAACATCTTTAACTTAAACACATGCATAGTCTAAAAAACTCGGTCCATGGGCACGCCCAGTGCCTGCTGTCTCGCGTGATACACGTATCACCATCTTTACCCCATACCTCGCGTGATACACGTTACCCCCATCTTTATCCCATACCTCGCGTGATACACGTGTCCCCATCTTTACCCCATACCTCGCGTGATACACGTATCCCCATCTTTACCCCATACCTCGCGTGATACACGTGTCCCCATCTTTACCCCATACCTCGTGTCATACACGTGTCTCCATCTTTACCCCATACCTCGCGTGATACACGTATCCCCATCTTTACCCCATACCTCGCGTGATACACGTGTCTCCATCTTTACCCCATACCTCGCGTCATACACGTGTCTCCATCTTTACCCCATACCTCGCGTGAACACGTATCCCCATCTTTTACCCCATACCTCGCGTGATACACGTGTCTCTATCTTTACCCATACCTCGCGTCATACACGTGTCTCCATCTTTACCCATACCTCGCGTGATACACGTATCCCCATCTTTACCCCCTACCTCGCGTGATACACGTGTCTCCATCTTTACCCCATACCTCGCGTGATACACGTGTCCCCATCTTTACCCCATGTCTCTATGTACAACATCTATTCTCATGGCCTTTACAAAGGGTTGCCAGAGGTCCGGCAAGAGAGGACATGTCCTCCTTTTTAGCCTAATATCCTCCGTCCGGCAGGGAAAGCTAAACACCTTTAAAATGTCCGGCTTTTCTTATGTTTTATGTTATAATTTTTTATCTACTGTTGTTACAACTTACAATGTAGCTATACTCTATCGTGTGTTTACATTCTTTATTAAAACCCATTGCTTAATAATATTTATTTAATTTTCCTATTTATACCAAATGTGAAACACCAATTATTTGTATAATTTGAATCTAACTGTTGCTCTATTCGGCAACACTAACAATGTCTCTGTGGTCAAAATGTTTATGTTATTTCCGGTTCCGGTAACAGAGACGCAACATAAACTTTTTTTTTTAATTTGTAATTTTTGCCTTCTATGTTTATGAAAATGGCTTCTACAAAGAGACAATGCAAATTCTCGAACACTATGAAAATTAAGTTGCCATGCTTCGTTAAAGGACGCAACAAGAATGAGGCAAAGTGTACGATTTGCAATAGTTACTTGTCCGTTGCCAACAAAGGAACTACTGACTTGGAGCGCCATGTTGACAGTGAGAGACATAGAAACCTAATCAAAGTGTTCGCGTCATCTAGCACATTGACGTCTTTTTTTCAGCCTAAGTACTCAAATGTGTTTGCTGAAAGCGCATGCGGCTGAGCAACTTTTGGCGTTTTCATACAGTTTGTCAACATCAGTCTTAACTCGATGACCTGCACAGCTGGTTTGATGCACACATTATTTGAAGATTCGGAATTGCTACAATATTGCTTGTGCAAAAAACAAAGACTGACGCAATAATAAACCAGGTAATTGTTCCCCACACGGTTGATCAATTGGATAAATCTTTAAGTGGTATTTCATGTTTCGGTCTTTCGACAGATGCTAGCAATCACGGTTCGCAGAAAATATTTCCGATCGTTGTTCAATACTTTGACTGGAAGACAGGTGGAATCCAAACTAAGATTCTCGAGTTAGACAACACACCAAATGAAACCTCAGAAACTATATCACAGTATATTTTGAGAACACTCCAAAAACATGATTTGTACCCCAAATGTGTTGCTTTTGCTGGTGACATCATTCTCAAGTACAATTTGAAGAATCTTACCTGTGAACAGTTTTATGCAATTGTGATTGCTAACGAGGATTTGCTACGAAAAGTTGGCTCCTCCGAGAAATATGGTGCGTAATTAATAAAGATTATAAGGTAATAATTTACAACCGGCTGTTTAAATAATGTTTCTTAGCATTTTGAAAAAGGCCTCCATTGAATTTATATTTATTTTTTAACATGATTGTTTCTTGGTCGATTCACTAACAGTAAGATAAAAGTATCGGCAGCTATTGTAATAAAATTGTACTGATTGTGGGTTTAATCTGGAACGATTCAAATGAAGCATTCAATATGTCCTCCTTTGTCCTTCTTTTTGTCTTATTATGTCCTTCTTTTTGGTGCCCACGGTATTGGCAACCCATTCTTACAGATGTCTAATATATGTCCTCTAATTCTACTCTCTCTCTTCTCTCTCTCTCTCTCTCTCTCTCTCTCTCTTCCTCGCTTCTCTCTCTCTCCTCTCTCTCTCTTCGAGCTCTCTCGCCCTCTCTCTCTCTCTCTCTCTCTCACTCTCTGTCTAGTTTGCGGGAATATGTGTGTGTGGGTGTTGGATATGTGCTTGGGGGATGTGTATTTAGCTGAGTGGTTGGGGGTGTGTGGGTGGGCGGTGGAGGATATGTGGGTGGGTGAGTGTTGGTAGGTTATGGGATGGTGGAGGATGTGTGCATGTAGATGGGAGATGTGTGAAGGTGGGGTATATGTGGGTGGTGTGGATGGGTGGATGCATGCATGTGTGCCTGGGTTTGTGTGGTGGGCGGTTGGGGGATGTGTGGTGGGTGGGAGATGTATGTGGTGTGTGGGGTGGGGAGATGGTGTATGTGGGAAGTGAGTGTGTGATGTGTGTGGGGGGGGGGGCCACGCGGATGGATAGGGATGGGTGAGTGAGTGGAGGATTTATCTCATAACATGGTAACATGCATTGTTTATGGTTACAACATTCATTTGACATGTTTATTTTCCTATGAATGCACTGTGCACTGATGAACGAAAGATGAGTGATTGGAAAGGCGAATGTAAGACAGTCCGGCGTGCCCATTTGTTACCCTTCGAAAATAAAGTTCGTTCGTTCGTTCTCCAGCCTCTCTCTCACTCTCTCTCTGTGTCTATCTCCTTGTCTCTCTCTCTCACTTTCTCTGTCTATCTCTTTGTCTCTCTCTCTCGTCTATCTCCCTGTCACTTTCTCTCTCTCTCTCTCTCCCTGTCTATCTCCCTGTCTCTCTCTCCCTTTCTCTCTCCCTCTCTCTCTCTCTCTGTCTATCTCCCTGTCTATTTCTCTCTTTTCTCACTCTCTCTGTCTATCTCCCTGCCTCTCTCTCTCTTTCTCTCTCCCTCTCCCCCCTCTCTCTCTATCTATATATCTCCCTGTCTCTTACTTACTCTCTCTCACTATCTCTGTCAATCTCCCTGTCTCTCTCTCCCTTACTCTCTCCCTCTCCCCTCTCTCTTCTATCTCCCTGTCTTTTTCTCTCTTTCTCTCACTCTCTCTGTCTATCTCCCTGTCTCTTACTTACTCTCTCTCACTCTCTCTGTCAATCTCCCTGTCTCTCTCTCCCTTTCGCTCTCCCTCCCCTCTCTCTGTCTATCTCCCTGTCTCTCTCTCTCACTCTCTCTGTCTATCTCCCTGTCTCTTTCGCACTCTCTCGCACTCTCTCTGTACTATCTCCCTGTCTCTCTCATCCCTCCCTCTCTCCCTCTGCCCCCCCTCTCCTCTCTCTCTCTCTCTCCTCTCTCATGCTGCCCACATCTATGATCCGGATGTATTGGAAGTAAAAGCGACCTGTGTGCTATTGTTAACAGCACCCCTCGAGCCAGTGCCGATTGGTCTAGTACATTGTTTACATCACCCCTCGAGCCGTGCCGATTGTCCTATACAATTGTTAACATCACCCCTCGAGCCAGTGCCGATTGTCTATACAATTGTTAATCATCACCCCTCGAGCCAGTGCCGATTGTCTATACAATTGTTAACATCACCCCTCGAGCCAGTGCCGATTGGTTCTATACAATTGTTAACATCACCCCTCGATCAGTGCCGATTGGTCTATACATTGTTAACATCACCTTCGATCAGTGCCGATTGGTCTAATACAATTGTTAACATCACCCCTCGAGCCAAGTGCCGATTGGTCTATACAATTGTTAACATCACCCCTCGAGCCAGTGCCGATTGGTCTATACAATTGTTAACATCAACCACTCGAGCCAGTGCCGATTGGTCTACCTTATCAGTGGTTAACATCACCCCTCGAGAGCCAGTGCCGATTGATCTATACAGTTGTTACATCACATCACCCCACGAGCCAGAGCCGTGCGATTTATCTATACAGTTGTTAACATCACACTCGAACACCTCACCCCTCGAGCCAGTGCCGATTGGTCTATACAATTGTTAACATCACCCCTCGAGCCAGTGCCGATTGGTCTATACAATTGTTAACATTACCCCTCGAGCCAGTGCCGATTGGTCTATACAATTGTGAGTTTAGCACCATATGCCAATATGGCTCCAAGACTTGTAAAATAGCACTTAACGTTTGTGTACTTATCAGACAAGATTACCATGCACTCGGATCAGGCTTGTTTTTGTCTGATGATTACATAGGGCAGGGGTGGCCAACATTTTTCAGCAGGCGGGCCAAATTTCAGAAATAATATTTCCTGCCGGGCCACGCACCTAATTTTTTTTTTTATTTTTTTTTAATTAAAGTAAACAAGCAAGCGTGCTACAGCTTGACCACATCGTCGTTTCCTACTCCGCGGGCCACAACATGACTCCCTGCGGGCCGCATGCGGCCCGCGGGCCTCGTGTTGGCCACCCCTGATATAGGGTGTATTTTTAATGACTGTGCAGTGTTTGAAAATATTGCCGGTCCAAGATTTGTATTCACCCTCTGTAAAGTTCATGCAACATAATAGGTAAATACAAAACTTGGGAGGGCAATATTTTCACACTGCACAGTCATTAAAAATACACTCTGTACCATAATACCAAGCCGTCCGGTTATTTATCTTGTCGTCTTTGAGGGGTGAAGAATCGTACCACAATAGGGGTGTTTCCACGGTAGTTTTCCTTTGCCTTCCACCACTTTGTCTATGATTTAACTTCACCAGCCTGTGTCTAAACACGCACATGCTTCAAAGCAGCAGTAGGGAACATATTATGGCGCCTCCTATTTGACAATGACTATTACATCACATAATTTTGAGTTATTTTATAGCGTTAGTTGTCTCAAGCAGCTAACTTCCCTTCTCTCAATTTACCACTAAGTGTGTTAGTCCACAGAAACTAAATGAATATTCACTGTTAACCGCTTTATGCAAGAACTCACTGGATGCGCATATTAGTTCCACAGACTCCTTCCTATCCCCGTTTAAAGTTAGAGATTCCAGTCTCCACTGATGTACCCAAAATACATTTAAGATCCCAAAATGTCTTCAAGTCCACCTCCTGCTTTCTCAGATCGCCCTCTGAAGTCACTCCAAGGGCTGAATCACTGTCATTTATATTCTCCCTGGAATGCCCCATTGATCTCTGGACTTCGCCATCCCGAGATGCGATCAGGTCTTATTGAATAAAGATTGTAAGTTTAATGTCATTGTGTCCGCAATCACAGAGGTCGGCAGTCTGGTTTTAATGTAGTGCTCTCAGCAACGTGGGTATCACTTCTATTGAGGTGAGAAATTGTTCCTATCGTTTCTGAGGACGAGTTAATGTACCCAAACTCAGCACTCCGATTAAAGGCCAGGGGGACATATATTCAGGCTACAACTTATACTATTAGGGTTGAAGGCAATCGAGCAAGAGGTATACAATGTTACAACAAGTCGGAAGATAACATCAAGAAATGGTCGAAGAGCAATCTGAAAGAATGTACATTCAGGGCGAGAGATAGACAGTGGTGGAGTCACATTGCACCCATCTTCATTGTGGGAGACGGCACCTGATTGATTGATTGATTCATTCATTCATTCATTCATTCATTCATTCATTCAATTCGTTGGGGCTATTGTTGGGAGTTGAAGATGGTGACGGAGCGCGATGAGAATGTCCTTAGTGCGGTGATGTCCGGTCTCGACTTCACTTGACTCAGCCACGTATCTCAAGACCGAACGTATCAGCGGACAGAACACATCAACTGACAATTCTTTGTTGGCCACTCTGTGTGTTTGCTGGCCGGATCCGTATAAACGTATGCGTATGGCTGATACTGTCGCTTGGGGTAAGTAGTGCTAGGCTTTATATATTCTAGGCCACGGCATAATGAGATTAACTAGCCAGTTTCATAACTCACCACTTTTACTCTCCAGGTAATTCTGAAATAATCCGGTGTCCTACGTTATAAGCTAGGTTCAGCATAGCGCAGAAATGGTTGGACACATACTGCTTCTGTTGTGGGATTACCAGTACCACGGACTTATTTGCCAATCTATCTTTTATACAAGAAGATGCATTTGTTAAAATAATATACTTTGTATTACTGAAAGTTTTTTTTTTTTTTTTAGTGTGGCATATTCAAGAGAGTAAAAGACATTAATCAAGGTGTATGCATCACGAAAACACATGAGGCGACCAGTACCAGCACTTAACGCCATTTCAGCTTACTGGACGTAAACTTGCCCTGTAACCATAAAAAGCCAGCATATGCCTGTGTTGATTGCGCCCCCCCGTCCTGTAAAGGCATAAAACCATGTTTTCAATCTACACGCCACTGATATACTACTAATATGTGATTGAATCCAATATGTGTGTAATCTGGCCTCCAGTGACCCCCTCCCCCACCCCATTTTTCTACCTGCATGTTGGGGTAAAGAAAAGGCCAGTTTGCTTCCAGGTAAAGGAAGTCCTGTCGCAGATACTGTCATTTGGGATGTCAAGTCTTCATATATTCTAGTCAGGACATAATAAGTAATGAAGTTTGTTTGTCAGTTCCCATCCTCACCGCGTTTAGAATATTATTTCCAGACAATTCCCAAAAGTTCTGGAAAATTCCTCCTACACACAAAGTTCAGTGTCTCATTCAGTGCAGCACAGACCTGTTCACGTCAGGAAGCATTTAGCCACAATGTTTCATGGTTTTGGCCATGAAAGAAGACGAGCCAGAAACAGCGTATCCCAGCCCACATTTACATTTATAGACTGCGGACATACAGTTAGTCATATGTCCTTTACGAGGGGCGCAAATAACCTTCAGCAGTTATTGGTTGTTCTCTTTTATCTTGGATTGCATTATTAGTGTAGTACTTTGCCATTGTTTTCTTCTTCCAGCACAAAAACTTATCCGAACGTTCAAAGATCCAAAATAGGGAAAGAGAACAGAAGAAGATGTAGAGAGATCAGGAGTTTTTTTTTTTTTTTTTGTTTTTTTTTTTTTTTTTTTTTTTTTTTGGGGGGGGGGGGGGGGGGGGAGGGGGGGGGGGGGGGGGGGGGGGGGACAGGACTTTTCCGTTAAAATTACCAGGATGACAAAAGCATATTAAAACCATATGAGCTTCTGGTATACGCACACAATGGATCATGACAGTTGCCACGGAGTTCGTGCATGGATTTAAGATTCTCCTTTAATTATCTATAAAAGATTGGATCGCTTATGGCGATATCCGTGTGCTATGAAAGTAATCCTTTACCAACAATCTTACCAACCCCGAGCAAGGTTTGCAGATCTTCAACTGCCCTTGAGTATCCAGTTTGTTTGTGCCTTAATGTGGACCCCTGTTTTCCGGAAGCTTGCATGATGTCATCTAACATAACTATAGGATTATTGATGGGACTCAAGTCTATTAGATTCATCAGTGACTTCTCTTTTACTTCATCTTACAACAGAGTCTACCAAGTACATGACCCTTTATATAACCATTTTTTACGGCCGTGAAGCGCATTGAGTATGTGGTGCTAAGCCAGACTTGTGTATCCTATTGGCCTATGTCATTCGGTGTGGTCAACCATCACAGCGGGCGCCTCTACTTCCCAGAACATCTTATGGTACCCATTTCAGGGCTGGGTCGACACTGGAGCCCACATCAATTTAAAGAAATATGTCGCGAAAGTAGATTCAATCATGTGACTACCCCGACCGACAGGCAAATGTGCTAGCCGACTGCGCTGTCGTGGGTCCCCTTCGTGTTACCATGATGCATACTTAACGGATTCATTCTGTTTTCTTATCGCGCTAAAACGTCAGGGCCTGCAAAAGTATAAATAAATAATGTTTTGCATATCCTTTACAGCACAACAGCACATCGCTGTACACATCAGCATCTTTCAGCTGTATGTTGATTTCTTGGCAAGATTACGCTCAGTAGTTTGCCATTGCTGTCTGGGCGACCGGCTACATACTCTCATAAGTCACTGGCGAGACTCGAACCGCTTCCAATTCTCGTGCGCTCACGTCAACCATGAGACTATTCGGGGTTACGGAGAAAGCTGCTAACTCCTCGGCCAGGGAGCCCGGCCTGCAAAAGTATACAGCATATAAATTAGCCGTAATGCAAATATATAGCTCTTTATAGCTACAACGCGTATAAACCCAACAGGGACATTGGTTTTCTTCATAATTCCCCAGAGCCTTTTAAAGTCTTGTTTTGTTGGTTTTTTATGTAAAGGCCATGTGCGTTTTCATTGTTCATTAGAGATAATGTCGTCTTTGAATAACGAAGACACAAACCATAGATTGTACGATTTATTGCCTGGCATATTTCGCTGCATCTCGTCAGGTACATACTGCAGAAGTCACACAACATAGAGTAAAATAACTTCTCCAGTATGTGTACCTGACGAGATGCAGCGAAATGGCCAGTCAATAAATCGCACAATCTTATGGTGTATGTCGTCGTTATTCGAATTCACTACGAAAAAAAAAAACATTGTTTTGATTTTCTGAAACGGCACCTCCCATCACCAACTGTGAAATGATTAGATGGATTACTCCAGCTGAAGTGTAAAATATCGGTACAGGATTGTCGATTGAGATTTCTTGAGGATGCCTAAGATCTGGAATATTCCCTCACCGGCAGTTCAGATCTCTGAGAGCCAACAGAATATGTCCAACAAGAAAAAACCTGAGACGACTGACACACCACACAACAGACAGAATAAAAACCCAGTTCAAGATGGCCAACCACAGTTCTGCTGTATTATGTCACCAAAGACTTGAGTTTGTATGGCCGCTTGAAGTTCACTAAATTCTGCACAGAAGCGTGGTAACAAGGTGAAATCGCAAGAGACTGCTCGCCTAACAATCACTGAGCTCTGAAAAGATACCAACTCAGTAATAGACAACCCAGAAGAGAAGAATGCGAGGAAACTTATCGCCGTACGTTTCTGAACAATATTAAAACTGGGGCCCCCTTTGCTTACGGATTAAAATTCTGCTAACAAAGCCCAAACACATCAACGCATTGAGTCGCAGGCATAGTTTGAAATGTTGTTTGGCCAAGTCTCTAAGTTATTACCTATTCTGCCGACTCAGCAGAACTAGGTGAGAACTTAATGACTGAAAAAGGCCACAATGGTAGATTTGGAAACACCAGTATCGCACAACACCCTCTAAACAGAGACATGTCAGCTGACCATCAAAATACCTTACTGCATTAAAAATCATTAAAGGCTAACAAAATCCTTGAATTACTGAAACCAGACAAGGAAAGTATTGCAGTAGTTGATGGACATGTCAGACTACCAGAGTAAAATAGAAGAGATAGTATCGGATGAATCTAAATATTCAGGTTAGATCAAACAGTAAACAGGTCGAGGACCTGGATGCAAAAATGAGACAAGAGGTTCAGGGGTACTTGTGAATGAAAGACTTATCATGAGGTAAATGCACAATGCTTACACCACGTGGCTTCCAAACTCCTCAGATTTACGGTCTATCCCAAACTTCACAAGCCCGGAATTCCGCTAAGACCGATCCTGTCCATGGTTAACTCTGCACAACACCGATGGCGAGATGGGCCTAGCTTGAAATTTTACAGCTAGTACAAACAGTCGTTTGAATCCAAAATACTCAGAGATACATTCGAACTGTGAGATTATTGGATACTATGGAATAAATAATAAACACATGGCATCCATGGATATAGCCTCCCTATTCACCAACGTTCCATTAGATGAGACAGTGAAAATAATAAGTGAACGCATTAGAGACAAACAACTAAATCTAGGTATACCAACATCTATTCTGGAGAGGCTACTATACATATGTTCTGCCAATATAAAATTCAATGTTCTGAATAAGTCATACCGTCAAATTGAATGAGTGCAATGGGGAGTCCTCTTGGTCCTATTCTTATTCTTAGCAGACATCTTCATGGCACATTTAAGCAGAAAGATTGGTCTTCTACCATCGTTATTGTGGGGACGATTATTAATTATCTCAACACACACGAGTTACAAACAATATAGCCCCAGGCCATAATGAACATGGCGCATAAAAGATCTCCTCTGTCTATGGAACACGAACACAACGAAGCATTGCCGTTCACTGGATATCCAAATGAGATGTAGAGCAGACGGCACAATTCAAAATCGGTGTACCTCAAAGACGACATGTACTGGTCAATACTTACATTTTCATAGCTTCGCACCTGTCCATTACAAACGGGGCTTAGTACGGACCGTACTTGACTATGCTAGAAAGATGTGCACCTAGAACACACTGACAGAGGAGACTGCAACTCTGAAGAATGTCTTACACCTGAATGTGTACTTCACAGGATTTATAAAGTGCCACTGCCAACAGACAAAAGGAAAACCAGACGTAACTATAGTCCGTAAGCTCAAGGTATTTATCCGGGGTGGGATGCGTGAGTGGGTGGAGGATGTGTGTGGGTAGGGGTATTGTGATCGAGAGATGTTTGGTTGGGGTGGGTGGGGGTGTGTGTGTGCGTAGTGGAGGATGTGTGCGTGAGTGAGTGAGTGTTGGTGGATGGGTGGGAAATGCATGTGTGGGTGGGGAGAGGTGCGTGTGGTGTTGGTTGGGGATATTGTGTGGGTGGGGTATGTGTGTGTGTGGTGGAGGATGTATGTGAGGGTGGTGGGGTGTGTGTGAGTGGATTAGGGATGTATAGGTGGTTAGGGAGTGTGTGTGTGTCGGGGTAGGGAGATGTCAGTTGGTGGGAATGTGTGTATATGGTTTGGGGGTGTGTGAGTGGATTTGCGATGTGTGGGTTGGTGGGGGATGTGTGTGCGTGGGTGGGGAATATGTGGTCGATGGAGATGTGGCTGGGAGATGGGTGGTTGGAGGTGCGGGTGGGGGAGAGGATGTGTGGGTTAGGATGTGTATGTGGGTGGGCGTGGGATGTGTGGGTTGGTGTGGGATGTTTGTGGGTGGTGAATGTGTTTTGGTTGGGGGAACAAGTGAGGGCAGTGTGTGTGTGGGTAGGGAATGTGTAAGAGGGAGGTGGGTTGGTTGGTGGGGTATGTATGTGTCCCTGGGTGTGTGTGTGTGTGGGTAGGTGGGGTTGTGTGTATGGGTGGGGTGATGTATGGGTAGGCGGGAGATGGGCTTCATAACATGGTAATTTGTCTTGATTATGTTTACAACATTCATTTCACAATGTGTATCTTTCTTCCTATGTAAATGTATAATGCTCTTGAGGACGAAAGACGAGTGATTGGAAGGGCCGAATGTAAGACGGGCCTTGTGTCCAATTTGTTACCCTTTTAAAATAAAGTTGATTTGATTTGATTTGATTTATCCAGCAAACCTTCCGAGAGGATGACGTAATGCAACGTCCACAGGACCGGCTCATTACAGCAGTCGCCGAACATTGTTATTAGGTTCAGAACCACACCTATCCCCACCCCCGCTGTAAAAGAATCCACCCCTCTGTACGCCAAATCCAATTGCATTTACCAATTCACATGCAGGTGCGAGTCTACCTACATCGGCAGAACAGAGCGGCAGTTACACCGCAGATTTGTTAAACACACACCCAGCTGGTTTGACAATATACTATACACAGGTGATGAGATCATGGAAAGGTAGACACATCACAATTATAAACTTCCAGCGTCGTCCATTGCAAGTCATGTCTTGGAAACCGGTCATGTAATTGATAGAGACAGCGCTTTTCGCGTTTTGTTTCATACATGAAATAGTCGTTTGTTAAGGTTTGTAGAAGATTAATCTGCAAAGGCCAGTTTAGTGCAAACTGAAAAATATGATAGTCCATTTAAAATTACCGTGGTAAACAATTTATATTACTGTGCGAACATGTGTATATTTGTCGTAATAAGTGTCGTCCCTGGGGTGAGGGGAATCAACACCCACATTCTTTTAACTCCATATCATTATCTTGAGGATCTCTTGGATTTCTGTCCACAAAACCCCATCAGTCTTTGGATCTCTCTCTCTCTCTCTCTCTCTCTCTCTCTCTCTCTCCTCTCTCTCTCTCTCTCTCTCTCTCTCTCTCTCTCTCTTCTTCTTCTTCTTCTTCTTCTTCTTCTTCCTTCTTCTTCTTCTTCTTCTTCTTCTTCTTCTTCTTCTTCTTCTTCTTCTTCTTCTTCTTCTTCTTCTTCTTCTTACCACTGGACCATGCCCCCTCTCATTCTTTTCCAAACATACTACACAACTCTAGCTTCTAACAAAATGACAAATTAATTTAATATAAGAAAAGTGTCAGGTATGTGCAAAGTGTGTGTGTAGAATGTCTGTCGTATAATCTAGGGTGTATGCAGAATCAGACCGAACAGCTCAGGATCAAAGTCTGCTTTCATCACAGTACCGGCCACACAACAGCACCATAGATCAAGTACAGAAGGACCTCACCAAATGATGCGTCTCTCCGGCCAGGTGTCGACTTCCTCCAGTGGCTCTTGGATAGTCCGGGATGCCTGGTCACCAATGGTGGATGTAGTCCAATACTGATCATGAATCCGACACACACAGTGTAACTAATATGTCACTAAAAGTTCTGTGATCTGATAACCCTTGTACAGTAAAATAAATGTTTACTGTCACTTTGAAACAAAATGTTAATTGTTAATTTCTCACAGGAATTCACCATTTGGAAAACACAATGTTAATTGTTAATTTCTCACAGGAATTCACCATTGGAAAAACGCAATGTTAATTGTTAATTTCTCTATATAGCATACTATTGTCCCTGTTACTGGTGGTATTGTAAGTATCTTCACTCTAATATGATGAGAACTACCACGGAGGAATCACTCTTAGATGATCGTCGGTTCTCTGCTCAGCAGAGGCCAGTTCTTGCAGACCCTCTGGGTTATGGGCCCAGTGCAAAGGCCGCTGAGTAAAAACTGCCTTCAATGATCGAGCCATAATCTTCTTCTATGACTTGTCTGCTAGCTTTTTGGAAAACATAGTGGAACCTGTTGAAGAGAGAACACCCGGTGAGAGCAACTCGATTCCGACCTTCATTAGGTGAGTGTAGGCCGACGGCCGCACTCAGATATTTAACAGACGAACTAAACTCTGTCATAAGGCAGAGGAGCTCATCACATCGGTCTGAGTCATGGTAAGACAAGGAAAGACTAAAGGAAAAGCGCAGAACCAGTAGATACCCTACTGGAAGATCCTACCATTTGACATTTCCCTCTATCCCCCACCACCCTTCATCTCCCCGAATATCATCCCTCTACCTTGTTCTTAACTCCTGAGTTAATTGATATCTCACACTAGCTAGTTTAAGCAACGCGATAGCCTACTGCTGCCGACGCTCCTATAATAAGTTCTCACACGCACATTACTACGCTCGACTCCTAAAATCATCTAATTTGGGTCTATTTAATTAAATACCATATATTTATTCCCGTCTGAAATCGAGACCACTAAATCACACCATGGACAAATGTCCGCCGATGTAAATCAACATAAGACACCGTGGTCTCTTTCCATAATCAGAACAAGAACTCAAACACGTCCTTGTTGCCGTCACAACATTGGTCGACTCCGCCAAAGGTGTTTGTCCAGAATGTTTTTTAAAACTGTGTCTGAATGACGTCACAATCTGACTAGACACAGGCTCGAGAACTATTTTTTTCTCTCCTTTTCCCGACTCGATGTAAACAACCGGCCGGCTGTCCCGCTTTTATCTGGAAATTGTTCCCGGTACTCCAAAAAGTCTTGCCGGCTTGTGATCTGGAGAAATCTTTCCCCCACACAAAAGATCTTGCCGACTCTCCATCAGGACAGTCTGTCTCCAACATCAAAGAATGGCGGCGCCTGTAGACGAATGGCGCTACAGTCTTTCATCGATCGACAACTCAAAGATTCCGCGACAATATTTCAGCTTGAAAGGTGTATCTAGTTATTTTACTCTATGTTGTGCGACTTTTGCAATATGTACCTGACGAGATGTAGCGAAATATGCCAGGTAATAAATCGTACAATCTATGGTTTGTATCTTCGTTATTCAAATTCACTACGGGAAAACAGTGTTTTGATAATGCCGTCTGCCAGGACGCAGCCCATGTCCTGCTAAAGTTGCCATATTGTTGTTGTTTCATTGAGGAAATGACGTTTCCCTCAGATGTGGTTTATGCGGAGACTGAATATCACAACGCACTCTTCCCCGTGGAGTTAACCGTATAGCAAATATTTATAGCATTCTATTTTATCTTTGCTCCATTTATCTGTTTGTATGTCTGATTTATTGTTTGTTCTTTCTAGCCGAGATTGTTGCGTGTCGTGCTGTGACAGATTTTCCGAGTGTATGGAAAGTATGTATACAAGCGTACACACTGCCTGTTCTTTCTTCAAGTGACGAATTAGATGCCACATGCCGGGTCATCTAGATAACAAAGTCTATAAAATAACACAATATTAAGTTGCATATTTAGCTTTTAAATTGAAAATCCTATTACGATATTACTTTCAAAAATATCTCGAAGCAGTTTCCATAACAACCAATATGTTTTATCGATATGTGGAATCCGGTTATCAGACTGGACTCATCCAGATGTTAGCTAATAATTATATGTATGTTCATATTTGTTTTGTATGCGTATGCGTTTTTCAACATGTATATTGCAAATACTGTTTACGCAGTGTTTGAAACGGAAACCCAGATGTGACGTGTGCATTAGAACTAATTTCATATGTATCAACTGGCATTCAAATATGAGAAGTGAATGAAGTCTAGATCCGAATATACAATAAGCGACAGAAAACATGAAAGCTATGGGTTCACTATGATCTTTGCTTCTTTCCGCTGTCGTTTATGAGAGCCTATCATTTTCTGTAAATATATTTCTCATGTTATATCAACCGGCTTAACTGATTCAGTGCCAAACAGACGGCTGGACCAATATGGCGCACAATCACATGATCAAGTATTATATTGTATATTTCCATTCACTGATCATTGAAATTGCTGAAAGCACCACGAAACACAACAAATAACACGATGACACTAGTATGGCGATATATCATCCTTGTGTCCAAATGGGAGGTCACTGTTGGAGATATATTTATCTTTCAGCATTGAAAGAGTTAATTTCTTCCCACCCACTTGGACATTAGCCTAGAGATTGTGTGTTTTTAATTTCTGTGGTAAAGCTCTCGGTTCATAATTCTCCCGTGCTTCTGTTTCTCTCTACCGACCTTCAAAGCTTTCAGTAACATTTAATGTTTATTCTGTGGTGTGTTTAGTTTCGTGTTTTGACTTTACCCTGCGGGCTATGCAGGGAAGATTAGTTAGGGCCGAATTTGCCATAGCACGACTGAAGATGATCTAGAAAAGTAATATTAGCGTTCTCGTGAAGATTGGTAGGTGAAAAAGCTAATCAGAAAGGTTGTCTCACTCAGATAGAATAGGCAAATACAACTGTGGGTAACACCAAAATATTCAATGAAGGAAAGACACAAAGTATTCAATTTAGGCAAGATTGACATGGGAGTTCTGGTCGATTCTAAAAGTCTCTTCCGATGTGGATTCAAACTCATGACCTCCAGGTGGCAGACGATTGTCTATCCACTAAGTTACCGTGGCTCCCAAACAATTTTTATACGAATAAGATAACACCTATCGAGAAAGATAACATCAAAATGTGTTATAATAATAGACTGGAAAATGCTTCACCAAGTGGGACGCAGAGGTGTTTCCAAGGCACAAGGGCCGGGTTATATACTGGCCAAGACCTATTGACGCGTCCTCGTCGAGCGTCCTGAGCAACAGGTCCCTTCGGGGTCCTGGCCAAAGTCAGTAGAATCGCCGATTCCTCCGAAGTCGGAGAGTGTCTGCCTGTACTACGAGGAACCACCAGTCTGCACACCAATAAGCCAGACATGGGACAACGGATACTCACGCAAACCTCAAGTCCTGTATGACATCACACTGATGTTAGACAACAGGATGCCTTCATTCCGACATACAGGACTTCGCGTTGGAGCTCAAGCCAACGAAGAAAAGCAAGCAAGCAAGCTTCACCAAGTTGAGAAATTAATACATACCTAGCGACAATCATAATATCAGACGGAAAAAAAATATTATTTAAGAATACATGCCAGAGAGTAAGACAAAATAGGTGACGTAAACACTGCATTTCAGAAGATTAAAAGTATCTTATGCAATAAGTCAGTATCATTAAATGTCAGAAAGAAATTTCTGAAATGTTAAATAAAAGCTGTTTATTTGTTTGGCAGTGAATCTGGTAAAATAAATGGAAAGATGAGGAAGTGCTTGGAGGCAACAGAAGAAAGAGTTAGTTTCATATCCTTTACGGGACTTCGCAGTCAACCCTAGCATTTCTGGGCTTTTTGTGATTTCTTGGCAAGTGTATGTTCAGTAGTTTGCCATTGCTTTCTGAACGACATACATTGTATGAAAAACAACACAAGGCGGTCTGCTTCCAAATCGTCTGCTGTTGTGTTTCGAACGCGATATGCAGGATTGCGAATAGCGTTCCAAAGTCCTTCGCCATAGCGCCAGTTTCAAAGACCTTGATTATTAAGTTTAGTAAATACTTCCTGCCGGTCTCCCTAGCGAATGAGTTAAGGGCGCTGTTCGTAATCCCGTATACCCACAATCGAAACACAGCTGCGCGAGATTCGGCAGCGGTCGCGTCGCGTTGGTTTCTTACGGAAAGGTATGTCGTTCATAAGATAAACTACTGAACGTAAAACTTGGCAAGACATCAACAGCAGCTGAAAAATGCTGGTGTTAAGTGCAATATCCTGTAAAATTGGATGCGCAAAAAAAAAACCAAAAAAAAAAACTACTCCCAAGTGAACAGTATACATATGAAACTTGGTGGTGGGGTGGACAAATATCAGCAGTTTTCTCGCTTTGTTTGTTTGTTGTTTGTTTGTTTGTTTGTTTGTTTTTCAAACGTGCCTTGGACCAGTTGACTTCAGTGTAGGTACAGAGTGATGTGATTAAATTTTGTTGACAGAAGATTTAAAAGCCCGCTAACATGTATCGTCGATTATCATGTGTGTTTGGAGGGAGTAGACCGTAGCACGTTCATCATTGTTTGAATGTTGTAAACGCGTTCGTGGAGGTCATGAATCCATCGAGGATGAGCCCCGTGAATGTTGGCCGAAAAATGTAATTATGCGTGAAACTATACACAGTGCTCAAAGATTGAAAAGATCAGCGAGTTATTTTACGCGATGTGGCTACTACTGACGTAAGCACAAGTTTTGTGGACATCATCATCTGGAATTACCTTCATTTTCATAAAGCTCGAAAGACCATTAACCATACACGCACAGGACTCCAGTAAGGTCTCTCTCTTCAACATGACAACGCGAGACCCCATACAGCAGGCAAAACAATGGCAATTATAGACCAAATTCATTTGGAGAGTACTATCACATGCCTTACACTCCTGACAGCTTCGAGTGATTTCCACCTCTATGGCCCTCTGAAAAAGCATCTCGGAGGCCAACAGAATGACAAGGATAACGAAGTACGTCATGCAGTTCTCCAATGGCTCAAGGACCCACCAAAAAAATAGTATGCTGCCGGAATATAGAAGCTCGTAGCCAGATGGTAAAAACATTTTTCGCAGTGGCAGCTGCTACTTCGAAAAATTATACAGGTAATTTCAATTA
>JACEFZ010015259.1:117500-142500 GCA_014155875.1 Cepaea nemoralis
TGTTGTTGTTATCGTTGTCTTCGTTGTCGTCGTCATAGCCGTTGTTGCCATTGTCGTGTTTGTTTTTGTTGTTGTCGTCGTCATAGTCGTCGTCGTCGTTGTAGTTATATATATTTTTTTTTACACACACACACACAAGTAAATGAGGATTTTTTTTCAACAAGTGAATCAGTACTTTTATCTCGGAACAGTCAAAACATCTGATGGGAGATGCCTTGAAGAGATTAGAACAAGAATCGCTAAGGCGAAAGTAGCCTTTACCAAGATGAACAACATTCTGACCAATAAAAAGATGTCAATTGAAACGAGAAAAGGAGTGTTGAGGGGATACATAGAGCCTGTTATTTTGTATGGATGTGAAATTTGGACAATGAGCAGTCAAGCTGAAAAACATCTGATGGCTGCAGAAATGTAGTTTCTGAGGAAAATGCAAAGAATACCATGGACAGACAGAAAAACCAATGACCAAGTACTGCGACAAATGACAATCGTAAATTGATTAGAGAAATTAGACGTAGACAGTCAAATTCAATGTGCTCTCTTCGGGAAGTGTGCACGGTGTGCGCTGGTCGTATACCATCATCACAAAGAATTCCTGCGGTTTTTTTGCAATCGCGCTGCGCAAAACATGTGTAGTCCTCAACCAGCTATATCGTTGCGACGCACACGATTCGAACTTTCTACCTTCGTTGGCCATACTAGTGTCTGTTTCAAGAATGCGCCGACGGGAAATGAAAAGATGTATCGGTCAATATGGTTCCAATCCTGGTGCATCAGTGATTCGTTAGCCAAACACTCGACCGGTATAGTACTACTCCTGGTGTACTACTCCTTGATCATGGCTAGTCGGCTCACTAAGTACTTGATGGCGAACAAGTACATCGAGACAGCGGTTCAAAAGGGGGGGCTTCCCGGAGTCCCCGGATGTCTCGAACATAGTACCATGATCTGGGATGCTATCCAGAGAGCGAAGACGAAGAAGGAGGAACTCCACGTGATATGGTTGGACCTGGCCAACGCCTATGGGTCAGTGCCCCACCAGCTGTTGTGGCATGCACTCAAGGCTTATCACGTGCCCGAACGTCAAGGAAATGCTTGTGCAATACTTCTCGGGCTTCTCTCTTCGGTTCTCGACCAAACGTTCACGACGAGATGGATCGACTTGCAAGTGGGTATTGCCATGGGGTGTACGATTTCGCCAATACTATTTGTCATGGCGATGCAGGTCATATTGGATGCGGCATCCGGTTACGCGCACGGTCCGAGACTCAGCGAAGATAATATCAACCGTTCTCCGCCACTGAAGGCCTTCATGGACGACACGACTATCTTGACACCGTGGGAGAGCGATGCGTGCAGCATCCTCCGCAGACTGGACGAGCTAGTTCGCTGTCCAGGATGAGTTTTAAGCCCAAAAAGTCGAGAAGTCTGTCGATCGTGAGGGGCAAGGTGGTGGAGCGGCGTTTAGAGTGGCAGGACAAGTGATTCCCACGGTGACAGAGGAACCCGTGAAGAGTCTTGGTCGTGTGTACGACTCAACCCTGACGGACGGGAACGCGGTGGCCGAGATGCATGCAATGCTGACGAACGGTCTGGCTACCATTGACAAAACCAGACTGATAGGCAAATTCAAGATATGGTGCCTCCATTTCGTGCTAATCCCGAAACTGCTGTGGCCGCTGCTGATATACGATATCGGCGTTTACGCAGTAAGCACGATGGAGTCAAAAATAAGCAGGCACATACGAATGTGGCTTTGGAGCACCAGCTTGCCTCACGACTGTCGCACTGTACTGCAAACAAAGTAAGCTCGTCCTCCCGTTCACGTCTCTCATGGAAGAGTTCAAGGCCGGAAAGACCAGACTCGCGATGATGATGCGCGAGTCTCCAGACGCTAATGGTCAGAGCCGCAGTTCCCGCCTTGAGGACGGGAAGGAAGTGGCATGTCGTCGACGAAATCGAGAAAGCCCAAGCTCACTCCAGCTGAAGGAAGTGATGGGCCACACTCAGCACGGTAGGCTGGGTCTCGGATTCTTAGCAAAAGAGCCGAGGTGGTCTAAGGCGGAGCCCAAACAACGCAGAGAAATGGTGGTCAGGCAGATCCGCGAGGGAGAGGACGATGAGAGAGTCCGAAAGGCTGCCCAGCAGGCGCAGCAAGCGCATTGGATGTCATGGGACGCTGTTGTTCAGAGGTCGCTCACCTGGAATGACATATGGCACATGGCTCCACTGCGCTTAAGTTTCATCGTCCGATCCCTTTACGATGTCCTGCCATCCGCTGCAAAACCTAGTCAGTGGGATCAAACCGATGACCCGCTCTGTCCCCTCTGTACGAAAGCACCAAAAAGTCCAGACAGCAGAGCACGTGCTGTCTGGATGTAAAACAGCCCTGACCCAAGGTCGGTTTCACGTGGAGGCATAACAAGGTCCTTGAGGAGTTGGCCGCCATAGTGAACGGGGCTAGGACGAAAGCAAATAAAGAGGGGAACAGACCGAGGCCGATGGAGATTTCATTTGTCCGGGAAGGGCGAAGAAGGAAGACGAAAGCCGACGAGTTGCCGCTTGCTACCGTCTTCGATGGTGCGAGGGACTGGGAACTGACCGTAGACCTGAAGGGCCGTGGCAAATACCCTGAGGTGATCTGCAGCTTCGGGCTGCGACCAGACATCGTACTCAGCTCCTCGGCAGCCAAGCAGCTAACGCTGATTGAGCTGACTGTCCCATACGAAAGCAATATGGAGGAGCAGCATGCATTCAAAACTGCAAAGTATGATGGCATGGTGGCAGGCCTGAGGCGGCTAGGTTACACAGTCAGGTTCTTCGCCGTGGAGATAGGCGCGAGGGGGATGGTCTCCCACTCCGTGTTTGACATGCTGAAGCGAATGGGAATGAAGGGCCAGGCAAGAAATAAGGCCCAGAAACGACTGTGTGAGGCCGCCGAAAGGGCGTCGTGCTGGCTATGGAACCGACGGAATCTAGAGTGGAATAAGTCTCGGGACTAGTGTGGTTAGAAGCTGGCAACTGCAGAACCAATCAATCTCTCAACCAAGACCATCGAACTGTCAACTGTCTCGTGTCGGCTCTGTGGCCTTTCCTCCGAGCGGGAAAGGCGAGTCCGAACGCAGTCTAAGTGTATAAATGTTGGCCGACGTCTTACCTCCATAGCAATTGTCGAAAGCTGCACTCAAGTCGACTGCAAAAACCAATGGCGTGGTTCTAGCAGAAGGAAGAGAAGACTCGATAAGCGCCCACTCTCTCTCGAGGAGTAGTGGGGACGCAGTCAGTAGTCTTGTCGGTCAGTCCTGCCGGCGTAGCTTGTAAGCTCGTCGGTAGGCGTCCAGTGGTTTTGCATGTATCACCTTGTACCGGGAGGGCGCGCTTTAGCGATGCTACTCTTGGCTTGCGTGTGCGTGAATAGTCCGTCTGTCCGATAGATATCTGGTTGATCCTGCCAGTAGTCATATGCGAAAATAAGAGGAGAACCGGCTCCCCGGCTGAGTGCACGCCGTGAACGGGGTACGAGGAACGGTGGCAAAATGGAGGGGACTAGGCAGTGGCTGGGGAGGTGGCTGAGTCCCCACGACCACATGTACCTGAGGGGCGGGTACAGGCTGCACGGACTTTCCCTACTGGAGGGGGAGAGGCCAGAGAGCGGACAAGGTATATCAGCTAAAAGGGAAAAGCGTAACATCAAATATAAAATCAGGGATAACTAAAATGTGACCGAACGTCTCCACGGCAGGGGAAAGACGCCCAGAGTCATGACCTGGGCGGGGCCCGTCCACTCGAGGATGTCAGGAGTTTAATGGGCCGAAACATCTTATGACAGGGAAACTCTTCTGAAGACAGAAGCCCCCTGCCGTGATCGCTCCTCGTCGGAGTTCTTACTACTACTCCTGGTGAATTAGCGATTCACTAGACTACACTCGATCATATAGTACTACTCCTGGTGCTTGCTTGCTTGCTTGTGTTCATTGGCTTGAGCTCCAACGCGAAGTCCTGTATGTCGGATGAAGGCATCCTGTTGTCCAACATCAGTGTGATGTCATACAGGACCTGAGTTTTGCGTGAGTATCCGTTGTCCCATGTCTGGCTTATTGGTGTGCAGACTGGTGGTTCCTCGCCGTACAGGCAGACACTCTCCGACTTCGGAGGAATCGGCGATCCTACTGACTTTAGCCAGGACCCCGAAGGGACCTGTTGCCCAGGACGCTCGACGAGGACGCGTCAATAGGTCTTGGCCAGTATATAACCCGGCCCTGGTGCCTTGGAAACACCTCTGCGTCCCACTACTCCTGGTGAATTAGCGATTCATTAGCCTAACATTCGGTCAGTATAGTACTAATACTGATGAATCAGCGATTCACCAGTCTAACACTCGGTCAGTAAAGTACTAATCCTGGTGCATCAGGGATTTACTAGCCTAACACTAGGTCAATAAAGTACTACTCCTGGTAAATTAGCGTTTTAAACATCCGATGTGGTGATGCCAAGGAAGCAGGTTCAACCCTACACTGGTCAGTTGGATTAAAATGTTGACTTCTCGTCCTTAACTTGTGGAATAAGAAGCTTATAGGACTTTATATTATAAAGCTGTTTCTAAATGCCATTTCAGACAGTGTAGTCTATGGAATGCCGGCTTCCTGGCCTAGAGGTTAGCAACTTTTCTCCGTAATCTCGTATACTCTCGTAGGTAACGTGACGACGGTGAGAATCAGCAGTGGTTCGAATCGCGTCGGTAACTTACGGGGTATGTGAGCCGGCCGCTCAGAAAGCAATGGCAAACTACTGAGCGTAATCTTGCCAAGAAATCAACAATCAGCTGAAAGATGCTGATGTTGACAGCGATGTCCTGTAAAGGATATGCACAACACACACACACACACACACACACACACACACACACACAAAAGTCTGTGGAATACGACAGGGGTGTCTTGTTACCGGATCTCTTCTCCCTCTATAGGGAAGTAATAATCAGAGAGATAAAATTGAAGCCAGCAATACTAAAAGGAGGTTATAATATAAATAATATACGCTACGCATATGACACAGTATTGGTGGCAGATAATGCAAAAGATATACAACAATTATTGGACTGTGTAGTAACAAAGAATTCACAGAAAGGACTCGCCTTGAATATCAAGAAAACAGTTACAATGGTGATATGAAAGAAAAAGGTGACACCAAAATGCGAAATCGAATAGAAGAGAAAATTCTTAGCCAAGTGGATATTTTTAAATACCTAGGGGCATTTATATCATCAGTTGGAAGATGCAAACCAGAGATTAACAACAGAATAGGGCAAGAAAGGCTGCACTTCAGAAACTGAAGAGTATCTTATACAATAAGTCACTATCATTGAATGTAAGAAGAGAGTGCAAAAGTGCTATATAGAAGATGAATTGCTGTATGGCAATGAATCTTGGAATGTAAATGAAGAAATTGGAAGCAACCGTGATGCTGTTCCTGAGACGAATGTTGCAGAGTAACTAACGATGATTACCTGAAAGAGGCTAATGAAACTTGAACATTATATACAACAATAAGAAAGTGACAAACAGCTTTCTTTGGTCATGTGAATGAGAAAGAGGCATTAGAGAACATCGTGACAACTGGAAAGATCAAGGGAATAGAGGCACAGGCATACCAGAGAAATTATGCTGGATGGTTTGAGACGGTGGCATGGATGCATATCAACAGCGCAGTTGATCCAGGAAACCAAAGACCGAGATCTGTGGAGAGTCATGAACGCTTACGCCAGCTGGTAGTTCACATCATGATGATTATGATGAAGAGCCCATGGAAGCAAGTTTTGGAACCATTCCTTGCACGCAAATATAAAAGGTTAAATAATACTTGTACAGTTAAACAAGGCAATTGAAAACATGTTGCAGTCTTTAATTAATCAAATTAACGGCGATTAAAGTGATTGCCTCGAGTGTTTGTTGAAATCAGTCTTCTTTGATAGATTACGTGCGTGTCCATTTAGTTCGTGGCTATCTTTTTGTTAATTCGATTTTCCAGCCCTATATACACATTATCTATCTATCTATCTATATATCTATCTATATATCTATCTATATATCTATCTATATATCTATCTATATATATATCTATCTGTCGGTCGGTCGGTCGGTTCGGTCGGTCGGTCGTCGGTCGGTCGGTCGGTCGTCCGGGTCGTTCGGTCGGTCGGTAGCGGTCGCGGTCGGTCAGGTCGGTCGGTCGGGTCGGTCGGTCGTCGGTCGGTCGGTCGGTCGGTCGTCGGCGGTCGGTCGGTCGGTCGTCGGGTCGGTCGGTCGGTCGGTCGGTCGGTCGGTACGGTCGGTCGGTCGTCGGTCGGTCGGTCGGTCGGTCGGTCGGTCGGTCGGTCGGTCGTCGGTCGGTCGGTCGGTCGGTCGTCGGTCGGTCGTCGGTCGGTCGGTCGGTCGGTCGGTCGGTCGGTCGGTCGGTCGGTCGGATCGGTCGGTCGGTTCGGTCGTCGGTCGGTCGGTCGGTCGGTCGGTCGGTCGGTCGGTCGGTCGGTCGGTCGGTCGGTCGGTCGGTCGGTCGGTCGGTCGGTCGGTCGGTCGGTCGGTCGTCGGTCGGTCGGTCGGTCGGGTCGGTCGGGTCGGTCGGTCGGTCGGTCGGTCGGGTCGGTCGGTCGGTCGGTCGGTCGGTCGTCGGTCGTCGGTCGGTCGGTCGGTCGGTCGGTCGGTCGGTCGGTCGTCCGGTCGGTCGGTCGGTCGGTCGGTCGGTCGGTCCGGTCAGTCGGTCGGTCGGTCGGTCGGTCGGTCGGTCGTCGGTCCGGTCGGTCGGGTCGGTCGGTTCGGTCGGTCGGTCGTCGTCGGTCGGTCGGTCGGTCGTTCGGTCGGTCGGTCGGTCGGTCGGTCGGTCGGTCGGTCGTCGGTCGGTCGGTCGGTCGGTCGTCGGTCGGTCGGTCGTCGGTCGGTCGGTCGGTCGGTCGTCGGTCCGGTCGGTCGGTCGGTCGGTCGGTCGGTCGGTCGGTCGGTCGGTCGGTCGGTCGGTCGGGTCGGTCGGTCGTCGGTCGGTCGGTCGGTCGGTCGGTCGGTCGTCGGTCGGTCGGTCCGGTCGGTCGGTCGTCGGTCGGTCGGTCGGTCGGTCGGTCGGTCGGTCGGTCGGTCGGTCGGTCGGTCGGTCGGTCGGTCGGTCGGTCGGTCGGTCGGTCGGTCGGTCGTCGGTCGGTCGGTCGGTCGGTCGGTCGGTCGGTCGGTCGGTCGTCGGTCGGTCGGTCGGTCGTTCGGTCGGTCGGTCGGTCGGTCGGTCGGTCGGTCGGTCGGTCGGTCGGTCGGTCGGTCGGTCGGTCGGTCGTCGGTCGGTCGGTCGGTCGGTCGGTCGGTCGTCGGTCGGTCGGTCGGTCGGTCGGTCGGTCGTCGGTCGTCGGTCGGTCGGTCGGTCGGTCGGTCGGTCGGTCGGTCGGTCGGTCGGTCGGTCGGTCGGTCGGTCGGTCGGTCGGTCGGTCGGTCGGTCGTCGGTCGGTCGGTCGGTCGGTCGGTCGGTCGTCGGTCGGTCGGTCGGTCGGTCGGTCGGTCGGTCGGTCGGTCGGTCGTCGGTCGGTCGGTCGGTCGGTCGGTCGGTCGGTCGGTCGGTCGGTCGGTCGGTCGGTCGGTCGGTCGGTCGGTCGGTCGGTCGGTCGGTCGGTCGGTCGGTCGGTCGGTCGGTCGGTCGGTCGTCGGTCGGTCGGTCGGTCGGTCGGTCGGTCGGTCGGTCGGTCGGTCGGTCGGTCGGTCGGTCGGTCGGTCGGTCGGTCGGTCGGTCGGTCGGTCGGTCGGTCGGTCGGTCGGTCGGTCGGTCGGGTCGGTCGGTCGGTCGGTCGGTCGGTCCGGTCGGTCGGTCGGTCGGTCGGTCGGTCGTCGGTCGGTCGGTCGGTCGGTCGGTCGGTCGGTCGGTCGGTCGGTCGGTCGGTCGGTCGTCGGTCGGTCGGTCGGTCGGTCGGTCGGTCGGTCGGTCGGTCGGTCGGTCGGTCGGTCGGTCGGTCGGTCGGTCGTCGGTCGGTCGGTCGGTCGGTCGGTCGGTCGGTCGTCGGTCGTCGGTCGGGTCGGTCGGTCGGTCGGTCGGTCGGTCGGTCCGGTCGGTCGGTCGGTCGGTCGGTCGGTCGGTCGGTCGGTCGGTCGGTCGGTCGGTCGGTCGGTCGGTCGGTCGGTCGGTCGGTCGGTCGGTCGGTCGGTCGGTCGGTCGGTCGGTCGGTCGGTCGTCGGTCGGTCGGTCGGTCGGTCGGTCGGTCGGTCGGTCGTCGGTCGGTCGGTCGGTCGGTCGGTCGGTCGGTCGGTCGGTCGGTCGGTCGGTCGGTCGGTCGGTCGGTCGGTCGGTCGGTCGGTCGGTCGGTCGGTCGGTCGGTCGGTCGTCGGTCGGTCGGTCGGGTCGGTCGGTCGGTCGGTCGGTCGGTCGGTCGGTCGTCGGTCGGTCGGTCGGTCGGTCGGTCGGTCGGTCGGTCGGTCGGTCGGTCGGTCGGTCGGTCGGTCGGTCGGTCGGTCGGTCGGTCGGTCGGTCGGTCGGTCGGTCGGTCGGTCGGTCGGTCGGTCGGTCGGTCGGTCGGTCGGTCGGTCGGTCGGTCGGTCGGTCGGTCGGTCGGTCGGTCGGTCGGTCGGTCGGTCGGTCGGTCGGTCGGTCGTCGGTCGGTCGGTCGGTCGGTCGGTCGGTCGGTCGGTCGGTCGGTCGGTCGGTCGGTCGGTCGGTCGGTCGGTCGGTCGGTCGGTCGGTCGGTCGGTCGGTCGGTCGGTCGGTCGGTCGGTCGGTCGGTCGGTCGGTCGGTCGGTCGGTGTCGGTCGGTCGGTCGGTCGGTCGGTCGGTCGGTCGGTCGGTCGGTCGGTCGGTCGGTCGGTCGGTCGGTCGGTCGGTCGGTCGGTCGGTCGGTCGGTCGGTCGGTCGGTCGGTCGGTCGGTCGTCGGTCGGTCGGTCGGTCGGTCGTCGGTCGGTCGGTCGGTCGGTCGGTCGGTCGGTCGGTCGGTCGGTCGGGTCGGTCGGTCGGTCGGTCGGTCGGTCGGTCGGTCGGTCGTCGGTCGGTCGGTCGGTCGGTCGGTCGGTCGGTCGGTCGGTCGGTCGGTCGGTCGGTCGGTCGGTCGGTCGGTCGGTCGTCGGTCGGTCGGTCGGTCGGTCGGTCGGTCGGTCGGTCGGTCGGTCGGTCGGTCGGTCGGTCGGTCGGTCGGTCGGTCGGTCGGTCGGTCGGTCGGTCGGTCGGTCGGTCGGTCGGTCGGTCGGTCGGTCGGTCGGTCGGTCGGTCGGTCGGTCGGTCGGTCGGTCGGTCGGTCCGGTCGTCGGTCGGTCGGTCGGTCGGTCGGTCGGTCGGTCGGTCGGTCGGTCGGTCGGTCGTCGTCGGTCGGTCGGTCGGTCGGTCGGTCGGTCGGTCGGTCGGTCGGTCGGTCGTCGGTCGGTCGGTCGGTCGGTCGGTCGGTCGGTCGGTCGGTCGGTCGGTCGGTCGGTCGGTCGGTCGGTCGGTCGGTCGGTCGGTCGGTCGGTCGGTCGGTCGGTCGGTCGGTCGGTCGGTCGGTCGGTCGGTCGGTCGGTCGGTCGGTCGGTCGGTCGGTCGGTCGGTCGGTCGTCGGTCGGTCGGTCGGTCGGTCGGTCGGTCGGTCGGTCGGTCGGTCGGTCGGTCGGTCGGTCGGTCGGTCGTCGGTCGGTCGGTCGGTCGGTCGGTCGGTCGGTCGGTCGGTCGGTCGGTCGGTCGGTCGGTCGGTCGGTCGGTCGGTCGGTCGGTCGGTCGGTCGGTCGGTCGGTCGGTCGGTCGGTCGGTCGTCGGTCGGTCGGTCGGTCGGTCGGTCGGTCGGTCGGTCGGTCGGTCGGTCGGTCGGTCGGTCGGTCGGTCGGTCGGTCGGTCGGTCGTCGGTCGGTCGGTCGGTCGGTCGGTCGGTCGGTCGGTCGGTCGGTCGGTCGGTCGGTCGGTCGGTCGGTCGGTCGGTCGGTCGTCGGTCGGTCGGTCGGTCGGTCGGTCGGTCGGTCGGTCGGTCGGTCGGTCGGTCGGTCGGTCGGTCGGTCGGTCGGTCGGTCGGTCGGTCGGTCGGTCGGTCGGTCGGTCGGTCGGTCGGTCGGTCGGTCGGTCGGTCGGTCGGTCGGTCGGTCGGTCGGTCGGTCGGTCGTCGGTCGGTCGGTCGGTCGGTCGGTCGTCGGTCGGTCGGTCGGTCGGTCGGTCGGTCGGTCGGTCGGTCGGTCGGTCGGTCGGTCGGTCGGTCGGTCGGTCGGTCGGTCGGTCGGTCGGTCGGTCGGTCGGTCGGTCGGTCGGTCGGTCGGTCGGTCGGTCGGTCGGTCGGTCGGTCGGTCGGTCGGTCGGTCGGTCGGTCGGTCGGTCGGTCGGTCGGTCGGTCGGTCGGTCGGTCGGTCGTCGGTCGGTCGGTCGGTCGGTCGGTCGGTCGGTCGGTCGGTCGGTCGGTCGGTCGGTCGGTCGGTCGGTCGGTCGGTCGGTCGGTCGGTCGGTCGGTCGGTCGGTCGGTCGGTCGGTCGGTCGGTCGGTCGGTCGGTCGGTCGGTCGGTCGGTCGGTCGGGTCGGTCGGTCGGTCGGTCGGTCGGTCGGTCGGTCGGTCGGTCGGTCGGTCGGTCGGTCGGTCGTCGGTCGGTCGGTCGGTCGGTCGGTCGGTCGGTCGGTCGGTCGGTCGGTCGGTCGGTCGGTCGGTCGGTCGGTCGGTCGGTCGGTCGGTCGGTCGGTCGGTCGGTCGGTCGGTCGGTCGGTCGGTCGGTCGGTCGGTCGGTCGGTCGGTCGGTCGGTCGGTCGGTCGGTCGGTCGGTCGGTCGGTCGGGTCGGTCGGTCGGTCGGTCGGTCGGTCGGTCGGTCGGATCGGTCGGTCGGTCGGTCGGTCGGTCGGTCGGTCGGTCGGTCGGTCGGTCGGTCGGTCGGTCGGTCGGTCGGTCGGTCGGTCGGTCGGGTCGGTCGGTCGGTCGGTCGGTCGGTCGGTCGGTCGGTCGGTCGGTCGGTCGGTCGGTCGGTCGGTCGGTCGGTCGGTCGGTCGGTCGGTCGGTCGGTCGGTCGGTCGGTCGGTCGGTCGGTCGGTCGGTCGGTCGGTCGGTCGGTCGGTCGGTCGTCGGTCGGGTCGGTCGGTCGGTCGGTCGGTCGGTCGGTCGTCGGTCGGTCGGTCGGTCGGTCGGTCGGTCGGTCGGTCGGTCGGTCGGTCGGTCGGTCGGTCGGTCGGTCGGTCGGTCGGTCGGTCGGTCGGTCGGTCGGTCGGTCGGTCGGTCGGTCGGTCGGTCGTCGGTCGGTCGGTCGTCGGTCGGTCGGTCGGTCGGTCGGTCGGTCGGTCGGTCGGTCGGTCGGTCGGTCGGTCGGTCGGTCGGTCGGTCGGTCGGTCGGTCGGTCGGTCGGTCGGTCGGTCGGTCGGTCGGTCGGTCGGTCGGTCGGTCGGTCGGTCGGTCGGTCGGTCGGTCGGTCGGTCGGTCGGTCGGTCGGTCGGTCGGTCGGTCGGTCGGTCGGTCGGTCGGTCGGTCGGTCGGTCGGTCGGTCGGTCGGTCGGTCGGTCGGTCGGTCGGTCGGTCGGTCGGTCGGTCGGTCGGTCGGTCGGTCGGTCGGTCGGTCGGTCGGTCGGTCGGTCGGTCGGTCGGTCGGTCGGTCGGTCGGTCGGTCGGTCGGTCGTCGGTCGGTCGGTCGGTCGGTCGGTCGGTCGGTCGGTCGGTCGGTCGGTCGGTCGGTCGGTCGGTCGGTCGGTCGGTCGGTCGGTCGGTCGGTCGGTCGGTCGGTCGGTCGGTCGGTCGGTCGGTCGGTCGGTCGGTCGGTCGGTCGGTCGGTCGGTCGGTCGGTCGGTCGGTCGGTCGGTCGGTCGGTCGGTCGGTCGGTCGGTCGGTCGGTCGGTCGGTCGGTCGGTCGGTCGGTCGGTCGGTCGGTCGGTCGGTCGGTCGGTCGGTCGGTCGGTCGGTCGGTCGGTCGGTCGGTCGGTCGGTCGGTCGTCGGTCGGTCGGTCGGTCGGTCGTCGGTCGGTCGGTCGGTCGTCGGTCGGTCGGTCGGTCGGTCGGTCGGTCGGTCGGTCGGTCGGTCGGTCGGTCGGTCGGTCGGTCGGTCGGTCGGTCGGTCGGTCGGTCGGTCGGTCGGTCGGTCGGTCGGTCGGTCGGTCGGTCGGTCGGTCGGTCGGTCGGTCGGTCGGTCGGTCGGTCGGTCGGTCGGTCGGTCGGTCGGTCGGTCGGTCGGTCGGTCGGTCGGTCGGTCGGTCGGTCGGTCGGTCGGTCGGTCGGTCGGTCGGTCGTCGGTCGGTCGGTCGGTCGGTCGGTCGGTCGGTCGGTCGGTCGGTCGGTCGGTCGGTCGGTCGGTCGGTCGGTCGGTCGGTCGGTCGGTCGGTCGGTCGGTCGGTCGGTCGGGTCGGTCGGTCGGTCGGTCGGTCGGTCGGTCGGTCGGTCGGTCGGTCGGTCGGTCGGTCGGTCGGTCGGTCGGTCGGTCGGTCGGTCGGTCGGTCGGTCGGTCGGTCGGTCGGTCGGTCGGTCGGTCGGTCGGTCGGTCGGTCGGTCGGTCGGTCGGTCGGTCGGTCGGTCGGTCGGTCGGTCGGTCGGTCGGTCGGTCGGTCGGTCGGTCGGTCGGTCGGTCGGTCGGTCGGTCGGTCGGTCGGTCGGTCGGTCGGTCGGTCGGTCGGTCGGTCGGTCGGTCGGTCGGTCGGTCGTCGGTCGGTCGGTCGGTCGGTCGGTCGGTCGGTCGGTCGTCGGTCGGTCGGTCGGTCGGTCGGTCGGTCGGTCGGTCGGTCGGTCGGTCGGTCGGTCGGTCGGTCGGTCGGTCGGTCGGTCGGTCGGTCGGTCGGTCGGTCGGTCGGTCGGTCGGTCGGTCGGTCGGTCGGTCGGTCGGTCGGTCGGTCGGTCGGTCGGTCGGTCGGTCGGTCGGTCGGTCGGTCGGTCGGTCGGTCGGTCGGTCGGTCGGTCGGTCGGTCGGTCGGTCGGTCGGTCGGTCGGTCGGTCGGTCGGTCGGTCGGTCGGTCGGTCGGTCGGGTCGGTCGGTCGTCGGTCGGTCGGTCGGTCGGTCGGTCGTCGGTCGGTCGGTCGTGTCGGTCGGTCGGTCGTCGGTCGGTCGGTCGGTCGGTCGGTCGTCGGTCGGTCGGTCGGTCGGTCGGTCGGTCGGTCGGTACGATAGAGATGTGTTTGTCATCATCATCTTCAAGTGTCTTGCCAGCTAGATCTAGGTAATTGGTGTTCTGGATCACCTCAGCTGATGATATTCCATGACACCGTCTCAAACCATTCAGCATCGTTTCTCTTGGTTCTGCCTCTGCCGCCTCTTCCCATCCGATCTTTCCTGTTGTCACGAGTTCTCTAATGCATCTCTTCTCATCACATGACCGAAGCAAGCCTTTGTCTCTTTCTTAATTTTGTATATAATGTTCTAGTGTCATTAGCCTGTTTCAGGCAGTCATTGTTAGTAACTCTGGCAGTCCAAGGAATTCGCAACATTCGTCTCAGGAACCACATCTCTGTGCTTCTACTTTCTTCTTAATGTGTTCATTTGCATTCCAAGACTCACTGCCATACAGCAAAACTGATTCTATATAGCATTTCAGCACTCTCTTTCTTACATTCAGTGAGAGGACTTATTGCATAATATACTCTTCATTTTTTTAATGCGGCTTGTGCTTGCTCTATTCTACTCCTTAATCACTGTTGTACATCTTCCATCTGATGTTATAAAATGCCCTAATTATTACAAATTATCCACTTGGTTAAGCATTTTGCCTTCAACTTCTATTCATATTTTAGTGTCACCACTTGGTTAAGCATTTTCCTTCAATTTTCTATGTCACATTTTAGTGTCACCAGTTCCTTTGATATCACAATTGTTACTGTTTTCTTGATATTCAAGGAGAGTCCTTTCTTTGCACTCTTGTTACTACAATGTCCAACAATTCGTGTAGGTCTGTTGCTTTATCCGCCACCAATAATGTGTCATCTTTATAGCGTATATTATTATATTATAACCTCCGATTAGTATTCCTGGCGTCTCTTTGATCTCCTTCGTTGTTGCTTCGCATTATAGGGAGAAGAGATCTGGTGATATGACACTGTCTGGTCGCACTCCTAGCTTTATCTGATCGTAACTGCCCTCTTTATTTCCCAATTTAATTGCTGCTACTTGGTTCCAGTAAATATTCTTTATTATTCTTAAATCTTTCCCATCAATGTTGATATCTTCCAACATTTTAATAAGTTTATCATGTTTTACTTTCTTAAATGCCTTAGTATAATCTATGAAGCACAAATATATGTCTTTCTGTGTCTCTATTGACTTTTCTATTAGTGTCTGTAATGTATATATTGCATTGTCTGAACCCTTTCCTTCCACAAATCCACTCTGTTCTTCACAATTTCTATTTTTATTTTCTTTCTGATTCTTCTCATTATAATTCTGAGTAGAAACTTAGTGATATGGTTTATTAGGTTAATGTTACGAAAGTCTTCACCTTCAATTGCTCCTGGTCATTTTGGTATAGCTATAAATACACATTTCAGCATATCCACGCTGTAAATATCATTCAACATTTGGTTAATATATCTACTCCAAATTCTCCAATACTTCTAATTCTTCTATTGTGATTTCATCTGGCCCAGCTGTTTTTGCTTTTCTTTATATGTTTGACAGCGTCAGCGACCTCTTCTTTTAGAAACAGGTGGACCTTCTAAGTTACTTTCTTCTTGGTAATTCTTCCCTTTCTCCGTCATATAATTCTCTTATATACTCGTTCCTCCTCTTCATTATAGCACCTTCCTCCAATAATATCTTTCCTGTTTTGGGTTTTAAACACCCTGTATTTATTATTATTTTTCTTCCTGTGAGCTCACTGATTTGTCTGTACATATTGTTTGTATCTTTAATGGAATGTAATTCATTTTTTTTTTCGTTTAACCAACTTTCGTTTGCCTTCACACACTTATCTCTTATTTCTTATTTATCTTAGCATAATTCTTGTTTGTCATTTTTACTCTGTTTTCTTTTTTCCACCAACATTAAGGTGACTTCATTCATCCATTTTTTCTTAGCTTTTTGGCTTCTCTCCGGTAATGTTTCTTTGCTAGTTTGATGAATGGACATTTCCCATTGTTCATTTATACTCTGTATTTTAACTATTGCATTGTACCTATTTTTTACAGTCACTCTGTATTTTTCTTGAATTTTTTTATCTACTTCTAGAACCTCTTTATTAAGTCTCACGTTCTTAACCATATTTTCCCCTGTCTTTAATTTTACTTTTATTTCTCCACACAGTGGTACATGATCACTGTAACAGTTAGCACCCTGGCATTGCCTTACATTAATATAAGCATTTCTAAATCTTTTATTAATATGTATGCAGTCAATTTGGTTGCGTATTTTCATATCAAGGCTTTTTCATGTGTATAGTCGTCTTTTATGGTGTTTAAACCATGCGTTTCCAATTATCATATCATTGATATTTGCCCATTCTATTAGGTTTTCTCCTCTTTCATTTCTTGCACCTAAACCGTAATTCCTCACTACATCCTCCATTTTCCCCCTTCCTACTTTTGCATTAAAATCTCCAAGTATTATTTTTATTTTCTTGTGATCAATTTGAATCATCGCCATTTCTTTCATCGTCAAAGCGTTGTATTTATGTCTATAGTGAATTAATAATGAGAGAGATCTAATAGAAGAAAGGAATACTAATCAGAGGTTACAATAAAAACAATGTAAGCTATGCCGATAACACAGTTTCAATGGCGGAACACACTAAGCACGTGAGGCGTAAGATAGTTTGTGATGGTGAAAATGAACATGTGTTCACATGCATCCATTGTGGACGAATATTTACAGCGCGAATTGGTCTGATCAGTCACATTCGCTGCCTTTTTGAAGCACAATGTAACAAACTATCGTCAGTCAAGACGGCAATGTGCCAATGAATGAATGAATGAATCGCGGAAAACACAAACAATCTACAATTGTTGACCATTGTAGTAACAGAGAGTGCAAAGAAAGGACTCTCCTTGAATATCAAGAAAACAGCGATAATAGTTAAATCAGAGAAAAAGGTGACTCCACATTGTGAAATGACAATATAAGACAAAATGCTTAAACACGAGGATAATCTTAAATACATATGGCTCTTATAACATTGTATGGAAAAGGCACAATAGAAATTAAGAATAGAATAGGGCAAGCAAGACTGTATTTCAGAAAAATTAATAGTATCTTATGCAATAAGTTACTATCATTCAATATAAGAAGGAAAGTGCTGTAATGCTATATAGAACATGTTTTGCTGTATGACAGTGAATCTTGGAATGCACATGAACAAATTATAAAGACCTTGGAAGCAATGAAGATGTAGTTCCTGAACCGAATGTGGCGAATTCCTTGGACTGGCACCTAAAAGTTAAGTTAGTTGCATATACTTTACAGGACGTAGCAGTCAGATCTTAGAACGTTTTGGCTGTTCATGATTTATGGGCAAGTTTGCGTTCAATAGTTTGCCATTGATTTCAGAAAGGCCGGTACCGAAACCAATTCATAAAAATCAAAAAACAAAAAATCAATAACAACAACGTAAGGCGGTCTGCTGCCAAATCGCCATCAGCTTTGTTGCGAACTTGGTATGCGAGATTACGAACTGCATCCATAACGTCTTTGCCACGGAGATGGAGAAAGACTAATACTATTTAGAACCTCATATACAACAATAAGAAAGAGAAAAATCATGTAATAACAAGAGATGCCGTGGTGAACATCGTGACAACTGGAAAGATCAAGGGGAAGAGAAGCGGAGGCAGACCAAGAGAAATTATGCAGGATGGATTGAGACGGTGGAAGAAAGAATATCATCAGCAGAGTTGATCTAGAATAACAAAGACCGCCATCTGTGAAGAGACATGAACGCCTAAGCCAGCTTGCAGGGCACTTGGTGATGCTAATATAGGAATATATGGTTTCCTGCAATGTTTTTGGGGCTACTTTTTAAGATGACTCGTCGTCAAGGTATTGGTTGATAACAAAGATGGCGTTTATAACCAAACCGGATGGTCGAAAGGTGTCCATACAAGACCTATCCTTTGACGAGGTTGTCCAGTTGATTGACAGTACTGAGTAAGTAGCGTGTCTTTATCATTACCTAGACTTTCTTCTGTGGGGTGGCGGGTTACGGTTATCCTCTATCAAAGCAGAAGTAATGCACCTCATTAGCCTACGGGACACCCTTAGACTTGTGAACAAGTGAAACACCCGTTTGTTTAGCCAGCCTATCAGAGTAACGTGAAGACATGTACAGATGTGGTAGAATGAAATTGTTTAGCCAGCCTATCAGAGTAACGTGAAGACATGTACAGATGTGGTAGAATGAAATTGTTTAGCCAGCCTATCAGAGTAACGTGAAGACATGTACAGATGTGGTAGAATGAAATTGTTTAGCCAGCCTATCAGAGTAACGTGAAGATATGTACAGATGTGGTAGAATGAAATTGTTTAGCCAGCCTATCAGGGTAACGTGAGACATGTTACAGATGTGGTAGAATGAAATTGTTTAGCCAGCCTATCAGAGTACGTGAAGACATGTACAGATGTGGTAGAATGAAATTGTTTAGCCAGCCTATCAGAGTAACGTGAAGACATGTACAGATGTGGTAGAATGAAATTGTTTAGCCAGCCTATCAGAGTAACGTGAAGATATGTACACATATGGGTTAGTGAAACTAGATGCAGGTGACAGATAGAACCAGACAAGTCAGAATACTGAGAGCACGCATATTTACTGTGGCAACACATCGGTGTGCAACTTGGCATGTCACACATCAGTACACTCAGGACGGTGAATATAAGAGTTACAGAATAGTACATCTCCAGGGTACTTTTGCTTTCTTTCACCCCAAACAAATTTTTGCGAGCTATATTTAGAGTCACCAGCTATATTTAGCGCCGACGGTGATCTCCTCTGTGTTCGGCTGGAGTTGCGTGTCAGTGCGTTTCAATTGCCCCACACCACAGTGTTTTCTTTGGCTGTGGCCAGCGATGGATTAACCATTAGGCAAACAAGGCAGTGCCTAGGGCACCAAGCATTTGGGGGGCACACAAGATGGAGAGCCCATTGAGCGCTTTTTGACTTTCTTGGAGCTGCAAAGTCACGCCGGTGAAGGTATGGCTAAGCAAGTGTTGCAGTACTTACGTGAAGCTTGCAATATTGATTTTTCGAAATGCAGAGGTCAGTCCTACGACAACGCAGCTAATATGTCTAGGTGCTACAAGGGCATGCAGAAAAAAATTCTAGAAGTAAATGAGTTTGCTATATACATACCCTGTGCTGCCCATTCACTAAATCTGGTAGGCAGAAGTGCCGTTGACTCTTGTTTAGAGACAGTAAAACTTCTTCCATACAGTGCAACTGATCTATACTTTTTCTCAGCTTCAACCAAAGATGGAAGATTCTGAAAGGATGCCTTGTGAATGAAAAGCTGGTAAAGTCCCTTTCCGATACTAGATGGGAAGCACAGGCTGTTGCAACTGAAGCCATTCTAATGTCTCATCCTCAGATTATAGAAGCGTTAGAATGTTTACAAGAAGACCAGTCACAGAAGGGGGACACCAGAAGAGAAGAGGAAAACATTGCAAAGAAGATGCCAGAATTAGAATTTGCTTTCATGCTTGTCTTTTGGGAAAAAGTGTTACAACATTTTCACAGGGTCAGTCAAGCTCTACAAAATGAGCACGTGAACTTGAAAACGTGTGCTAATTTGTATTCTTCACTAGCAGATCACTTGCATGAATCTAGAAATGAATTTGAAAGATTTGAAGAAGCTGCAAAAGAAATAAACACCAGGTGTGGATTATAAGTCAACTTTGACCCGTAATCGTAAACGAAAGACAGTGGTCATTGATGGTGATGCCCCTGAGGTATCTCAGAATGCCAGAGACAAATTTCGTATATCTGCTTTCTACACCATTGTTGACAAACTTGAGACAGAGATGAGTAGACGAGGACAGGTATATAATGATCTAGCAGTTCGATTTTCTTGTTTGGTCGATGTACCACAAACATCTCAGTGTTGTGAAGGACTAATACATGCTTATCCTGAGAACTGAACAATAATTTATAATACTGAACTACAACAATTCCACTCATATATTCGCCACAAGTTTCGTGCATCAAAATCTGACACAACACGTTCAGTCATGCAGAACTCTACAAAGTAATAGAGACAACATCGAGTAGTGCTTTTCCAAATGTAGAAATCGCCTTGCGCATATTTTTAACATTAATGGTTACGAACTGTTCAACTGAGCGCTCTTTTTCTCAGTTGAAACGTGCAAAAAATCCAAGTAGATCGACAATGAAACAAGAAAGGCTTGATTCCTTATCTTTGCTGATGATTGAGGCAGACTTGTTGCGCAAAATTAACTTTGATGATGTACTCAAAAACTTTGCCAGACGTAAATCTAGAAAAAAGAACTTTAAAATGTAAATGTGTGCTCTCTCTCTGACTTTCTTATATATCAAAAAAGTTGCAGTATTTATGTCTACTATTATTACAAAATTAATTAAATATTAATTTTAATACAGAAATACCTTATTGTAGGTTTTATATGAGTGATAGTAGTACAAACATATGTGTTTACATTTCACAACTGTTTTTCTTTGTTAGTTTTTTGCATAATATTGAACATACCAGCAGTCAGTGGAGGATCGGGGGCCCTGGGCAGTAGGGTGCACCCATGTGGGTTTGTGCCTAGGGCACCAAAATGGCTTAATCCGGCCCTGGCTGTGGCAACCGTTTCTGTGTGAGTGTCTGTCTCATCATGAGCTTTCTGGAACTGGCAGCAGCTGTCCACGACAAGCAGAGTAGCGTGGCTTTTCTGCAGCATCATGGCATCTGACATTCTGCAAGACGCTGTTCTCATAATCATGTCATGGTGCTATCGCTGACTGAGCGTCAGGACATATGGAGATGCCGACATTCATCATGTCGGCAGGACATCCCGCTGAGACAAGGCACATGGCTGCAAGGGTCGTGTCTCCCGTACAGACAGATCATTCTTTTCATATACTGCTGGTCTCAAGAGTTGACAAGCATTTCATTTTGCCAGTTACAGTTGGGGATGTCGCCGAGAGCAACTGTTGACTGGAGTAATTACCTACGAGAGGTTTGTGCCCACAAACTGTTAGTCAATCCGGTAGTAATCGGAGTACCAAATACCACTGTCGAGATAGACAAGAGCAGAATGGAACACGCAGGCATCTACTAGAGTCGTACATGTGCGAATTCATGTGGCGCCGACAGACTAAATGCGCTGGTCTAGATGTGTTCAACACCATTCTTGCGGACATTGTTGGATTCTGGCCACCGCAAGAATAGCGCACCACCGCCGCATAGAATTGCGCACCGAGCTACGGCGCAACACACGGAAACCCCTGTTTGTTCGGCGCAACACAGAGAACCCCTGGATGTGACGTCATACCCTGGGATTCCCTTTTGTTTGGGGTGAAAGAAAGCAAAAGTACCCATCTCCAGTCTTGGTAAAACAGCACATACAGATCTGAACGACAAGAACTCATTATTGAAGAAGATTTTTTTTTTAATGTTGCATATCTCTTACAGGACGCTGCAGTCAACACCAGCATTTGCATGTCATCATCATCAAGTGCCGTGCCAGCTGGCGTAGGCGTTCATGGCTCTCCACAGATCTCGGTCTTTGGTTTTCTGGATCAACTCTGCTGCTGATATTCCTCCATGCACCGTCTCAATCCATCCAGCATCATTTCTCTTGGTCTGCCTCTGCCTCTCTTCCCCTCGATCTTTCCAGTTGTTACGATGTTCTCCAATGCCTCTCTTCTCATCACGTGACCGAAGAAAGATGTTTGTCTCTGTCTTATTGTTGTATATAATGTTCTAGTTTCATTAGCCTGTTTCAGGCAGTCATCGTTAGTTACTCTGGCAGTCCAAGGAATTCGCACATTTGCGTGTGCTATTGATACATTAGGCAAGTTTTACGTTCAGTAGTTTGCCATTGCCTTCTTCTTCTTCTTCTTCTTCTTCTTCTTCTTCTTCTTCTTCTTCTTCTTCTTCTTCTTCTTCTTCTTCTTCTTCTTCTTCTTCTTCTTCTTCTTCTTCTGCTGCTGCTGCTGCTGCTGCTGCCGCGACTGCTCTTTATTCCCAATTGAGGTATAGACCCTCAGCTAACCCAGGCCATGCCGTCCTTGCTTGTAATATCTCCATCAGCTCCCTCCATGTCATTTCAATATTATACATCGAAGCCTAGCTTATAATGAGCACATAGACCAGGTGATAACAAAGGCCAAGCGGGGTTTGGCTGCGATGCGGAAGATGGCGGCAGCAAACTGTGAGCAGCGCCATCTATGCCTCCTATATGAAGGGCTGGTCATGTCTGTTTTTGAGTATGCGATGGCAATCCTGACTCTCAGCCGTAAGCAGATAGAAAGGATGAAAAGGATACAAAACGAAGCTATGCGCATATTCTTGGATGTACAAGAGATAGCATGCAGGGCGATGCGCTACCTTCTTGATTTTCCAACCATTGAAGACAGACTACAAATTTGCAGAGTACGTGCCTACTCAGAATTAACGCAAACACACAACATCCACTGCACAGTGAAATTTATGAAGATGAAGGGCAGCAGGTTAAAAGATGAAGGTCGTGGATGGGTCAAACCGAAGACATTCTTCAACATGTGTGTTCACTGGAGGACTTAGAATCTGGCGAGGAGTGGGTACAAGTGCCAACAGATTTCTGTACGTCCTTTTCAGTTTGCATCCAACTAGACAGAAAATACAGACAAGAAAATCCGGCTGCTGTAGGAGGCGGAAGTACAAGCGTTGATTTTCGAGAATTTGTTAGACGGTGATGCTTTCATCTACACAGATGGGTCGGTCGTCCGACATGTGAGAAGCTCATGGGCCTTCACGGTGCGGGCCAGACGGGAGAATCTGTGAAGGAGGACTCTGGTGCTTTTGTTGAGACCACAAGTAGCCTTGACTATGGAAGTCATGGCAGTAAGTAAAGCAATAATCATGGCTCGAGACACAGACATTCAATAGGGCATGTTTTCTTAGCGTACTCAATTGAGCATGCTCAAGAGGATAGAGATGGGGTGGATCCGAAGAGAGTGGTTAGCTGTCTCTGGAGCGGTCTCGGCTGACAAAGATTAGCTTCATCTTCGTGCCAGGGCATGCGGGAGTACAAGGAAATGAGCGGGCTGACAAGCTCGCAGGTAAGGCTAAGGTGGAGGGCGGACGCGCCATGGACCAGGCTGACATTCTGAATGCTCTACGAGAAGTAAGACTTGTGCGAGAACCAAGTGATGACTGCTGAATCTACAACCATGGTCAGACTGCGAGAACAGCAAATCAAAAGAGGGGTGGCCAAACAAGAACACTACGCAGGAAGCCAAAGAAGATTGATAAACCAACACAGAACTGGTGTCATTAGCCGCTATACGCTGCGGGATTTGCTGAGGAGGGGATCCGAGCAGCATTATGGACTGAATATGGATGTGCAATGAGGTTGATCTGTCGGCTAACTAATACTCCCTGCCTGTAATTCTCCTCATGTACCTTTAGGCTACCCGTTTTTTTTTTTCGTTTGCCTTGTGGGTTCCAGACAAGAGAGTGTTTATATTGCCCTCATATTTTTTCCAGACTGTCCTATTCAGCGCTACCGTCTTTTCCTCACCTCTTGGTTCACTGGAATTGTTTAGGTCTCTCCGTGAGATTCTGGCATATCATTGTATTTCTGTTATGTTATGCAGACATCAATTAGTGAAATTTTGTAGTTTAGTAGTAATCTTAGGAGTGGCTGGCCGAGCGGCTAGAACGCCAGACTCTCATTCGGGAGACCCAGGTTCGATCCCTCGGTAAGGTGTTGGATTTTTTTCTGTCGGGGGCAAAAAGAAAATCCTAACCTGCACAGTTCGCGGCGACTGCACTAGCTAGGTGGCCTTAATTCCTCAGGCTCACAGACCCCTCTGTTATACACCGCAAGGTACTGTATTGGCAGTAAATGACAGTTGACAGTAGTAATTCTGTGTAGAACTATTGATATTGCTAATACTATATTCACTTTCCACTTTAACACAGTGGTATAATAATGTCAAGAAGTGTATGTCAAATATATCATCCCACCGACAGTTCATTATTGCTGTCTTCTCAGCAAATATTCCTGTCTCTTATAATAGATGTACTTAACCACCATGAGACGTAGCCTCGCATATTTTCTAATGAAACTGCGTCACTGTAACACAATATATAGCTTCAGATAACCGCTTAGCGGAACCCTGCCATAGATCTCCTCAACATCTTAATAACAGTTGATCCCAAACGCATCTGGCGTCACCAACAGGGTTTCATTTACGCCACATAGTCCATGGTCTATTGGAGCGATTATTGTCTAACTGTCATGTGCTGCTTATATAGTACCTTGCAGTGTATGGCAGAAGTGTCTTGAGCCTGAAGAATTAAGGCCGCCTGGCTGGTGCAGTCGCCGCGACCTGTGCAGGTTAGGGGTTTCTCTTTGCCCCCGACAGAAAAAACATCCACACCTTACCGAGGATTCGAACCCGTGTCTCCCGAAAGAGAATCCGGCATTCTAGCTTAAGCGGAAAATAAAGTGGCTGTATAGAATGTGTGCAAATAAAATCACAACTGATGATGTTCGTTGATTACCGTGTGACGATCTTATTATGAATAAAATTAGGTGGAACTGCGGTAAAGCTGTGAGAGTATAAACAATATAAAATGACACAAAGTAGTGCAGCTTTACATAACAGAATTAAGACACATACAGGACATTGCGGCGATTAGCCTTCATCAGCAAACAAACACATTCACAAACACAACATACAGTCAAGGAGATCTCCTGTGACTACATCAGAAGATGACGACAGGACGAGAAGAGCAAAAGCATGAACAAATGAAGGCAATGAAGAGAAAATGAGAATTGAAAAAATGTTAATTGAAAAAAATGTTAATTGAAAATAATGTTCATACTCACCTCACAGTTCAGATCTGTTAGCAACTCAGAAAATCTCCGATGTATTCTTATATACCCGGTGCTAGGTGTTACGGTTCAGTGAGCACGTTGAAAGAAGAGGGGGGGGGGGCGGAGGCAGGAGGGCAGGACGGTGACAAGTCTGGTAGGGGTACCTGAGCAATCTAAGTGGATGTACTAACGAAGCATGAGGGGCGCAAGCATGATGGTGATACTAACCAAAACCCCACTATGTACTCCTATATGTTATTGTGAGGCGAGTCCTAAAGTCTGGGTGGACTGATATGCGTGAATGCACATACACACATATACACCGCTCAAACAGACATAATGCTAGCGCATATGGGCATGTGCAAGGTATATGTAAGAAGAGAGAGAGAGAGAGAGAGAGAGAGAGAGAGAGAGAGAGAGAGAGAGAGAGAGAGAGAGAGGAAAAGTGTCTGCGACATACCACATGAGGTATGCGGAGTGCGTTGGTCTACAAGTACGAGGCTTCACCCATACTGTTCCCTATGAAATAGGCAGTAAGGTTGATTGTTATACATATCTCGTTATCTTGTTATACATATCATATATATGCCTGCGACATACCACATGAGGTATGCGGAATAGGTAGGTCTACCCCGCATACCTCATGTAGTATGTCGCAGGCATTTTCCCAACCTCTCTTATTTTTTAGTTTATAAATTTTACTCTCGCTCTCTCTCTCTCTCTCTCTCTCTCTCTCTCTCTCTCTCTCTCTCTCTCTCTCTCTCTCTCTCTCTCTCTCTCTCTCTCTCTCTCTCTCTCTCTCTCTCTCTCTCTCTCTCCCTAACAATCTTGCTTCTCTGTGCCCATCCACATCATGTGTATTACCAGTGGTTGGATCTTATACAACCCATATAACACAAGTACTGGGCCATTTGATCCTTTAATACGTTGTATAACAATCAACCTTACTGTCTCTATTTCATAGGGAACAGTATGAGTGAAGCCTCGTATTTGTAGACCGACCTACTGCTCATTCCTCATGCGGTATGTCGCAGGCATTTTTCCTCTCTCTCTCTCTCTCTCTCTCTCTCTCTCTCTCTCTCTCTCTCTCTCTCTCTCTCTCTCTCTCTCTCTCTC